>ML780372.1:492646-514748 GCA_009831015.1 Picea engelmannii | reverse complement strand
GGTGTATTGTGGTGTATTGGTGTAACTCTTATACTATTGTCCATTGCTCATTGGATATAATTGAATGGTTTAAGTATAAGTTGAAAAAGGTTTTTAAATTGTACTTGATACTGATTCACCCCCCTCTCAGTATCAACAAGTATCCCTCCATTCCTTAACATGGGGGACGACCTTGAGGAGTGCAAAAGTAATCTTTTCCCTATCAGAAAAATTGTTGACCGAAAAATACCCTTTGAGAAGATTCAACCATTTATCTACAACATATGCATCTATCAGTCCTTCAAATAATTTAATATAAAAATTTACTTGTACCTTGAAGGGGGTTGCATGGCCGCTTGATGAACATGCGTCTCCTATGGGTAGTCGTTTAAGGATTTGTGCAAAGTTGTTCATCATTTCATTCCTTTTTCGCATTGAGAAATAGTTTAAAAATATTTCCTACTCCATCATATTTCTTCTCATCCCCCATGATTTGTTTTCGGGCTCGGCATGGCCGATCTTGCAAAGGCTTGATTGGTTCAAGTCCCAACTTTTTGCACCCAGATCTTGTTGAGGGCATGCATGAAGAAAAATAAATGAAGAGAAGACTGCTCTGATACCACTGATCTGGATTTATGAGTGGAACAAAATAAATAACATATTGAATGTAATAACACAAATATAAAAATAAAAACAACAGATATCCACTGAAAAATAACTTTTATTGAATAAATAAAATAGGATGAAACTGTAAAACTGCAGAACTTAAAACAACTTGCTCAAATGGTGGTAGTTATCTCTGAGAAAAGATGTGGATGCTATGCACATATGTCTGAGAAAAATGGTTACAATGAGGGTCCAGTGACCTTTTTAACATTACTCATGAATTCAAAAACCTTAGACATCGAAAAACCTAACCCTAGGAGATGAAACACCAAACATTATGTGGGCTCCGATGGGTAAGATGGTACCTCAACTTCCCAGGGTCATAACTTTTGCATACGACTTCTGTTTTAGGCATGTGATAGCCCGTTGGAAAGGTATTTTTGAGAAATACACATTATGCTATCAAAATTTGACTATGTCTACAATTTGACTGTAGAAATCCAAAAAAAAATTGTTTAGGGCCCCAAAATGGCCCTGGAAATATAGAAAGATGTACCGACATGAAAATTTCCAAAATAATCCAGTTGGATTAGGTTGAAAGCCACCAATATCCACCTAGAAGTTGTTTAGGGATTAATACAGCCCCAAAAGTGTAGAACCCATAATTACAAAGAATTACTAAAGAACGTGTTGAACTAAAACTGTCAAAAGGAGATAGTTGGAATAGCTGGGTGGCCACCAATATGCACCTAGATCATGTTGGTTGAAGTATTGTTGACATTGGAAGTGACAATATCAGCAGTAGTGACATTGAGTCTACACTCATATTTCGGGGCAGTAGGACAAGGCAAGGAAAGGGGGTTGTAGCCTCGTTCCAGTTGATTCCCTGGAACTAAGAGAATTGGTGCTTCCTTCAGGTTGGTTCCTGTAAATCACGAGGTTGGTGCCTCCTTCCAGTTGGTGCTAAATAATTGATAAGTTGGTTCTTCCTATGAATGTATTCTTGATATATATAAGAAATGATTATGTGGTTTTCTCCCATTTTGGTTTCCACATAGATTCTGGTGTACTGTGTATCTGATGTGATATTTTTGAATTGTACTACTTATGGTTATATGCTCATGATATATTGTATGCAATAACAAATGATATATTGTTGATAAAGTTGAAGTTTGAATATTGTGATTGAAAGTGGTAAAAAGTGATCATATTGATTCAACCCCCCCCTCTCAGTATTCCAACAATTGGTATCAGAGCCGATTCCTTTAGGAAACAGTCTAACCACTAGAAGGTAGATCTTGGATTTCAAGAATAGTGAATACACAAATAATGGAATACCATGGTTTGATGGTCAGATTGGTCAGAACCATGAGATGGGGAATATCAATATGAAAACATTTTTACTTTCATAGAGGTTTGATGTTTGACAATTAGTTGTTATAGGATACACCGCTACAAAGAGACCTTTGAAGAATTCATCTAAGAATAAATTGAAAAGGAACAAAAAAATAACAATGGATTTCATTCTGGAAGGATTATGTGACTTAGTTAAAGTCAAAGTGGGACAATGCTCATTAGAAAAAGAGATTTGGGATAATCTATGTAATTTATAATTTAAGGAATCCCATTCTACCGTAGAACCAGAGCATGCTAATCAGAATAAAGAAGATGCTAAATTTGAATAAGAATAAAGATGTTCATCATGTCAAACATTTTCAGAAGAAGAAGATTGTGAAGAAGGCATAGTAGATCTTGAAGAAGAACTAATCAATGCTTTAGATGAACTAAAGAAAGAAGGAGAAGAAAAAAAGTCACTTGAGAAAGAATTGATCAAGCTAAAGGAAGGTGTTCAAAGTCCTAAAGAATTCTAAGAAGAAGAATCCAGAAGGATTGAAGAAGAATACAAAATTCATTTGTAAGAGAAGTAATGTCTAGAAGTTGAAATTACATCACTAATAAAGGAAGCATAGTAGAAAGAAGAACTTAATGAAAAAAAGCATGAAGAACAATTTAGTCAACGAGAAAGAATATTTGAAGAAGAAATCATCTCCTTAAAAATTCAACTTAAGGAAGAAAAAAGAACATAAGAAGTAATGAAGATCCAAATGATGAAGAAGGGATAAAATTGTGAGAAACTTGAAGAAGATGTCGTCTTATTGAGGGTTGAAGTTGACAAGATGAACAATAAATCGAAGAAATCTTTAGTACTAGACAAAAAAAGTTTTGGATACATCATTGAATCCTCATGTAAGTAAAATTCAAATAAAAAAAATATAAATGAAGTAAATAGAAGTTCAACATAGCCGACAAATAAAGTTGAAGAAAAGCACTCTAGGTTGCTAGAAAGGAAGAATGAAGAAAAGGGTAAGAGTTATGCAGAAGTACTCAAAGGAAGTAATCATGGTTAGCAAGAATCAAAGAAGAATGAGTATAATTGAGACACATATTCAATAAGACCTTCCACATTCAATAAGTAAATACATTTCAATCATGATGAAGGAATCAATAAAAGAGAATATTGTGATCAACTGAGACATGAATTTAGGAGGACTGCACCACAAAGAAGATCATTCACTTCTAGTTATGAAATATTATTTTATTGTCACTATTTTATTTGTACTAACTTTGGACATAAGGATGTATATTGCAGAGCATATGGAAGAAGTGTTTAGAAAAGAAATACCTATGTGGCTCCCTGCAACATTGAATGTTACAAATGCCATAATTATGGTCACATAGCTCATAATTGTAGAAGCATGATAGAGCCTTGCATGAAAGAAAACATTGATGTGAGATACAAGAATATTTGGAGAATAAAAGAAATACAATAAGAGAAGGTGAATAAAGAACAAGTCCTAGAGATAGAAAGATTTGCAGTAGTGTGAGAAATATAAGAAGAGAATGTGAACAAAGAAAAGACACAAGAGACTGTACTCTCAGGAATTGTAGCGCAAGATCATAATGAATCCACAGGAAAAAAGTAAGAATCCAAAGTTTAGAAAGATGATGAATCCACATTTGTAACATCCCCGACCACCCATGGCTGGGCCACGCTACACGAGGGAACACTTTTGTTCTCTCACTGCGGAACATACTATAACATACCTAGTATTCAACTGAGCTATGCCACATAAATTTTATCTTCAAACTTCATGGAATTATAACATATACATACAACACTCTTGCGGAAGATTTACATATAAACATAAACAAACAATTACATTATGTAAATATATGATTTCATACTAAAATAACAGTAAACACAGACATGCAACATATATAGCGAAATACCCATAAACATACAGACAATTATAATCACACACATGATAAACTGTAACATAAGAACCTAAATAACAATGAAACATGTAAATTTATCACACGATTGGTACTTATCTTGGAAAGATTGTCACCAATCGCGTACAGACCATCCATGAACCTCCCAGCCTTAGACTACATTGTTCATCACTCTCAACAGTGAGTCACCCCAAAGATGGGACTAAACTCCACCCGAGTAAAGGGATTCCTAACCAGGCTAAAGGCTCATAAACAATAGGAAAGACTCCATCTCAGGTGCTCACTCAACTAACAACCTACAACCTCTCATTCACCACTTGCCTTTCCCACCCAAGGAAGTGTGCCCCTTCTCTTCTCAACAGTCCTTCGGCTACCCCACTTCCCTTCCAGGGATTCAATAATAGGCCAGACAGGAAGTCTCAGAGAACTGTAGCTCCAGTTTAGCACCTTTAGGAAATCAATTCCCAGCAATTCTCTCACTCAGATAATTTTTCACGGGCCTGAAAACCTGCCTCTTCAATTTCCCATGGGCCTGACAACCCGCTTCTTCAATCCCCCTCTCAAGATAACCAAGTACACCAACAAGAAAATGGTTATGGAAACAAGCTAAGATATAGTGAAATGAAATGTGTAAAGGATAACTGATTGCGTGAGTGAAAAATGGTCATGGAATCATTGATTGGATGACTGAATGATGGAAGGAATCATGGGAGAGATCATCATAAGAATTATGGTGAAGGTTTCCCAATGAGCTAAGTCCCCACGATATGTATTCATGTCCCCAACTTGACACTTGTCATGTTGGGAGCTACTTTGGTCCACTTGTCCCCAACTTTTAGAACTTAGGATAAAATAATTATCCATACTTTATGTTTTAAGAAATATTAATATAATATTCCTTTTTGGCTTAAGCTCTCTAGCTTAGCCCTTTCCCTTAAATTTTGGCCCTCCCTTTCCCTAACTAGTGAAATTTAATCCCCCATCTCTTTTATCATGGTCAGTCTACATGCAATGGTGTATTTTATATTAATCATGAGACATATACAAAATAGGTGCACTGGCCTTTAACATCTAGGTGCTCTAGCCTAATTCCAGGACATAAGCATCCCAACTTATAATAACTGGCTCACAAGACTATAACACATATCATATACACAAGGCTCGTTGACCTCCATACTGCATGCACTTTAGTTATTGTGCGCGATATCCGAGAATGTGCACACTACATCATTTTACTACACAGTACATGTGCACACTTTTCCATGAAAGGTGAATTACAAAATGATGTCAAAACAACTCACCAGCTTAAGTACACTTACATTACATTTACAATTGGGTTCGGCCGAGGGATATTACAATCCCCTCCCTTGATTTATGCACTGTCCTCAGTGCATCATGTACCCATATACAACAAAATTTTCAAAAATCCTAAAACAGATGCAGATATTCTGTTCGCATTGCATCCTCATGCTACCAAGTAGCATCCTCAGGACCGTACTAGGTCCATTGGACCTTTACAATCCCTATGGCTTGATTCTAAATATATTTGATTTTCTGGTCTAGAATGCGCACCAGATGCACTTGAAAAGCACCTTCTTGCTCCACCTGAATCATATTCCAATCAATAACATGATTAGCATCAGGTATATATTTCTTTAGCAATGATACATGGAATACATTATGAACAAAAATAGATGCAGGAAATGCAATCATATAAGAAATTGGGCCAATCCTCTCTAGGATTTCAAATGGCCCACAAAATCTGGCTACCAACTTGGCACATCTTCCCAGCTTCAGGGAACTCCTGTTAGATTTCACCTTCAGAAAAACATGAGCACCCACTTTGAACTCTCTGTAGGTTCTGTTCTTATCGGCATAACTTTTCTTCCTATCTTGGGCAGATTTTAAATTCTGCTTAATTTTTATCATTTGGTCCTCCATCTCCTTGAGCAACTCTGGCCTAACTACTATCCTATCAGCTAGATTATCCCATCTCACTGGAGTATTACACTTTCTTCCGTAAAGTGCTTCAAATGGGCTCATGTTCAACGATGCTTGATACCCATTGTTGTAAGTGAATTCTACCAAGTGTAGGTAGTCCTCCCATTTCAATGGTTTGTCCATCACATACATTCTCAGTATGTATTCTATCACTCTATTCACCCTCTCTATCTATCCATCAGACTCAGGATGATAAGCTATACTAAATTTCAGATTCATTCTAAATCCTTTGAACAATCCTTTCCAGAAATTCGAGGTGGATTTCGGGTCTCTGTTGGACACAATTGTTTTCGGAATTCTATGCAATCGTGCCACTTCCTTCATGAAAATATCAACAACGTCTACTGCCTTGTGATTAGTTTTCAGTGGAATAAAATGGGCAAATTTTGTAAGCTTGTCCACCACCACCATGATCGAATCATGCAACTTGCCTATTCTCGACAATCCCATAATAAAATCCATTGTCACCACTTCCCACTTCCATTGAGGAATGGGCAAAGGTTGTAGCAACCCTGCTGGGTGCCTATGCCCAGCTTTAAATTTTTGGCATTCCATACATCTAGCGATGTATTCAACGATCTCTCTCTTCATATCTAGCCAAAAGTAATGGCTCTTTACCGCTACCACAATTTTCTGATATCCAGGGTGCCCTGCATAAGGGAAATTATGCATTTCATGCAAAATCATACGTTTCAAGTCTTGGACTTTTGGAACAAAATTTTCGTTCTTTTGCAGCAGTATTCCATCTATTCCCAAATTATAAATATCCACCTTTTGTGGCATCTTACCCTGCTGTAGCTTTGCTACCAATTCTCTATATTGCAGATCTGCATTTGCATCCTCCATAATTTTTCTTTTAATATTAGTTTGATACATGCTAATGGTTGTAGCATGTATTTCATGCACCCTCCTGCTGAGTGCATCAACCACTTTATTCTCTTTCCCCTTGATATGTTTTATATCAAATTCATATTCGCTTAGAAATTCTAACCATTTGCTTTGCCTATAATTTAGATTTGGATGATCAAATAAATATTTTAGACCATTGTGGTCTGTTCTTAGATCAAACCTCTTCCCCATGAGGTAGTGTCTCCATTTCCTCAAGGAATGCACTATGCCTGGCAACTCCAAATCATGAGTGGCATAGTTTCTTTCATGTTCCTTCAACTTTCTTGATTCACAACATATAATAAACCCATTCTGACTGAGGACTCCACCAAGTCCTTCATTACATTCATCTTTTCATACAATGAAGTCTTCATTTGGGTATGCAATCCTTAATATTGGATCACTTGTCAATAATTGTTTCAAGTGTTGGAAACTCTTTTTTCAATCAAGTGTCCATTGAAACTTCACACCCTTTCTTTGCAAGGAAGTGATTATGTGTGCAATCTTTGAGAATCCTTCAATAAATATTTTGTAGTAGCCTACAAGACCCACGAATGATCTCACCTCTTTCACATTCTTCGGGGCTAACCATTCTCTAATGGATTCTATATTTTTAGGATCCACTGCTATCCCATCCTCTGAAAAGATGCGCCCCAAATAATGAATTTGTTTCTGGTAAAATGAACACTTGCTCAATTTGGCATACAACTGATGCTCCCTTAATAATTGCAACGCCATCCTCAAATGATGTTCATTCTCTTCTTTTGACTTAGAATATAT
This sequence comes from Picea engelmannii, assembly GCA_009831015.1. Lineage (NCBI taxonomy): Eukaryota > Viridiplantae > Streptophyta > Pinopsida > Pinales > Pinaceae > Picea > Picea engelmannii. The sequence goes on along the minus strand of ML780372.1, from coordinate 507,200 downwards.
ATGAATGTCATCCAAAAAGACAATGACAAACTTGTCTAACTATTCTCAGAAAACACCATTCATTAAGCACATGAAAACAGTTGGTGCATTTGACAACCCAAATGGCACCACTATGAACTCATAATGACCATACCTTGCCCTAAAGGCGGTCTTTCTAATATCTTCCTCTTTAATCCTTACCTGATGGTATCCTAATCTGATATCTATCTTTGAAAATATCTTTGCATCCTTCAATTGATCAAAGAGATCATCAAACCTTGGCAAAGGATACTTGTTCTCAACAGTCACTTTATTCAACTGTCTGAAGTCAATGCACAATATTAATGTTACATATTTATTTTTCACAAACAAGACTGGGGCACCCCCAAGGTGAGACACATGGGTGTATATACCCCTTCTTCAGAAGTTTTTCAAGATGCATTTGCAACTCCTTCAATTCTGGTGTACTCATTCTGTAAGGAGTCTTTGACACTGGAGCTACTCCAGGCATTATATTTATATAGAAATCAATGTCTCTCTTTGGGGGTAGTCCTGGTACTTCCTTGAACACATCTTCAAATTCTTTCAGGACTGCATAATATTCCAAATTTGGCACGTATTCTTTAGGTGTCTCTTCCATATGAGCTGCAAATATTTGACACCATTTTCTGTAACATTTCTTCAGCTACAATGCTGAAATTTCTCTAATGGTTACTTCTCTGGGAATTCCCTACACTTTCGTTAGTTTCCATTCCTCATCCAAGAAAGTAAATTATTTTTTATGACAGTCCAGGAGAGCATGATGTTGTCAAACCAATCCATCCCAATTAGACAGTCATAGGAACCTAAAGGAAAGATGTTCAAATATGCCTTGTTGTTCATTCCTTTCATGTCCATGAGGCATGAATTAACCATCTCATTAAATTTTCTTCTGGCTCCTGTAGCCAGCTGCACCAACCAATATTTCCCATGCTTTCTTCTTGGAAAATGCAAACTTTCCACCATCTTAGGATCTATGTAACTATGACTAGCTCATGAATCAATTAAAATAACAATGGTTTGGTTCTTGATCATACCTTCCACTTCAATCATGTGGGACTGATACTTTTCTTGATTTTTGTCTAGGGCTACATATATCCTTGGAACATTTATGCCCATGTCCTCCATTGTTTTATCTTGTTGTGCATTCTGAACAACCCATCCTTTTTCACTTCTGTGAGGACAATCTCTGAACATATGATCTCCTTTACAACCCCAACATTGAATAGGTGGCTACCCTTGACTTTGACTCCCTGTGTCAATAATTCTAGGTTCTTTAGGCGTTTGTTGTCCCTATGGATTATTTCTGAAGAATGGTAGCTTATCTCCCTTCTTCCTCTGATCCATCTTGAATTTTTTTTTGTCTTCCCAAGCCTTTTGGAAAGTTGGCCTTGCTTTCTATTGATCATATAGGCATTTAGCTCGCCTTATGGTCTCTTCTAATGTCTTGGGTTCATCATACTATATTTTTTCACTGATGAATGATGGAAATCCACTCAAATACCTTTGAATTTTTACTGTCTCATCCTTGATGAAACAGACATACTTCAACAGTTCTAGAAACCTTCTCTCATATTCATCTATGGTAATACTTCCAAGCTTAAGTTCAAATAAATCTTTCATTTTCTTGTCATAGTATCTCTTAGTCAAGTATTTATTCTCAAAATACTTCTTGAATTCCCTCCAAGTAAAACTTTTCTCTTTAATGTGATACACCTGCACAAGCTGATCCCACCACATGGAGGCCGTTCCCTTGAGTTGATAGATAAAAATTATACCTTCTGCATGAGAAGAATAATTATGCAATTGAAAATACTTTCTCATGACCAACAACCATGTTTCTACATCTTCATCCTTCTTGTGCTCAACATCAAATGTAGGATGTTTTATTTTGTTCATTTATCCTCGTAGCTCATCCACCCCAGACCCCTTATTCCTTTTGATAGGGGATGGACTTGATCTGTTGCCTTCTTTCTTATTGGAATGCCTTTGGGAGTGATGGTGGTGTCTGCTAACACTTCTTTCTTTTATTTTCTCATCCGAAGTCTCGTGACTTCCAGATTTTCTTGAGCCACTCTCCTTATCCAATTTATTTTCTATTTTGTTTAATCCCTCCAATAACTTCATGTTGAAGTCATCTTGCTGCTCCTTGGCTCTCATAATCCTTTCATTATCATCCTTATGGCTTTGGACATCCTTCTACAAATTTTTAATGGTCTCTGCCATATTCATGTTTTCATTCCTTTCTTCTCCATGTCCATTGGGGTTTGTTCCTTCAATGCCTAAATGGACATCCATCCTTCTTCTCTCTTCTTGCTGTCTGTAATTCTCTTGTGCCTCTTCCATTCCTATGGAATCTGCACGGATCTAATTTGATCTAGTTGTTGTTAATTCTGCAAAATGTGCATCCATAAAAACTTATAAGGATAACTAATTCAACCATTCATGAAAAATATGAACCATTTTGGTTCTATATATACATCATAATTATCTCTTCTGATTTCTTGGTGTTATCACCATGAAAATTTTAGATAAGACCCAAGTCTTGAGAAAATAGATGCGCGATGCCTCTAGAGATACATCGGGGTGGAAGGAAGTTTTTCGAAACCACTTTTGCCAAAGCCCTGATGTAACATGCTTCAATATGTCAAAACCACCACTCGTGGGATGGGAGACGGCTAGTCAGATCACCTCGTTTCACTCATTCGATACTTCACAGTCGTATGATGTCAAGTGAATGCCGCCATATAACGAACTCAAAAGATAATCATTTGAAATGGATTAGCCGAGCATGGAAACCAACGTATTTGTACGTAAGTATGACTGTGATTCATGATTGGGACTTTATAACTACCAATTCTCAAGTATGGAGGAATCATCTTATCCATAGATGGAGTAATCTTCAAATTTGTTCAACCTTCTGATCTATGTAAAAGCATTTCGGTGTCCACGAAATTGGGGTACATGGACAAAGATACGTCCAATCAGATTGGTTCTTCTGGCAACATGGTAGAGTTTCCTTTGAGTAAGAAGGAAAAGGTAATTGCGCAGACAATAATGACAAAATTTCACACAGAACCTGTCACAGTCTTGAAAATGGAAGTCGGGATGAATCCCATTATGAGTGATCTAGTCATCAACAGGGGAGTTGTTAAGAAGAAACATAACAAGCGAAAGAATAAAGAAACCACAACTGAAACGGCTGAAAGTGTTGCAGAGGATCAACTGGTCTGGTTAGATACTTTAAAGGAGGAGATCACTAAGCTGGAATGAGTCCTCGAATAAGAGTACCTTTCAACAATATTTTTGGTCAGATGGTAGTAGAGGTAAGGGCCCCAGAGATGATAGGTATGTTCTTAAACGGTCCCTTTACCATAGGATAACTATTATTGTAAATCATTCCCTTTTTGTAACTTTGGGATTAAAATGATTATATAAATGCAGAAGCAGATTTTGGACTATTTATTACAAGATTCTAATTGGTGGTGATATGAGTCTTGTTTTCTTTCATAGTATTATTTTCTTGTAAGCTTATATTTCACTTCCTTCTGTCTGAATCAGAGGAATATAAAACTCAGAATTCATCTATGAGATGCACTCATCTTAGCAACCTAGACTATATTTATTTCTTCTCAAACTAACTCTGAATTCATTTTAAATAATTCTCTTATGCGGTTGTGTGTTTCTTTTTCCTCTAATACCATGAAAATTTTCTATTAAACTCAGACTCATCGTCTTCCAAATGACTTCGAGCACACAAAAATTCAACCTGTACACCCATATTTATCATGCACATCAACACCACAAAGTAAATCGTGCTTCTACGCACCTATATCCACTATGCATTTCTTCTCCATCGTGCCAATAACTTGTGTGCACTATTTTTGCATTGTGCAGCAATATCCACTGCGCACAGTTTTGGTTCTTGCACTAATACCTATTGCACATAGTTTTTGTATCGGGCACTGATATTCCACATGCATTTCACTCTATTCATTGCACCATGCCAAAGTTCAATATGCCCCCACCCTGCACAATAATCTACGCACACCATTGAATACACTGTCGCGAGACAACTTATACTCATACTGCACATGCACTAACCAAACTCCTCTATGTTTTGCAATACTATGCACACCATGTGCACATTACTATGTATGTTCTCACCATGCAATGCTAGATTCAGCATGCACATACACACACAAAATTCTTCCGCGCGGTGCCACAATTTACCGCACACACCTGCATGCCAACATTTTCCGCGTGGTACCAAAATTTTCCATGGACGCTATGTGACTTGAAATTTGGTCACTTCGAAATTAATCTTCTATGAATAATTTCTTCCACTGAACCTTTCTGGCCCATCCAGGCTCAGTGTTGGAACTGTAGATATGATACCATATTGTAACGTCCCCAACCACCCATGGTTGGGCCACGCTACATGAGGGAACACTTTCATTCTCTCACTGCGGAACATACTATAACATACCCAGTATTCAACTGAGTTATGCCACATAACTTTTCTCTTCAAATTGCATGCAATTATAACATATACATATAACGCTCTTGCGGAAGATTTACATATAAACATAAATAAACAATTACATTCTATAAATATACGATTTCATACTAAAATAACTGTAAACACAGACATGCAGCATATACAGGGAAATGCCCATAAACATACAGACAGTTATAATCACACATATGATAAATTGTAACATAAGCATGTAAATAACAATGTAGCACGTAAATTTATCACACGATTGGTACTTATCTTGGAAAGATTGTCGCCAACTACATGCAGACTGTCCATGAACCCCCCAGCCTTAGACTACACTATTCATCACTCTCAACAGTGAGTCACCCCCAAGCTGGGACTAAACTCCACCGGGGTAAAGGGATTCCTAGCTAGGCTAAAGGCTCATAGACAACATGAAAGAATCTGTCTCAGGTGATCACTCAACTAACAACCTACAACCTCTCATTCCCCACATGCCTGTCCCAGCCAAGGAAGTGTGCCCCTTCTCTACTCAACAGTCCTTCGGATGCCCCACTTCCCTTCCAGGGCTTCAGCAACAGGCTGGATAGGAAGTCTCAGAGCACTGTAACTGTAGTTTAGCACCTTCAGGAAATCAATTCCCAACAATTCTCTCGCTCAGATAATTTCTCACGGGCCTGACAACCTACATCTTCAATTTCCCACGGGTCTGACAACCCACTTTTTCAATCCCACTCCCAAGCTAACCAGGTACACCAACAGGAAAATGGTTATGGAAATAGGCTCAGATACAGTGAAATGAAATGTCTGAAGGATAACTGATTGCGTGAGTGAAAAATGGTCATGGAATCATTCACTGGATGACTGAATGATGGAAGGAATCATGGGATAGATCATTGTAAGAATGATGGTGAAGGTGTCCCAATGAGATAAGTCCCCACAATATGTATGCATGTCCCCAACTTGACACTTGTCATGTTGGGAGCTACTTTGGTCCATTTTTCCCCAACTTTTAGAACTTAGGATAAAATAATTATCCATACTTTATGTTTTAAGAAATATTAATATAATATTCCTTTTTGGCTTAAGCTCTCTATCTTATCCCTTTCCATTAACTTTTTTCCCTTCCTTTCCCTAACTGGTGAAGTTTATTCCCCTATCTCTTTTATCATGGTCAGTCTTCGCACAACGATGTATTTTATATTAATCATGAGACATATAAAAAATAGGCACACTCGCCTTTAACATCTAGGCACTCTAGCCTAATTCCAAAACATAAGCATCGCAGCGTATAATAATAGGCTCACCAGCCTATAGCACATATCATATACACAAGTTTCACTGACCTACATACTGCGTGCACTTTAGTTACTGCACGAGGTATCCGGGAATGTGCACACTACATCATTTTATTTCTCAGTACATGCACACACTTTACCATGAAAGGTGCATTACAAAATTATGTCAAAACAACTCACCATCTTAAGTGCACTTACATTACATTTACAATTGGGTTCGTCCGAGGGATATTACAACAGATGAAGAGGAATATTAAAATGCATCAAATATGGTATTTTTATGATCCATCTATCTTGGAGACTCCCAATAAATATGAATATTGAACTGGGGGAGTCTAATAAGAAACTCTATAGATCAGAGAACTATCGTTGGAGAAGTTTGAGGTGTTTGCATATTTTGGGAAAGTAGTTTCAGAGTGGTGCAAAATGTATGTAACAGTTTATTTTTGGAGTACATACCCATGCAGGTATCAGTTGGTGGTTACACAGGGAGAAATTCATGATTTTATTCAACATATGTATTCAGTCAGGGGATATATTCATTACAAATTGTTGCAAACATGTAGAGTTTTATTTTCAAATTGAACAGATAGATTGAGCAACAAGGAATATGTAATGATCAGTTTAGTAGCAGATTCATGGACATTTTTATGACATATGAACATAGATGGATTCATGATAACTTTGACATGTATAAACATATACATGACAGTGGATGAAATCATAGTAACAATTGGAATCAATGGAATCAATGGACAAGTGGAATCGTGAAGGAAAGCATTAAAATGCACAACAAAAGCTATATAATTAGAATAAGGTATGGTCATTGATGTGAACTTGACAAGCCATGAATACTTGAAGTCAAGTAACTTTGAATGATTTTATATATGTCAGTGAATTACAAGAGGAATCATCAATGGACAAAGCACACCAGAAGAGAGGAAATAAAACATATATAGGAAATCCCACATTGATCTACACGATATCTTGCAGAGAAGTCAAGGGGATAGAAATCATTAGAGAAATAGATTAGGAAATAAATATCAAAATAATGAAGATAGGAGGAGTGCATGAAGTTAGAGAAATATTGTTCAGAGAAGATATATTGACAACAAGAGTTTCCCTTTTACCCATGATGTCAAAGGAGTAGAAAGAGAAATATAAGAAAAGAAAGATTAGAAGCATGAAGACAGGGGGAGAAGCCCCAAAGGGATATGCCCTTTTCCATTCATGTCAAAGGGGGAGAGAAACACGAGGAGAGAAATATCAATATCATTGGTCGCAGGTAGAGGATGAGTGTTTCCATCAATGCCAAAGGGGGAGATTGTTGCATAGATGGTTTTCATTGATGTTGTTGGAAATTTAGTTGTCATTGATGTCAACTAGTAGTGGTTTTCATTGATGTCAATATATGTGATGGGTGTATTTGGAGAAGTCTCCATGTCCCTCACAAAAAGACACTTTGAATAAGTCTACAAGAAACCAATAGGTGTGGTCATGAAGCCCAAAGTTGCTTGAGGATTAAGGACATGAAGGATAGTGTAAATGTAAGAAACACACTCATATATGGATAGTCCTCGTCATTCCATTTCCAATGGTAGGTGGAATGTCACGTAGTTCCTTCACGGTTGAGGATTTACGAGGTCATGAAGTTGGAAGCCCCAAATATGGGTTAATAATACCCTAATTGGTTGTAATATGGGTTAAGAAGCCCCTAATTGGTTTCAAGTCATTAAATAAATGGAAAAGTGGTTGTAACAAGAAATTTCAAGAAGCCCTAAAGTTAAGGAAAGAGGTTACTTAGAAAAATTATATATACATCTCAAGAAGTCACTCATAAGTACATTCAAACACACAATCTATTGAATATATTCTATGCGAGTAAGTGACTCTTATTTGAGGTAACCAAGGATATTTGAGGTGAATTTCAGGGAGACTATGATGTAAAGAAGCACAAAATTCCAAGGGAGGATGAAGTCTTGTGATGATGTGTTCTAAGGTATGTTATTCAAAAGTCATCTTACCATTTTCACTATAATTGTTTTTCTAGAATAAATGAGATAGATAAACTTGGAGAATTTTGTGAAGATGTATCAAGGTACCTATAGTAAATATTTCATCTTCTGGTTTTCTTTATATTTGGATATACACTCTGTGGAAGATAGGATTTTTGGCTAGTCCTGAAACTAGTCTCAAACAATTGTTCCAGGTAAAACAGTCAGAACTTCTTCATAGAGGATCCAAATTCATTGAGACCAATTTTCATGGAAATATAACAATCTATAGTATCTTGTGTGTGATTTTTAGAATCCGATATCAAATATTGAGTGTAGGGAATTCTATACAAGTTCCCTCTCCATAATAGGATAAAATTCATGAAGGTTTTCCATTTTCAATATAAATTTTGTTTAGAGAAGTTTCGGACCATGAAATTTTAAGGATATGGAAAACATATATCATAATATTTTTGTTTAAAGTTCCATAATTTTATTCATTACAGGTACGCAGTTATTCTTGTTGAAACTTAGAGTTTGCGACTAATCCAAAACTATTCCTACAAGACTGAGCTAAAGTTTGATAAAGATGTTATTCTCTTGTTGCTAAAGTTAAGGAATAGCTATAGGCCTATAATATTGTGTATCAGGTAAGCTACATGATTAGAGGTATGCTTATGTGTTAGTTGTGAGACTTATGCTTATGTTGTTATGGTACATTCTTGAGGCATGTCATGGTAGTGATTTGTATGGTACAACGTGGTGATGGTTTGATATATGGTTGATGTACGTGATATGGTACATGGTTGATGTACGTGATATGGTACATGGTTGATGTACATGGTATGGTACAAGTTCTGGCACATGGTATGGTACAGGTTGATGTACATGGTATGGTATAGGTTTTGGTACATGGTTGATGTACATGGTATGGTATAGGTTTTGGTACATGGTTGATGTATATGGTATGGTATAGGTTCTAGTACATGGTTGATGTACATGGTATGGCACAAGATGATGCACATGGTATGGTACAAGTTGATGTGCATGGTTGATATAGGTTGATGTACATGGTTTGGTGATGGATTTTGTATCCATGTGAGTGGATCAGTTGGTTGATGATGGTATATCAGGGATAGAGACAACAAGTTGGATGATTGGTTGATCATTAGTGACAGGTTGAAGCGACAATGATAGTGACATGTTGGTTGTTCTAACAGTGGTATTCATCGATTTACATGACAGTGATTCTACACTTATATTTCAAGGCGATAGGATGGGGAAAGGAAAGTGGGTTGTAGCCTTCTTTTGGTTAGTTTCGTAGAAATCAAAGATTTGGTTCTTCCTTTAGGTTGGTGCCTATAAATCAAGGGGTTGGTGTCTCCTTTCGGTTGGTGCCGAAGAATTTAGGGAGTTGTAGCTTCCTTCAAGTTGGTGCCTCCTTCCATTTGGTGCTGGAGAATTTGGAATTTGGTGCTTCTTATGAATGTATTCTTGATATAATAAGAAAGTATTCTGTGTTTTTTTCCCATTTGGGTTTCCACATAAATTCTGGTGTATTGTGTATTTGATGTGATATTGTTGAATTGTACTACTTATGGTTATATGCTCATGATATATTGGATGAAATAATAAATTATATATTGATGATAAAGTTGAAGTTTGAATATTGTGATTGAAAGTGGTAAAAAGTGCTCATATTGATTCAACTCCCCCCCCCCNCTCAGTATTCCAATAGAATTGTTATCATTCAAATATTTTACAATAGGTTGAACACCATCTCCACCCTGTAACAACATCAAGAATGACCACAACTAATATATAATGTACTTATCATTTCCATCTTCATAATTATAACTATTTGTAATAACATAGTTATTTTCATTGTTACAAAGAATCCTATCCTTGGAATCGTCCACAAGAACCGTGTCTCTACAATTAAAATGCCATTAAGTTTTTTCAAAATTGTCTATGAAGATTTGAGGTACACATTTGTATTTCTAGTATCAACAAAACCTTTTTTAGGTATCATCTTGAAATCCTCTTGTACTAAAATGAATTGAAATTTCTCCTTTTTCATTTTTTTTCTCAAAAGTGAATACAAGAAAAACTAATTTCCTTTGTAGCATGAAGATGATTTCCATAGCCCAATAGTAAATAACTTAAATAAATTGTTCAAAAATTATTTTGTACTAAGGTGAATGAAATAAAACATTGTATTGCAAATGATGTCTAGATTTCTCTATAATTATCTTTTCTTTAGTGATTTTTTGTGAAATGTGTGAACCAACACACTGTTCATATTGAAAATAAGCAATTGTTATTTTTCTAGAAAGATCTTATCTGTAAAGAGAGCAACTAAAATAAAATGAATTTTTTTCTCAGTGTACATCGATTCACTCAAATATTTTTTTTTAATTAGTAATATGCATTCACATAGCATCCTTATCATTCATTAACCTAAGTAATTTCCTAATAAATTAATCTCATGCATAAAGAAAAGAAAAAATTAAATTACAATAGTTCATGAAATAACCATTGCTTGAAAATAAAGATTCACAATCAAATTGTGACTAAAAGTCATCATCATAATCACTTGTATTGAGTGATAAGGATGAGCATCAATGATAGGATAGTTCCTCAAGGAGTGTCACCACCTGTTACACACACTCTTCATTAATCTCCCACTTGGTTTCCCTCTCTAATATCCTCCTATGTGCTATTATTATAACTCTCTCCCTAGATCGATGACGTCCCTCTGGTACAACGTGATATCCACCTCTGTCCTTCCCACACCTTGGGCTCTCTCATTATCATTCATTTTCAATAATGGCCCTTGCAACCCTGATCATGGAACCTTGTGTTGGACAATTGAGAGGGGGGGTGAATTAGTTGTTACCGTCCTTAAACAATTATGCTTCTTTTAAAATATTTACAGGGCACTCAATGATGATCACAATAATGCAGGGAAATAAACAATGGCACATTCAGCATCAGTCACCTATGTGAGAAACACAGAGACAGATATTTCCCAAGGAAACCCATATAGGGTAAAAACCTCTTCTTCTTTATATGATAAGTATTATTTACATTCTTTACATTATCATACATATGAGAACCAACTCATTGTGAGGCTACAACCTCCGTTTTTGTAGGCTGCAACTTGCTGAGAGCACCAACTCTTTGTTTTCTCTAGCACCCACTAGAAGGAAGCACCAACTCCCTGGTTTCTCTAGCACCAACTAGAAGGAAGCACCAACTCACTGGTTTCTCTAGCACCAACTCCCTGGTTTCTCTAGCACCAACTAGAAGGAAGCTACAACTCCCTGGTTTCTCTAGAACCAACTAGAAGGAAGCACCAACTCCCTGGTTTCTCTAGCACCAACTAGAAGGAAGCTACAACTCCCTGTGTTCAAGAACCCACTTGAACCTATGAGGACACCAGTCCTCCCTAGCACCTCCCTACCACCCTAGATTATAAATATGAAATACTAAAACCTATTACAGTGATATAGTTTTCAATAACATCTTACCAGTCTCATCACTGTTCTGCAAGATTTTTCTACTCAGTCTTCCTCACTGTCTTCCTGCATGCATCCGCTGCCCATTCTATTCTTCTACCTTTTGGGCTTTGTGTGCCATTCCCATTCAATGCACCTTTTTTTTCCTGTCCATTTCAGCTGCTGCACCACCCCTTTACTTCTTCACACCTGCATTACTTCACCTCAGCAACAACAACCTCATCACTTCTCTATGTCGTGTTCTTATAGTTTCTGTGCACCTTGTGTATGCAATATTCGCAATGCTTCTGCATCTCTTCATAGTGAGTGCTCTGTCTGATCATCATTACGACTTCTCAACTTCTCTAGTAGTTTTCCCACGCATTCAACATCACTGGATGTCATGCTGAGATTCCTCAGCCTCTCTGGCAGTCGAGACTCTTCGTCTTCTCTGGCATAGTCGAGCTTATACTTTCTACTTCAGTTACAAACTTCAATGCTCATCCACTTGTCAGCCCCTCTAAGAATTGTCTTCATTGACTGAAAGAAGCTTGGAGACCCTTCAACTCCTCTGCCGATCACACAGAGGTCTCTTTGAATCCTTTGGTAGAGACCATCAATGGTTTCCAACAGTTAGACTGCGAGGAGCAACATTAGCCCTCTGATCATGGCCAAAATCCCCTGCACTGTTGGATTGACTTCATTTGATCTTGCGTTTATTTCGCTAATTCGCATTTCGGTATTTTAGGATCCCCGTGGTAAATATTTCATTACTCTCCATGTCTCGATCCCTGAAACTCCGAAATGGAGATTGTTTGAACTAGCTCCTTCCTTCATCTTCCATCGATGTGACCAATGTTTGTGACCACAGGTTGAGCCAAAACATGTTTCACTTTTCAGCATTTCGAGATTTCGGCATTCCTATGGTAGAGTTTCTTGACACTTCATGTCCCGATATCCGAAGCTCCGAAATGGAGTCGGATCAATGGTCCACACTCTAGATGATTCGATGATCCATATCTCTTCGCGATTTTGCATATCGTGATTTTGGGGTTCGCAACTTCAGGACTCCTATGGTAGGATTTCTTGACATCTCTATCTCCGATTTCTCAAACTCCGAAAGGGAGTTGTATCAACAGTCCACACTCTAGATGATTCGACGGTCCAAATCTCTTTGCGATTTCACATATCGCTATTTCGGGGTTCACGACTTCGGGAATCATATAGTAGGAGTTCTTGACATCTCCATCTCCTGATTTCCAAAACTCCAAAGTGATCGGACGACTCACATAACCCCCTGAGATGGACGGTTAACGAGATTTCGATGTTTCACATTTCGCAATTTCAGGACTCCTGTTGTAAAGAGCATTGACATGTCCATCTCCCGATATCCAAAATACTGATAGCCAAAACTCTAAAATGGAGTTTGATCAATCATATTGGCATTTCACATTTCGCGACTTCAGGACTCCTTTTGTAAAGAGCCTTGACATTTCCATCTCCTGATATATGAAATCTTGATAGCCAAAACTTTGAAATGGAGTTTGACCAATACTTTGATCTTGTCATTCGATCATTGTTGTGTTGCTGGTCTTCATGAACTTATAGACTCTGCGTAAATTGTGTTGTTGGTCTTCCTGAAATTACTTATGTTCCTATTTTTCCATCGATGCCATCAATGACAGGAATAATATGATCTTTCCATCAATGATAAGAATACTCTGCCTATTAAACATGCCAACCATCATACTCTGCCTTCTATCTGAAAACATGCCAACAATCTCCCCCTTTGGAATTGATGGAAATCCCATGATGCAACGACACCATTGTAACATCTTGAAATAATCACACTTTCTCCCCCTTTGACATCAATGTCAAAGAAGAGACATGCTCCCCCTGAGCTGTTGTAGTAATTTTAGGAGGCATTAGATATTCAAACAATACAAAAGTCCCCCTAACAAGATGGACTCTTTTAGGTGTGAGACGAAATGACACCCAACTTCTGTCAGAGATATCCAAAAGGTGTCTTAGCTAGGGGTTTAGTAAAGATGTCTGCAATTTGTTCTATGGTTGGAATGTACTGGACCTGAACAACCTGATTAGTGACCTGCTCTCTCAGAAAATGGCATTTTATGGGAATATGCTTGGTCTTGGAGTGGAATACAGGATTCTTAGACACACTGATGGCACTAGTGTTATCACAATGGATTGGGATCGGTGCAACATATTTTACCTCCAAGTCTGCAAGTGTCTGAATTATCCATATTACCTAAGTGCAACAGGTAGCAGTAGAAATATACTCTTCCTCTGTGGTTGATAAAGAAATAGAACCTTGCTTTTTACTAAGCCATGCTACTAATGAGTCACCCAGGAAGAATTCTCCTCCATTGGTGCTTTTTCTCTCATCAAGACAGTTTTCCCAATCTGCATCTGAATAAGTAGTTAACTGAAAATTCTAATTTCTGGGATACCACATACCATAAGTCATTGTTTGTTAAGAGCCAAACATCAATATAGCATAGAAAAACCTTAGGAAAAGTACTCAACGCCTGGAAAAAGACACAATTTCAGATAATAAGCCTCTTCGAGGGGGCAACCTCCTTTTACCCCACTTAAATGTTCAATTCCAAGATGATTCAAAATGAAAATGTCTCCTTGGTATATATAGGAGACTAGGAGGTATAATTACAACTAATGGCCTAAAGCCGACATAAATAAAATAACATTACTAATCTAATATGCCCTAATTAAAGGTTAATGAGCAAGCCGACATAAATAAAATAACATTACTAATCTAATATGCCCCAATTAAGAGTTAATGAGCCAATATTAGGGCTTAACATGCCCCTTCCCTTGAGACAAGTGTTGTCTGCAACGCTTGAGTAACTCTGGATAATTTTGTATAAAAGACTCATCTTCCCAAGTGGAATCTTCAGTAGGTAGTTTCCTCCATTTAATGAGATACTCTGAAATGGATCTAGTCCTCAGTTGGCGAATTCTTGTGTCAGTGATGGCTTCAGGCTCCAATATGATTTTTCCTTCCTCGTCAAGTTCTGGTAATATAGTTTGAACTGGGATCTTGTCGCCTATAACCTTTTTAAAGCATGAAACATGGAAAACTGGGTGTACTCGTGAAGATGCAGGCAGCTCCAATTTGTATGCCATAGTACCAATCTTTTGCAATACATTATAAGGGCCATAGTACTTTGGTGATAATTTATTATCCTTCTTGGCTTGCTTGAG
>ML780372.1:447119-488947 GCA_009831015.1 Picea engelmannii | reverse complement strand
TTGATTCACCTTCCTTGTGTCCTCATCATGAATTTCATGGGATGCATTTTCACTTTTGGGTGTCTTCTCTGTTACAAAAATTTTCATTACTTCCATGATCTTAGCTTCCATTGAATCCATCTTAGTATCCAACTTAGCTTCCACTGAATCCATCTTAGTATCCAACGAATCCATCTTAGTTTCCATTGAATCCATCTTAGCTTCCATTGAATCCATCTTATTTTGTAGTTCATTTATGTCCCTACGCATTTCTTCACCTTCATCCAGAGTCCAAGTAGGATTTTATGGAGGCTTATTTGGTGTAGAAGTTCCCTTTTTGGGTGGCATGTTGGCCAAGTATCACTTTTGAACCTTGATTTTGAGGTGGTTCTGCTAGACAATATTTCTTCTGTTGTATCTCCCAAGTTTTGGCCCTTCTGGGTATGAAAATTTCTCTTATGTATTTCTTTGATATTTCTTCTCTGCAATGCCACAGGTCTGATCAAAATTGGATGTGCCAAGTGGAATTTACGATAGATTCCCCACAACTTGCCGATTTTTGGCCTTTCCAGGAGATCTTACTTGTATAGTGTGCCCCACACAAAATAATTGATATAAAATTCTGAAACTCACACCCAAAATACTACAGACTGTCTACAATCCAATGCAACCAGTCCCATGCAATTTGGATACTCTAGGAAGACGTTATGATTGTTTTACCTGGAACACTTTCTTGAGACTAGTCAATAGGACTAGTCAGATACCCTATCTTACACAGGGTGTAGCTACAAATTTATGATGACAAAGAAGCTGAAAATTTTACCACAGATACATTACCAATTCATGTAAATTTTCTCCAGAGTTCAGGGTCTGAAACGTTACAGAAACTTTTCTATATAAAAAATTCCGCAATGACTTATTTCAGGATGATTCCAGAACCCTATCTTGTACAGGCTGTATATCCGAAAGTATAAGGCCTCAGGAGCTTAATTTTGAACCGAACTTACCTTGATCCGTCTTCTAAATATCTTCCAATCCATTCCTTCGGAAACGTTGTAGAAAAAAAGTTATAGCAAAAATTCCATGGTGTCTCAGATGTAGCAGCGAATCCCCAAGACCTTGAGCTCTGATACCATATGTTAAGAACCAAACATCAATATAGCATAGAAAAACCTTAGGAAAAGTACTCAACGCCTGCAAAAAGAGATAATTTCAGATAATAAGCCTCTTCGAGGGGGAAACCTCCTTTTACCCCACTTAAATGTTCAATTCCAAGATGATTCAAAATGAAAATGCCTCCTTGGTATATATAGGAGACTAGGAGGTATAATTACAACTAATGGCCTAAAGACAACATAAATAAAATAACATTACTAATCTAATATGCCCTAATTAAGGGTTAATGAGAAAGCCGACATAAATAAAATAACATTACTAATCTAATATGCCCCAATTAAGAGTTAATGAGCCAATATTAGGGCTTAACATTGTTTCTTTCAAATACCTGAATATTCTTTTGACAGCTAGTAAGTGAATCTGTTTAGGTGCAGACTGATATCTTCCAACCATTCCTACAACATGTATTATGTCTAGGCGAGATGTTGTGATGTACAACAGGCTGTCTATCATTTACCTATATGAATGCTGATCAACATCAGGTGAGTCATCATCCTTGCTTAATTTGCAGCCAATAACCATAGGTGTGCCCACAAGTTTAGAATCTTCCATTTGAAACCTTTTCAACATTTCTCTAAGATATTTTTATTGAGAAATGAACATCCCTTCAGACCTCTAAGTAATTTGTAGACCAAGAAAAAATGACAGTTCTCCTATCATGGACATTTCAAACTCAGATTCCATGGCAGAAGCAAACCATTGTACCAATGGATCCTTATTACATCCGAAGATGATGTCATCCACATAGACCAATATGATGAGAAAAATATTATCCTCTATTTTAATATACATATTGTTGCCAGATGTTCCTCTCTTGAACCCTTTGTCTTTAAGATACGTATCCAGTCTATGATACTAGGCTCGAGGGGCTTGTTTTAACCCATATAAATATTTCTTCAGATTGCATACTAAGTCAGGGTTATTAGTTAGTTTGAAACCCTCTGGTTGTTCCATATAGACTTCTTCACTTAAATATCCATTTAGAAAAGCTGATTTGACATCCATTTGGTAGACTTTAAACCTTTTACGACAAGCATAGGCAAGAAACATTCTAATAGCTTCTAATCTTGCTATGGGCACAAATGTTTCATCATAATCCAGTCCTTATATCTGAGCATATCCTTTACAGACTAACCTTGCTTTGTTCCTAACAACTTGTCCTTTCTCATTCAACTTATTCTTAAAGATCCATCTGGAGCCAATGACGTTTTTACCTTCAGGGCTATGAACCATCTACCACGTATTGTTTTTCTCAATCTGATCAAGTTCATCATTCATTGCTTTAACCCAGTGATCATATTTGCTAGCTTCATTGAAATTCTTGGGTTCCAGCATGGATATGAAATCTATATGAGATTGTTCGGTGGTTTTGATTAGATTTCTCCTGGTTTGTACACCTTTGTCTTTTTATCCAATTATCTGACTTGCAAGATGATTCTTTTGAATGATTCTGGAGGAGGAATTTGAAGTTGACTGTTAATTTGAGTCTATCTGAGTGTCTAAGTATTGATCTGATTCAGAGTCTTCATTTTCTGATTCTTGGACCTATTCATCTTCAGCTTCAGCTGTGTCTTCTATAGAAGACTAATTTCTATACATCTCTCTTGCTGGGATTCCTTCATCAAATTTTACATCAATACATTCAACCATTTTGTGTAGCCTCTTATTATAGCATCTATATCCTTTACTATTTGTAGCATACCCCAAGAAGATACCTTCATCAGCCCTGTCATCATATTTGCCAAGGTTTTCATCATTATTCTTTATGTAGCATTTACTCCCAAAGACTTTGAAGTGTTTAATTGAAGAAGGTCTTCCAAACCATAGTTCATAAGGTGTCTTGTCACTTTGTGGTATAAGGTGGGATTTTTTAAGAAAATGGACTATTGTGTGTATTTCTTCTACCCAGTAGGTTTGACCAATGTTCTTCTCATTCATCATTGACCTGGCCATTTCCTGCATTGTTCTGTTTTTCCTCTCAACTACTCCATTTTGTTGTGGAGTTCTTGGGATTCTGTATTCTCTCTTGATCCCATGCTCATCATAGAATTCCTTGAAGTCTCTTGATATAAACTCTCCTTCCTGGTCTGATCTTACTGCCTTTAACCTCTTCCATGTTTGAGTCTCATTTAAATCCTTAAATATTTTAAAATTCTCAAATGCTTCAACATTTTATTTGAGAAAGGCAACCCAAGTAAGTCTGGAGTAATCATTGATAATCAGCATGAAGTAGTTTTCTTTCCCTGTGCCTTCCTGTCTTGATGGTCCACATAAATCCATATGAACTAGTTGGAGTGGTTTTTCTGTTGAAGTAAGACTCTTGGACTTAAACTGTGTTTTGTTTTGCTTCCCTACTTGGAAGGGTTTACACATTGAATATTGGGGCTTTGATATCCTCGGAAGATCTTTTACTGCCTTGAGTTTTTTGAGTTTGATTAAGTGGTCAAATTTTAGATGTTCAAGTCTCCTATGCCATAACCATCTTTCATCATGTCTACTTAGATGACATTCTTCTCTATTTTCTTTCTTCACATATACATTATTTTCTGTCCTTATGCCTTTGGCCACCACTTGTCCCGAGGTTACAGATTTTATCTTGCAGTCCTTGGATGTGAACACCACTTCACATCCTCTGTCACACATTTGGATTACACTGAGTAGATTATGTTTCAGCCCATCTACAAGTAGAACATCTTGGGATTTTCCTTTTCCATTACTTAATCTCACCATCCCTTTGCCCTTTATTTTCCCTGTAGCATCATTTCCAAAGGTTACATCTGATTTTCTTTCACATAGAGATAGAAACTTTCCTTTGTCTCCCATCATGTGTTTGGAGCATCCATTGTCTATATACCAAGTGTTCATTTTTCTTTGAGCAGACAACACTAATCCACACTTGTCACTTTCCTTCTTCATCCAAAACTTGACATTTTCAGCAGGGGATTTCGAATCTGGTTCATATTCCCTTAAACGACAGTCAATAGATTTGTGTCCATAGTTATGACAGATGTAGCATTAAATCTCATTGTTCAACAGGTCAAACTTATTCGTGCAATGTTGTCTACTCATTGACTGTTGATTATTTCTTGACCTCTTTAGTTGCATGTCCCTAGACTTAATTTGACAATTGGAAATTTGTGAAGGTTTGTTACTTGGCTGCATCATTCTTTGTTGTGGCAAGTATTTATTCTTGATTGTTCATGTATAAGTCTTAAGGAACAATTTACAGCTTTGTGACCAAAGTTAGAACAGTAGAAACAATAACCATAGAAAAATTCTTTGTGCCTAGAAAATGGTTGTCTTATTTGAGCAAATCAATTTCTTCCTTGCCGATGACATCTTTTAGCAGAGAGCGCATTGTTTCTTTGTTCTACAGATTCAATATTGGCACCTTTTTCTTTACTCATCCTGGGTGGTTGATTGTCTTCCTTTCTTTCTGCAAGTTTGTTATTGCCATTGGTTGTACTTTTGACAAACTTGATTGGTTCTTCATTTCCTGGCTTGCCACTGCTTGATCCCTCTTCATAACCCAAGCCAATTTTCAGCTTTGGATTCCTTTGCTGATTCAAAATGGTGGCTAATCCTTTAGAGGCTTTGATACTTGACAGATTCTTATTATACAAGGCTTGAAACTTCTCCATTTCTTTCCTCGTTTTCACTACTTCTTGTTCTAATGCTTCACATCTTGCCTTCTTTTTTGATAGCTGCTATTTCAGAATCTCTTCGATTTTCTTTGCCTCTTCCAATTCTACTTTTAGTAGGACAAGGTATTCATCAGGTTCTTTACTATCTTTCTCGAACTGTATCAACAATTGTCTTTGCTTTTTGTTCTTGATTCCTAGTCTGTCAATCTCTTCCAGTGTACTGATCAGTTCTCCTTCCATGTCAACCATAGCTTCTTCTTGATTAACATCACTCCCTGTGTTATTATTGTCATAGTCCTCTTTGGCCATAAGTATGAAGTCATTTAGTTTATCTTCAATAGATGAATCATTGTCTTCATCATCTGAAGGATCATCATCATTATTTACGTAAAGACTTTTCTTCTTAAAGTTATTCTCTTTAAAGAAATTTCTGTGTTTGTATTTTTCCTCATCATCACAAGTTCGATCCTTTCCTTTGTGAGGAAATTTATTTGCAAAATGACCTATCCTACCACATTTGAAGCATTTGAAAGGCAGTTTACCTTTGTATTTTCCTGATCCCTTCTTTAGTCTCTTCACAAATTTTGCTTCAATTTCATCGGGCTCAGAATTCTCATTCTTGTTTGCCTTAAATGATGCTTCTCTAGAGGTGGGTTTATCTTTAACTATTCTCATATCATATATAGTCAATGTTTCTAGAAGTTGATCAAACTCCAAGGTTTTTATATCATTAAGTTCTTCTATAGCAGATACCTTCGGGTTGAACCTATCTGGGAGAGATCTCAAGATTTTCTGAACTAAAGAAGGTTCCTCAATTGTTTCACCAAGTGCCTTCATTGCATTTACCATTTCTTCTACTCTCAGAAAATGTTTTCCAACAGTTTCATCTTCCTTCATCTTCAGCTATTCAAACTCTATTCCATAGGTTTGAAGCTTAGCATCCTTTACCTTTTCATTACCTTCATAACTGCTAATGAGTTTGTCCCACATTTCTTTGGTAGTTCCTAGGTGCATAACTTTCACGAATTCTACTTCTGTAAGCCCACTCAAGATAGCATTCATAGCCTTAGCATTGAAGCTAAATTCTAGATTGTCATCCTCATTAGCTAGCACAACTGGCTTTACATAACTAGTGTCTACCACATCCAAGACATCTGCACCTAAAGCCATTATGTAGGTTCGCATTCTAACTTTCCAGAAGGCAAAGTTTGTTCCATTGAATAGTGGGGCCTTATTGGTTGAATTTCCTTTATGTCTTGACATGTTTAAGCTCTAGGATCTACCTTTAGATAAAATGGGCCAGCTCTGATACCAATTGTTGGACAATTGAGAGGGGGGGTGACTTAGTTGTTACCGTGCTTAAACAATTATGCTTATTTTAAAATCTTTACAAGGCACTTAATGATGATCACAATAATGTAGGGAAATAAACAATGGCACATTCAACATCAGTCACATATGTGGGAAACACATAGATAGATATTTCCCAAGGAAACCTATATAGGGTAAAAACCTCTTCTTCTTTATATGATAAGTATTATTTACATTCTTTACATTATCATACATATGAGCACCAACTCATTGTGAGGCTACAACCTCTGTTTTTGCAAGCTGCAACTTGCTGAGAGCACCAACTCTCTATTTTCTCTAGCACCCACTAGAAGGAAGCACCAACTCCCTGGTTTCTCTAGCACCAACTAGAAGGAAGCGCCAACTCACTGGTTTCTCTAGCACCAACTAGAAGGAAGCACCAACGCGCTAGTTTCTCTAGCACCAACTAGAAGGAAGCTACAACTCCCTGGTTTCTCTAGCACCAACTAGAAGGAAGCACCAACTCCTTGGTTTCTCTAGCACCAACTAGAAGGAAGCTACAACTCCTTGTGTTCAAGCACCCACTTGAACCTATGAGAACACCAGTCCTCCCTAGCACCTCCCTACCACCCTAGATTATAAATATGAAATACTGAAACCTATTACAGTGATATAGTGTTCAATAACAACTTACCAGTCTCATCATTGTTCTGCAAGATTTTGCTACTCAGTCTTCCTCACTATCTTCCTACATGCATCTGCTTCCCATTCTGTTCTTCTACCTTTTTTGCTCTGTGTGCCATTCCCATTCAATGCACCTTTTGTTTCCTATCCATTTCAGCTGCTGCACCACCCCTTTACTTCTTCACACCTGCATTACTTCACCTCAGCAACAACAACCTCATTACTTCTCTATGTCGTGTTCTTATAGCTTTTGTGCACCTTGTGCATGCAATATGTGAAATGCTTCTACATCTCTTCATAGTGATTTCTCTGTCTGATCATCATTATGACTTCTTAGCTTCTTTGGCAGTTTGCACACGTGTTCAACATCACTGGATGTCATGCTGAGATTCCTCAGCTTCTCTGGCAGTCGAGACTCTTCGTCTTCTCTGGCATAGTCGAGCTTAAACTTTCTTCTTCAGTTACAAACTTCAATGCTCATACACTTGTCAATCCCTCTAAGAATCATCTTCATTCACTTGAAGAAGCTTGGAGACCCTTCAGCTCCTATGGCGATCACACAAAGGTCTCTTTGAATCCTTTGGCAGAGACCATCAATGGTTTCCAGTAGTTAGACTGCGAGGAGAAACATTAGCCCTCCGATCATGCCAAAAATCCCCTGCACCGTTGGATTGACTTTATGTGGTCTTGCATTTATTTTTCCAATTCACATTTCGGTATTTTGGGATCCCCGTGGTAAATATTTCGTTACTATCCATGTCCCGATCATCGAAACTCCAAAATGGAGCTTGTCTGAACTAGCTCCTTCCTTCATCTTTTGCCGATGTGACTAATGGCTGCGACCATAGGTTGAGCCAAAACGTGTTTGAATTTTCGGCATTTTGGGATTTCAACATTCCTATGGTAGAGTTTCTTGATGCTCCATGTCCCAATATCCGAATCTCCAAAATGGAGTCAGATCAACGATCCACACTCTAGATGATTTGACGATCCAGATCTCTTTGTGATTTCGCATATCACGATTCCTGGGTTCGCGACTTCGGGACTCCTATGGTAGGAGCTCTTGACATCTCCATCTCTTGGTTTCCAAAACTCTGAAAGGGATTCGAATAAACAGTCCACACTCTAGATGATACAATGGTCCAAATCTCTTCGCGATTTTGCATATCGTGATTTTGGGGTTCATGACTTCGGGACTCCTATAGTAGGAGCTCTTGACATCTCCATCTCCCGATTTATGAAACTCCAAAGTCATCGGATGACTCACATAACCCCCTGAGATGGACGGTTGATGAGATTTATGTGTTTCACATTTCACGATTTCAGGACTCCTGTTGTAAAGAACCTTGACATTTTCATCTCCCGATATCTGAAATCCCGATAGCCAAAACTCCGAAATAGAGTTTGACCATTCATATCGGCATTTTTCATTTCATGACTTCGGGACTCCTATTGTAAAGATCCTTGACATTTCCATCTCCTGATATCTAAAATCTCGATAACCAAAACTTCAAAATGGAGTTTGACCAATACTTCAATCTTGTCATTCGATCATTGTTGCGCTACTGGTCTTCCTGAACTTATTGACTCTGTGTCAGTTGTGCTACTGGTCATTCTGAAATTACTTTTGTTCCTGTTTTTCCATCGATGCCATCAATGACAGGAATAATCTGATCTTACCATAGGAATAATCTGATCTTGCCATCAATGACAAGAATACTCTGCCTGTTAAACATGCCAACCATCATACTCTGCCTTCTATCTGAAAACATGCCAACACCTTGTTGACCCTATACTTCCCCTTTGCAATGGGATGGCTCTATCATTTTCATTCCTTCGTGGGTTCCTCATTTGTATGGCTCATTTGCTTACTCTATTCTACTCCTAGTTGTTCTCTCACCCCCCTCAGACTCCTTGTCTCTCACCCTGTTCTATTTTCTCTACACTCTTTCCCTTTCTCTCTCAACCATGGCCCGAGGCAGCTCATCCCATCACTCCAGAGGTATTATTAGATTCTCCTCAGGCTCCTGACTCATAGATATGAAAAAATAATCTATAATATGTGTACTTGGGTGAGTGTTTAACACTATATATGTATTTATTCCAATCCAAATAAATATAAAGGTCTGATCCCTCAAGGAATCAAATTTCTTCATGAAGTAATTTATCCCACATAATATAAATATATAAACCACAAAGTAATACCAAAATGTTCTATTGCAACATAAATAACATTGAGGATAAACATCAATGTGTAATACTTGTAATAATCATGCAAAAGTGCGAGTGTATTCCACATGGTGTAGACTTATTACATAGTGTAAATCCAAACAAAAATCCCTCTACTCCAAATATCAATAATTTATTCTTGATTGCATGATAGATCCATTGCTTGAACAATTTATATAAATTCAAATAAATTGAAATTAATCCTTCAACACACTAATTTTTATAAATTGAACAAATCAATAGATGATGGATTCATAAAAAATTTTAGTACCCGAAGATAATATTAGAAACAATAATGTACCGTTATCATAGATAGGTATTGTAAAAGAATAAATTTCAATCTCTTCCATTGTACAAATTAAAAGTGTAAAACCATTATGATATAAAAAATAACAAAGGGTTTAACCCATACTACACAATAAAAGAGGTAGAATGAAGCTCTCTAGTGGTGAGAGAAGGCCAAGTTCCTCCCATGGATATGGATTACCCTAACCACCATGCATAATATGTAGGTTATGAACCCTTCAGTTAATAAAAAGATAGGCCAATGAACAACAGATGGTCTAAGGTGCCACAACAACCAAAGGTGATCTAGGAATGATCATATAACTCTAACATCAATATCTTTGACACCCTTGAAAAATTTGAAGATATGGAAAAGGAAAGTGACGAGGCGGGGGGGTAGTGAATCTAATAAAACCCCAAAGATAAAATCAAACCCCTTAGAATGACTCAAGGATACCACGAGGCTTTTCCAAAAGAAATAGAAACCATTCAAGCTCCATTGGTGGGTGAAGAAAAATATTTTACTTAACTAGCAGGGACTATACTTATTGATCAATTATTCAAGACATATAATAGATAGAAAATTAAATAAGAAAGATAATGATATAGAACCTTCATAATATAACCCTTGTATTCATAATATAGAAAATAGAGATCAATGTTCACAAATTGATTTGAGCAAGAAACCTTCCATTGAATAAAGATCCATTGCAATAACAAGACTTGAAAAAACATTACATAGCCTACTATCTCTATAGATAATTTCTCTCTAGAAAAATGCTAACTACTTATGCTCCCATCGCTAATGAGTACCAACCACTTAGTGGGCCTTATTTAATAAATATGACCCTTTTACATTGAGTAACTACTAACTAACTAACTAATTGGCATTATTTAAATAATATGGGCCTAGAAATTAATTAACTAACTCCCAAGTACCCCATAGGTCCTTAACATGGCCTCCCACTTCGATAACAACATTGTATTGAAGGATAGAGGTGTAGAAGTCATTTTTAAATAATTCTTGTTTCACAATTGGTATCATCTAGTTGTGTAGAATTCCAACATATTAGGATTCCTTGAATTGTGCAATATCACAATCAAAATTTTCATGTGGCTAGTACTACCATCGATTGAAACCAACTAGAACCCTCTTCATCAATTTCTGGAAGGCTAGATTGAACTCAACAATTTGTCCCCACAACTTTCTTAAAATAAGACACATGAAACATCAAGTGAGTCTTGAAGTAGGTTGGAAGAGAAAAAGGATAGGCATATTATCTAATGAAATAGAGTATTTCATAGGGTCCATATAATTTTGGAACCAACTTCTAGAAGACCTTATAGTTATGTTTGAGATAGGTATTCTTATAGGGTTGGATATGAAGGAATACATGATCCCCTTCTTCAAAATAATGCTCATAGAAATTCTCATCGACTTGTTGCTTCATTCAATTTTGAGTGTGGGGAGAATGGTTTCTCTAGTGTTAAATGTGTGATCATGAATTCTTGAAACTTGGATGAGGTTGGTAAATATGAATTTACTAAATAAGTTTTTTGGTCATAAACAACTTCATGTGGTGATATTTTGGTGGAACTCTGATAAGTGGTATTGTACCGTCATTTTCTAAGGGGTAGTCACTAAACTCATTGGTGTTGTAGGCCCATTGAAAAACACTATAATTGTTGGGGATTAGTTGTAACCTGATACAAAATAGACAAACAAAGTTGTAGATAATCAAAGATAAATATTGTTTCGAAGAAAAAAGGTGGTGTCTAAACACATTGTTATATCACATGAGAACAACACATTGTGATCAGAACATCACAATGCATATTGGACATATTGTACACAACAACAAGAAGATCACCATGATGATAATGACCCATTAGTTATACTATTTATAGCCTCAAGATATAATGAACTTGCTTGAAATCGAGAGGATATTTTCCACATATTACTGTGAGTGCTTAGAGTTGACTCCATCAAATCCACACTATCAAGTCAGATTGACAAGGATGCTCAAACTGATTGTCCTTGTGCCCAAATCATATATGATTGCTCAGCTAGTTGATCCACTGACCGAATATCTTCCATTGTTGTCCAATTGTTTGATTGGAAAGATTTCCAACTACTCAATCAGCTGATGTATATATATAGTCGATCGTTTGACCGATTGTTTCCAGATATAGTTCGACCTCCAAATCGACTGATTCCAGGATAATTGTGATAAACCAATATAAATTGATGTTCCAACACCTTTCCTTTAGCACATGACTCTAGAGATTCAAGAGGTGAAATTACGTTAGCAGGACACCCCCCCATAATTGCATCTTCCTAAATCCAAAGAATCATATATATCTTGATAAATATAGCTTCATATAATGGCTTAGTGAAGATATTAACTATGTAATCATCTATTATGAAATAGACAAGAGAGACAACGTTCTCATGAACATGTTGTCTCAAATAGTGAGCATGGAGATTGACATGTTTCATCTTACTATGGGAAAGATGGTTATCAACAACTTGAATGGCACTCTAATTGTCACAATAGATTGTAGTAGAGATTTGAATGGGAAATCCAAGTTCACCCAGAAGTTGGTGAATCCAGACTGCCTTTCTAACTGCATGAATGACGTTGTGATATTTTTATCTTGTAGTCGAAAGATACTACCTTCTATTTATTTCATGAAAAAACCAACGGTCTAGTGATAAGGTGAAACAAATAGCCAAAAGTGTGCTTCCAATCATCATTGTCACCAACCGAGTCAAAATGAGTAAACTCTACCAGTGAATTTGAACTTCAAGAATACTTGATACATAAATTAGTGGTACCCCTGATATACAAGACAATTTGTTTGACTCATTTCCAGTGGCTTTCACTGGGGTCCTATATAAACCAAGAAACCATACTAACAACAAAGGAAATGTCAAGTCGATTGTGAGCAAGATAAATGAGACTACCGACTAGTTTTCGATAGAGTGTCACATCAACTTCGGTATTTTCACAAGTTTTAATTAGCTTTACTCCAAATTGAAAGGGTATAGAAAATGGTTTACAATCATCCATATTGAAACATGTCAAAATATCCATTACATATTTAGATTGATAAATGAAAAATTCATTATACAATGGTAATACTTGAAGACCCAAAAAATAATGCAGAGTACCAAGATCTGTCATGTCAAAGGAGTCAAAAAGTTTCTTATTCAATCTAAGAATGAGATCCGTGTTATTGCCAATGATGACAAGATCATCTACAAAGATGAAAAAAATCAAATTGTTTCTATTAGTATGGAGTACATATAAGTTGCAATTATATTCACAAAGTTTGAAACCAATTTTAAGAAATAAACTATCAGTCTTAGTGTACAAAAATCAGGGAGCTTGCATCAAACCATATAGATACTTCTTCAATCGACAAACCAGGGTGGAATCTGTCACAAAACTAGGATTTTGTTCCATGCAAATTTTTTCAAATAGGTCACCATGAAGAAAATCACTCTTCACATCCATCTGATGGATGTTCCATATAAATAGAGTAGCAAGAGAAAAAATAAATCAAACAAAGTTCATATTTGCAAGAGGGGAAAAGGTATCAATTTAGTCAATGCCTTCTTGTTGAAAAATACTTTAGCAACCAAGTGAGATTTATGGTTCTCAAAAACACCTTTAGAGGTAAATTTGGTCCTCTTGACCCATTGACACTTCATAAGATTCATTCCTTGTGGTCGAGGACTAATTCCCAAGTGAGATTATTTGAAAAAGAACCATTTATATCTACATAGACTACTCCCATTTAGGTTGACCTTGGGCATATGAGTAGGTAACAAGATTAGAAGTTTCAAGTACATGATTCATCAATGTAACATTGGCATGTTTCTTTTGACTTCAAGTTTGTTGTTCTTAAGAAATATCATCGACATCAAGTCCAATACCTTCAATTGTCTTGAAAACCATCTAGGTAGACAAGGAAGGGGTGAAAATTTGTTCACTTCAGAATGTCAATCAAAAGTTGGAACAATTTCAGTTGACGAATATGGAAGACCAGTCAAAACGATATTAATGGACCAATCAACTCGGACGTTGATGACCTAGTTGAAACAAAAACATAGTTTGACTATCTATTCGAAGAATTGAAAAATGAAACATGAGAACCTCAGTAAGAAATGACATCAAAGTGATCATCTTGTAACAATACAGAGAAGGAAATCAAAAACTTGATGCAAGAATACTTTTCATCAAACCATACATTTTGTTTGATAATTATTTTCCATTTTATATGATTAAATAGTCGATAGCCTTTATATTCTTTGGAGTACCCAGTCATGCTGCAATCATGACTCTTTCCATACAACTTCTTTATGAAATCATAAAAAATGTGAGCCAAGGAAACAAATCCAAACAAAGATAATTGGTTGAATGAGGGCTTATTTCCACACCATATTTTGAATGGAGTCACCAAAGGAAAAACTGGAGTCGAGATGCGATTGAGAAAGTAGTTTTCACAATACCTAGCTTCAACCTAGAAGTGAGGAGGAAAATCCATGTCCTACAAAAAACATCTAGCCATTTCGACTAACCTATGATCCTTGCATTATTCTACACCATTATGCTAAAGGGTATGAGGAACTAACCATTGTCAGTTAATATTATATGAAACCAAGTATTCTTCAAAAGGTCAATTGACATACTCACAACCATTTTTTTTAATCTCAGGCACTTGATGGGTTGGACACAATACTTTTCATCAAAGGATCTAAATTATTTGAACTTTTCAAAGATAAGGTTCTTATTCTTCAAAAAGTAAATGCAATTGAAACAAGATAGATCATAAATGAAAGTCAAGATATACCTTGCACCTACTAGGGAAGGTAGATTGATGCAACATAAATCAATGTGAACTCGCTCCAGGAGGTTCTGTGGTATCCATGCTTTGCTAGAGTCAAAAGGTGCTTGATGCTGCTTACCAAGTACACATCCTTTACAGAGTCGATCAAGGGGGAAAACTTTACATAAAACAACAACCATATTTTGAATTTCCATTTACTGAAGACTTAAAAAATTCAAGTTTCTAAGCTGCTCATGCCAATTTCAAATTCATTTGTGTGTGTGAGAAAAAAATGCAGTCAGTTTAGATTTGGGTCGAATCGTTTCACATAATTTATACAAATTTTTCTTTGGTTCGAGAAACCCTCTACTGAAAATTGACTGACTTTTCTTCAAGTCTCAAACAAATAACTAATAGAGAAAAAATGCCAAAATATTACATGTCTTTGTTAACTGAGAAACATACAACAAATTGTCACTAAGGTTCAGTACATGATAAACATAGAAAATTATCCCATGTCAGCAGGAAAACTCACCCTGACCAACAATATCGAGAGAAAAATATCAGTAGCAGATATATTCCTCTCCTCCACTTCAGTCAAGGAGGTGAACAAGGAATCATCCTTATCCATATGATGAGTGCACCTAGAGTCGAATACCCATTATTCACATGAGTAATGAGACAACAAGGCTTCATAATTTCTGACTTGGGAAGTGAAATTATCTGTTGGTCGGTGAATAAGGAACACGTCTCCTTCAAGGCATTTAAACTTATCCTCTAAATCATCTCTCTTCTTGTAGAGGACCTTATCGACATGTCCATTCTTTCAACAGTACTGACATGTCTTCTTATTTCAACTTTGATGGGGTGCATCTATCTCCCCTTTAGTTTTGTAGTCAAGGAATTGAGGTCTTTGTACAGGGGTATCAAACCATCATCTTTCCTTGTGATTCAACCTGAACTTTAGCTTGATCATATTTCTTGACATGTAATCCTTACCATATTCCTTGAGTTTCTACGAGTTGTTATGGAAAATCAAAATGGACATTTCGAATGGTCTTCTAAAATTCATCAAGACTCTCTCGATGAGTTTTTCATCTTTATTCTTTTAATTCTTTCCAAATTTTCCGAATTTCAACTATGTTCCTTCACACATGTCAAATATTCCTCTATTTTGTCAAAATATTTAGGATCGAAAGAGATAAAATATTTCTCCAATTCCATGATGTGGCTTTCATCAATTCTTTCAAACAACGAATTCAACTTCTTCTAAAATTCCTAAGGACATTCAATTCCAATAATGTGAAAACAAGTCTCCCACAAGATATAGGTCGTGATGACCCCTACAACCTCATCCTTCTTTCCATAAACAATGAACTTTGCCTAATCATTTTTGGGATTTGGAATCGTAGTCTTCACATACTTCCATGGTCCTTTACTCTTCAATATGGTTTCCATATTTTGTTCCCATATTGCATAATTTGATCCTTTCAGAATTACAGGATGGAACTTCAAATCCATATTTGATATCTATACAAATCATATATATTCCACAAGTTACAGTTTGCAAATCACTGGACTAGATTCAATTACACAACAGATTAGACTCAACATGATTTGTGAACAAAGGGTGAGGTTTTGAAAAATAGACTCTGATACCATGTTGGGGATTGGGTGTAACCTGATACAAAACCGACACACATAATTGTATGTAATGGAAGAGAAATAATTTTTTGAATACAAAAGGTCGTGTCTAAATACATACAATGCGATGTGATCAAAAAATCACAATGCATATTGGACATCTTGTAAAAAAAAACAAGAAGATCACCATGATGATAATGACCCATTGGGTATGTTATGTATACGTTCAATATCTATCCAACATCCTTGAAATTAGGTGGAAATTTCCCACATAAAACCATCGGTGGTTGTATTTGGCTCGGTCAAATACTTGATGTCAGGTTGGTTCAACAAGGATGCTTGAATTGACTGTCCATGCGTCCAACTCGTAGTGGATTTCTCATTTAGTTGATCCATCGATTGTTTGTCTTCAACTACTAACCATTTTCCCGACCGACAGGATTGTCAACTAATCGACCAATTGATGTAGAGTTAGGGTCAATCGCTCAATTGTTTGTTTCCAGATATAGGTCGATCATCTGATCGAATGATTCTAGGACAAGTGTGATGAACCAACAAAACTTGATGTTCCAACAATACCAAGGTATCCAATCATTGGTTAATTTATTACTTGGTTTGAGCATCTATTTTGGAATGAGAATTTTTTCTCATTGTTATAACAGGATTTGTACTTGTGCAAATACCTTCACAAGATACCAATATTCCATAACAATTGGAAGTAGTTGTCACTATCACCTAGACAAATACTTCCCTCATTTTAGTGTTGGGTCAAGATCCAACACCAAGGAGGATTCCCTTTTGACCTCAAGGAATCTTATATCAAGCTAGTGGAAATTTTATCCCCCTCTATCTTGGTCACTCAATGAGATATTCTAGGTATAGGAAAGTAGAAAGACTAGGATTAGTTATATAAGGTCATTGGTTGACGTGTGTGAGACAAGAAGTATTCCAGTGCATATAATTTACAATTACCAAGTCAAAACAAATACCATTCACTTCTATACACTATATATTCAAGTAAAATTACGACAATAAACAAGTGTCGCAAAATAGTAATTATGTCGCAAAATTAATCCTTCAATGAGTAGATCAAAATCCAATTATAAAACAATATTTATGAGAAAGCTTCACCCCAATATTAAGTATTGAGAAATATCTTCAATCCCTAATGGTTGTAGAAAATGTTTACATTAGCATCTATAAATCCACTTACTTTTCCAAGTGTTGAGTTAGGATTAGTTTGATAGTGAGGTTAGATAATTAGTTGTCAAGTTTCTTTGAGAGAGAGAGAAATTTGTTTGATGTTTTGTATCACTTTGCAAGCTAAATATTAGTGTTGTTTCACTTATTTAGGCAAATGTATCCATGCACAACTTGAAGATCGAGTTAGAATAAAAGGAAGAGATGAGGGGGAAAAACTCTAGGACTATACCCTCATAGGAATAGGATGCCTCGTTCTTTCCAAGTCACATAGCTAGGATAAAAAAGAGAAATATGTATTAAACTCTATGGCAATATCCACTTCTAACCCCTAGAACTAAATCCTACCCGAGGAAAACCTTAAGGGGATAACCACTCCTAAACCTTAATGAAAACCCTGAATGTTGAACAAGTTAAGATAAATAAAAAAAGAGGAGGGGGATGACCAATCTTAATCCCTACTAGGGTTTCTAGAAAACAATAACCTAGAATACAAGGTAACATGCAACAATTATCAAACTAATAGATAATCCACCATAGCATACAATGAAAATAACATTAAAGTTGAAAGAAATATATTAATAATACAAGTCATTGCATATGAAGAAACTCTATCTTGATTCATCCACCAACAAGAAGAAGCATCCACACGTTATCCTTCAAAAATTGCTCACAAGACATCAATACTATAAAAAGAGAGAGATAGAGCAAACTTTTGTATAGAAGAGACCTCAAAAAATGTGTGAGTTTTGATCATCAGTTTACAGATTGAAGTGATAGCATTTATATATGAGTCTAACCAAGTGATTTTTCCACAATAATGTCTAAAACAATAATGAATCTAAGATACAAGTGGCGTCGACCCATCAAGTGGCCTCTAACAATAATAAATCATGCTAAAACATCATAATAAGCCCTCCAAATCCACATGTGTTGGTGAGGTGATTTTCCAAGAAGGTTTAAGAGTCCTACAAAGGCAACATATCATCATCATGGTGCCAAGTATGGTGTAAAATGAGATCTCCTCATCAAAACCAAAACTCATCAAAGGAGTGCCCCAATGGAAATCAATCCCCAATCGATGACATCATCATCCATATTCTCAATGTACAAGGTGAAAGACAAGTGTCCAAGGTTGAATAAATGTACCTCTCAACTTTGCATGGTATCCAATCATGTTCTAGTGCAATGTCCTCCATCCAATGCCTAATAAACTTAGGGAAAAATGCCCCAAGGTCTATAATTATTTCCCATATATGTGTTGGAATGAATGTATATTCAAAGAAAAATCTCATATGTCTATCATCCAGGGTCCAAGTGTTGTGAGATCCTATATTTGAGGGTGCCAATTCATCAAGTGACTCAACCCTATGCATCAAATGTGTTATGTCCTACATGAAGTGTGCAACGTATTAAGTGAAATCACAAGGACGTCCTCCAAATACCATGTTAGGTGCACCCAGGTCATTCAAAACCATGGAATCAACTAAAGCCAACAATCACAAGGAGAAATATTCCTTAGAAGCATACAAAGTAAGCCATCTATTAATACAAAAGGAAAATGAGCAACTCTCATTGGGAATCCCCTTCAAAATTCACACAAGCCAAGACTTTATGCAATTTAGCAAGTTTAGGAATGGGAGGGGCATTAAAGGAACCTATTAGGTGTGCCAGTACCCAAGTAGAGAGATATTTCCCGGAAGATCCCATCAGAGATATGTAATGAATGTGAGGTGGTCATGGGTTTTAATTTTGGGCATGGGATCATTATCATGCAAGATAATGTATGGGATCACCTCCATGAGTACCTTTGTAGAGGGTGCCCTAGGAAATTGAGTTACCCTTTCCTTGATGTTTTTTTCATACCAAACCCCTTATTTTCCTTTTTATTTATTTTATTTTATTTTCAAGTCCCCTTAAAAATATTTAGGAATAACACTTTCTTTTCTTTTTATTCGAGATATATTCAAGTCATGTTTGATTTATGAATGCATTTATTCACATTAGGATTTGGGGAAATCACCACTAATGAGGGGGTAGAGTTCAATTATAGACTATGTCTTTTAAATGTCCTTGTTATCCCATTTCTTTATTTTTATCAACCATTTGCATTCTACCTATGGGAATGTAGCCCCTTCTTCTTATAAGAGAATGATGCACATGACTTTTTGGTGTAAATATAACCACATTTCCTAAAAGGTGGGAGAATGGAAGGATCAAGGATGAAAAAAATGGTAAGTATGATTGGGAATTTTATGCCACCCATTTCAAGGAACCACCATTGGTACCCATTTTTCCTAGGAGTGACAAAACGAGACTAGGATACTTAGGATGGCCACCAAGGAAAAACATATAACTTATGAGATCATGATTCATTATCCAACTTCAACCTATTATCATTACTCAAATTCCCAATGTATTAAATATGACACTTTGTGTGAAACATGGACTAATGTACCTCATAATGTGTTAGAACACCATCTCCCATTGAAACTTTCTAATTAAGTCTGATGAGCCATGTTAAAGAAGAAGAGGCATATGAGGGGGATACTTGGCTTCTCTCTATGAACATGTTTTTCATCATCATAGTCGATATCACTATCTTCATTGTGGTCCATGAGACATGATCTCCTCTAGTTACCCCTAGTTGGGAAGGGGTAACATTTGGCTTGAACATGGGACATTTGTTCATCATAGAGTGCATGAGAACCATCAGAATATTTGGTAATCCAATACTTGCAACCTACATCACTCTAACACATACTGCTACAGTATGACATGCACACATTAGTACTACAAGTTAGATAGATATTATACACTCAGGTTTATGAAAATACAAAACCATGCGAGAAATGTTTTTTTTCATTTTCATCAATATATCATTTTTTCTTTTATAACATATAAGTGATAAGTTAACATGAATGCATGATAAAGCAATGAAAAATATCAATAAAATGGAAATTATACAATAAAAAAATAGCACAACATGACCTTCCTACTCTTAGGTTGATCCTAAGAAGTCAAGTTCCTTCTAAGAAATAAGGTTCAAGAAGGTATCCCTTAACAGGTAATGGTAGATTCACTCCCTTAGGTGTGGTCAAGTAGAAGTATTTAGTATTGGACTTTTTCTCAATTTTCTAGGGACCAAGCCATAAGTTATACAAATTCTTATGTATTCTCAACAATTCTTTCCTCTTGTCCCACATCAATACAGGGTCCTCGTCTTCAAAATTCCTTTGTCTTTCTCTATGATCAAACGTCCCTTAAATATTATTCTGTTTTTTTTCTATTTGATCTAAAGAATTCCTCCTAAACTCATCCATCTCTACAAGTTGGTCAATCCTTCCCTGTAATACCTCCTTATCAATCATATATTATTAGACAAATTGGAGGTTAGGTACCTTGAGGTTGATTGGAAGTTTAGCCTCCAATCCATACACTAGCTAAAATGGGGTTTTTCATGTGGAATTCTTAGTTGTGATACAATTTTCTCATAATGCATACTTGATATTACTATCCCAAGCCTTATTGTTCTCACATGCAATCGTCTTGATAATATTCATCATATTCTTGTTGCTATATTTTTCCAATCTATTTCCTTGGGGATAATAGTTGGATGAGTGAGATAAAAAAAATTATATACTTGAAATGGGAATTTTTTAAATCTAGGGAGCTAAAGGCCATTGTGTTATCAATGATGATATTGGTTGGGGCATCGAACCTTTTTATTATTCTATCTTCAAAGTAATTCATTATGACTTCCTAGGTTGCATTTTTCATTGAGATAGCTTCTAGCCACATAGTGAAATAATCTAGAGTAGTCAACACCCAACAATATCAATTTTTGGATTTATTCTTAAAATGGCCAATGATTTCTAAACCCCATTGTTGGAAAGGTTCCTAAAAAATAATTGGATTCAAATTCAAGGAGTGCAATTTTTGTTTCCCTGTAAATAATTGACAATGTTGGCAAGACCTGACATGTCGATGAGTATGAGTGAATAATGTAGGAAAATAATAACTAGCTCTCAAAATATTGAGGGAAGTGGTGCGAGAAGAGAAATTACCACCACAATTCCTTGAATGGAGTTCCTAAATCAACTTATTAGATCCATCCTTGTTTACACACCTAAGGATTATTCCATTAGGGTTCCTCCACCCAAGACCATCTTGAGTCAAACAATACTTCATGGATTTCAATATCAAGGATCTTCTCTTATGATCCACTAAGTGTTCGGGGCATGAGAGGTTCTTCAAGTAGTATATTATGTTATAATACCATTCGTCATGATCTAACTTTCTCAAAACTATATTGAATTGGTCATTTCCTCCCATTTTTATGGCTTGTTCGTTACTCTAAGTCAACATCTTGGATAAACCTTGTCCTTTACTGATATTAGTCGACATAATATATAAGTCATATTCCTTAATCTTTGACACCTAATTCCTCCTATTTCCAAGGTAATCTTGTTGGGAGAGGACATCCTTGACAATGGGGTATGTCACATATGTTTTCATCTTGTTGTAACCAACATAGCTTCCAAAATGCTTCAAGGACTTGGCAAGGGAATAACCTTATTTATCAGTGCTTCAATACTTTAGTTAAACATATCTAAGTGTTTTGATCATGAAGGATATGGGTTTTTCATAGTCATCCTTATTATTTTGTAATGACACTCCAAGAATAGTGTCTTGGAAAGAAAATGAAAAAATTATGAAGTCTCAGAAATAATCATAGATGAGAAGGACATGTGCCATTGTGATTTCCTACTTAATATATTTAAAGGATCTTATATTTTTATCATTGCATCTAAGAAAAGGATATTTGTCTAATAACGTATTCATTGGCTTGACCTTTTTGACAAAGTTTGGAATAAATCTTCTTATAAAGTTTATATTACCACAGAATGATTGCAAGGACTTCTTACTAGTTGGGCGAGGGATTTTATTAATGGATTCAATTATTTCTAGGTCAACTGAGATACCTTTTTCAAAAACTACATGGAATGACAACTTTGTTTTATCAACACCAAAGGTTTATTTCTTGGGATTCAAGGAAATACAATACTTCCTACATCACTCAAATATCCTCTTAGGGTGTGAAACATGTCTATTTATTTCCTTGGAGACAATCGTTAAATCATATTGACATATATATATATATATATATATATATATATATATATATATATAATGTTCCCTATCAAATACATAAAGGTTCCCTAAGGGGGTAAAGGTAGTCTTAATTTTATCTTCCTCCCTTACTAAGACTTGGTTAGACCCAAAAAAAACCATCTAACATTGACATCATCCTGGTACTAATGACTCTTTGTAATGAGTGTTCTGTGTGTGGGAGAGGGTAATTTTATTTGAGTGATAGTTGGTTGAGGTTTAAAAAGTCCAATCATAGTCAAATATATCTACTTTTATTTCTGACAACAACCAAATTAGAAATCCAAGAGGAATTTCTAATGGGGGGTATGGTCCTTTCTTCAACCATTTTCTGGAGATCCTTTTGGATTTTGGAAGCCCACTTGGGGTTAATATGCCTTATATTTTGTCTAAAAGGTTTGGCTCCTTCTTTGAGAGGAATGTAATTTTGGATAATATCACCCTTATAGGGCCTTTAGATCATCATATGTTCAAGAAAAAATATCTTTATACTCTCGAATAAGGATTATTATGCTTTCCTTTTCAGTAAGGGTAGTTGCCTTCCCTATCTTTATTATGCTTGGGTCATTTTTTGAGTCAATATTAAACTCAATTTCCTCATCAGATCGGTCAATGATATGATTCCCTTTATAAATATCATGTCTATCAAACATACTCCATAGGAACAACCTCTTTTGGAATTTTTTCATTATGTGAGTCTTTAATTCTTAAGTTCATGGATTTGACCAGGAAATTAAATCGAGGGTCTAAGAATTCCTTGTTGTTTTCCAAGGAGTGGAGGATTTGGGCATCATCATTGAAAAATTTACAATGTTTGAGGTTATCATGGATAGATGGTTGAAATACAGCTTGAATTTTTCATATGTTGTGAATCATTTCTTCACAAGGTTGTAAAGTAGCTACAAAAACGAATAAATCTTCAACAATATGGTTTTTTTCTCTTGGGACAACTTAAATTTAAAAGGCATCAAAGATTTCTATGGTGTCCCAAACCGAGTTCCTCTATTTACTCAACCTTTCGTTATTGGCGGTAATTATTGTTTTTACTTGGGAAACAACTAGTTCAAAGTCCCCTATGACTCTTAGGAACTTAATCTTCATATCAAGGGCTAGTTCAAGTCCTATGATTAAGGCCTCATATTCAACAATGTTGTTTGTACAATCAAACTCAAGACTATAAGAGAAAAGGGTGGCCTAGTGTGAAGGGGCTATAGGGGAAATTCTGGAACCAGATCCTAATATATAGAGAGAATCATCAAATTCCAAAGTCTAGATATCAATAACATTTTGACAATTTTCCACTTGACCCATAGGGTTAATGGCACAAAAAATACCCATTGTTTCATCCAAATGCATTATTTCTTCCATGGAAGTTTGGGAAGCCTTGACTTGGTTTCTTACAATAGGTTCTCTATAGAGGGTGACAAATATTCCTTTAGGGTGAGGGATAGTGGCATATGATATATCCATTTGAAGATTACCCCCCAAAGTTGCAACCCATTCTATAGAAAAGAACATTCCCCAAGCATCAGACACATCAATTGCTGGAAGATTCATAAGAAGGGATATATTTGGATAAATATCCAAGATAAAATTAAGGTCCTTGATGAGACCAAAAATAGGGATATCCCTTGAGTCAATACCACACACATTTCTATAGGGTCGTGTGATCTTTAGGCTAAATTGATTCATAACTTTTAAGGACATAACATTTGAAGAAGCACCTGAATCAAGAATGAATTTGTGGAGGAGGAATTCATTCACCACCAATGAAATGAAGAAATTTGCACGCCTTCCATTATTCCTATGAAGACTTGTAGTATGCAGAATTATAGGGGGATCAAATTGATCTTGAAGATCAAAATATTTCTCAACTCTAGGCCCTTGTGAAGGTATAGGGAATTCAGGTTTATCTTTAAGGTGTGTGGGTTCTTCATCCCCAAGTTATTTTGCAAGCACAAGGTCGTCTAGTTTGGTAGTGTTCAACTCACAACCATTATTCTCTTCGGGAATGATGAGGTTAGTTCTTATTTTGGGAGATTCATCCTTCTTCTTAGATTCTTCCCTCATGGTATTTAGAAGTTCTGACTTAGCTTTCCTAGCGGCTTTAGAATTCTCAAGCTCCAATTTTTTTTTGAAATGACAAAGGTTTCTTATGAGGAAGTATCAACCCAATCGATGTTTTCAATATATTGTTTTTAAAGGTTATATTCCTTGTCTAGAATATCAATTTCAGCTACAAGCACTTCTTGAAATTGGTTAATTTGTATGAGTATTTGTTCTTGCATAGATCGATTATTTATTTTCTAATATGGTTGTCTAAATTGAAAGAAAATAGGTTTGAATCTATCTGGGATGTGAACTCTTATGCTTCAAGAAGGAATTTAAGATATGTGTCTCTTAATATGATGCCAACTTGTCTCTGGAAGGCATGGACATATTACATTCAGATAGATTCTTCTTTGGGCCTAGAGTTATCAGGAAATTATTCTATCAAAGAGTCAAATATCACATTGAATTTGCTAACAGGTTCTTGTTCCTCTTTTTCTATATGATAAAATTATGTACAAAGAAATCCAACATCATTCTAAATTTCCCACTTCTTTAATAAAACATTATCAAGAGTTTTCCATGTATTTATGATTGTACTAGGAAGGTTATTGAACCATAACTTAGAATCATTTATCAATGAAGAGGAAAATAGTCTCATAAATACATGTTCATGCTCATATTTCATGTCATGTAGGACCAAAGCATCATAAAATATCTCAAATTCTCTTTGTCTAAAACATCATTTTTACTAGAGAACCTAGGAAGCCAACTATACACATCCTTAGGACAGGCATGGGGAAAACCTTGTATTATAGTCATGTCCAATGGTTTAAAAACATTGGAGGTCCATGTTCAAGGATCCATTTGAGATATGGGATGATTTTTAATATGTATCTTTCTATGGGTTCTCATAAGTGGTGTCGCTAGATGATGTCTTCATGGGAGGATCATCAAGAAGTAAACAAAGGGATTTTTTCCTTACTGGAGTCACTAAGTAATCTTGTGGAATAAGGATTTGGAATAATCTTACCAAAGGAATTTCATAGGAAGAATGACTCAATCCTCCTTGGAAACAATGACAAAATGTTATCACCAGATTTTTGCTTGTGCAAATCCCTTCACAAGATACCAATTTTGCGTAACAGTTGGAAATAGTTTTCACTATCTCCTAGACAAATAATTCCCTCATTTTTGTTTTGGACGAATCTCCAACATAAGGGAGGCTTCCATTATGACCTCGAGGGATCCTATAGTAAGTTAGAGGCAAGTCTATAGACACCTATCTTGATCACTCAATGAGATATGCTAGTTCTAGGAAAGTAGAAAGGATTGGATTAGTTATCCAAGGTAATTGGTTGACGTGTGTGAGACAAGAAGTATTCCAATGAATATAATTGACTATTAACAATTCAGACCAACTACCAATCACTTATGGACACTGACTATTCAAGTAAAACGAGTGTTTCTCTAAAATTGCAGTAGTAAACAATTTTATATTAGCAAAGTGTATTTTGTGACAACAATAAGAAATCAGTCCAGAAAAAATAGTAATTGTGTCTCAAAATTCAGCCTTCAATGAGTATATCAAGATCCAATTATCAAAAAATATTTCTAAGAAAGTTTCACTCAAATATTAATTAAGTATTAAACAATATCTTCAAGCCCTAATGGTTGTAGCAAACACTTTAAACAATAGTAATAATTCCACTTACTTTCCCAACTATTGAGTTAGGTTTAGTTTGAGACTGAGGTTATATAATTAGTTTTCAATTTGTTTTGAGAGAGAGAGAGAGAATTTTTTGATGTTTTGTATCACTTTTCAATCTCAAGAGTAGTTTCTTTTTACTTCTTTGGGAAAATGGAGTCATGTACAACTTCAATATCAAGTTAGAAGACAAGGAATAATTTAGGGCACAAAACCCTAGGACTAGATCCTGATAGGCCTAGGGTGTCTCCTTCTTTCCAAGTAACCTAGCTAGGATTAAAAGGAGAAATAGGTTTTAAACCATAAGGTAATAGCCACTCCTAACCGCTAAAACTAAACCCTATCCAAGGAAAACCTTAATGGGATAACCTCTCCTAGCCCTTAATGAAAATATTGAATGCTTGAAAAAGTCAATATAGATAAGAAAAAGGGAGGGGGATAACCAATCTTAATCCCTCGGTTTTCTAGCAAACAATAACCTAGAATACAAGGTAACATGCAACCATTATCAATATAATAGAGTATCCACCATAGCATACCATGAACATAGCATGAAACTTCAAATAAATCACTTACTAAGACGATTTGTTGCATGTGAAGAAACCTTATATTGATTCATCCACAAACAAGAAGAAGAATCCACACATTATCCTTCAAAAATTGTGCACAATATATCCATAGAGAAAAAGAGAGAGATAGAGTGAACTTTTATAGAGAAGGGACCTAACAAAATGTGTGAGTTGTGATCACTAGTTTACAAAATGAAGGGCTATCATTTATATATGAGGATAACCAATCACTTTTTCCACAATAATATTTAAAACACTAATGAATCCATCATACAAGTGGGGTTGATGCCTCAGTCAGCCTCTAACAATAATAAATCATGCTAAAACATCATAAAATCCTTCCAAAGCAACACGTGTGAGTGATGTCATGCTCCAAGAAGGTGTAATAGAAATCCAAAGGCCATGTCTCATCATCAAGGTGCCAATTATGGTGGAAAATGACCTCTTATTGTCAAATTTCATGTGTCATCATCAAAACCCCAACTCATCAAAGTAGTGCAACAATGGAAAGCAAGCCCCAATCCATGACATCATCATCCATATTCTCAACGTCCAAGGTGAAAATACAAGTGTCCAAGGTGGAATGAAGGTGCATCTCGTCTCTGCATGGTATCCAATCATGTGTTAGTGCAATATCCTCCATCCAATGACTAATAACTTCTAGGTACAATTCCCTAATTTGTGGGTTTGTTTACCATCTATGTATTGAAATGACTATATATATAAAGTAAAAACTCATCTATCCATCGTTCAGGGTCCAATAGGTATGAGAGCCTATATCAAGGGGGCCAAGTCATGAAGTGAATCAACTCTCTGCATCACATGTGCTATGTCCTAAATGAACTACACAACATTGTGGGTGAAATCATAGGGACATCCTCCAAAGACCATGTTAGGTGCACCCGAGTAAGTAAAAACCATGGAATCAAGTAAAACCAAAAATCACGAGGGGAAATAGTCCTTAGAAGCATACAAAGTAAGCATCTATTAATACAAAGGAAAAATGAACAACTCTCATTGGGTATCCCCTTAAAAATTCACATAATATCAAGAATTTATGTAATTTGGAAAGTTTAGGTATGGGAGGGCCATCAAAGGAGCCTATTAGGTGTGTCAATATCCAAGTATAGATACATTTCATGGAATAACCCATCAAATATATGTAATGCCTATGAGGTGGTCATGGGGTTTACTTCTGGGCATGGGGTCATTAACATGCAAGACAATGTATGGGATCACCTCCATGAGTGCCCTTGTAGAGGGTGCGCTTGGCGATTGAGTTACCCTTTCCTTGATGTTTTTTTCATTTTACTTTATTTTATTTCATTTTCAAGTTCCCTTAAAAATGTTTCAAGCATAACATTTCCTTTTCTTTTTATTTACGATATATTCAAGTCTTGTTTGATTGATGAATGTGTTTATTTGCATTATTACTAGGGGTGATATCCATTAATGAGGGGGTAGAGATCAATTATGTACTATGGATTTTAAATGTTCTTGTTATCCTATTTATTTCTTTTTATCAACCAACTGCAATCTACTTCTAGGTGTTTAGCCTCTTCTTCTCATAATAGAATGAGGTACATGTGTTTTTGGTGTACATGTGACCACATTTCCCAAAAGGTGGGAAAATGGAAGGATAAAGGATGAAAAAAGTGGTAAATATGACCAGGAATGATACACTACCCCTTTCAAGGAACCACTAGTAGTACCCCTTTTCCGAGGAGTGGGAACACATGACTAACATGCCTAGGATGGCCACCAAGGTGAAACAAGTGAAAAAAGTATAAATTTTGAGCTCATGATTCATTATCCAACTTAAACCTATTATCATTACTCAAATTCACAATGTATTTAATATGAAACTTTGTATGAAACAAGGGCTAATGTACCACATAATGTGTTGGAACACCATCTCCTAATGAACCTTGTTGATTGAGTGTGATGAGCCATGTTGAATAAGAAGAGGTATCTGAGGGGTTGTTGGGCTGATCTTTATCTACATGTTTCTCATCATCATTTTGGGATCCCTATCTTCATTATGGGCCATGATACATTATCTCCTCTAGTTACCCCTAGGTGGGAGGGGATACAAATTACATTTAATTATACTCCATATAGTTTAAACAACTCCTACTAGATTTTTTTGGTGAAGGTGATATCACAATTTCATACAACATAAGTGGTTATGCCATGTAACAAAAATATTTAATTCATGAAATCTTAAGAAACTATGGAGGGCATACATGAGTGTTTCAAGGAACAACAATATGCATATTTTTAAAGGAAGTCAATTACCACCATGGAAACCATTTTTTAGTCATGTTCCAAGTGGACCACTATAAAATTCATGTACATGACATTCTAGGTAGAAGTGTGGATCAATAATGGATGCAATGCCACATGATATTTCACTAATATTTCACCCTTATTCCTTTTATGAGCTTCACATTTTGCTACAAATTCATAGATGTCCATTTTCATTCCTTTTTAAAAGAGAGACTCCACTTAGCTTGTTCATAGGATTTTTGAAAAATAACATGACCCACTATAGGGGATGAATGAAACTCTTCTAACACCCTTTATTTTAAAGAACAAATTTGCACCAAAAAATACACCCTTTA
This sequence comes from Picea engelmannii, assembly GCA_009831015.1. Taxonomy (NCBI): domain Eukaryota; kingdom Viridiplantae; phylum Streptophyta; class Pinopsida; order Pinales; family Pinaceae; genus Picea; species Picea engelmannii. The sequence goes on along the minus strand of ML780372.1, from coordinate 459,837 downwards.
CACTATAAGATATCTTATTGATACATATATCCCATAAGGGGATTGGGGTCTTCTTGAAGTTTTCAGATAAGTTGAATCACAATTTTGTTCACTAAAAATTCTTGTCATTATTTTACAAGCCAATTTAATGTGGGTAAGGATAAAGTATATATAGATCCTTCCTCCTTATATTTCCTAGACAAAGCATCCACCAAAACAATCGCTTTGGCCTTATTACATATTATCTCATAATCATACCCTAACATATTATTGACCCACCTGCATTTCTCTGTTGATGAAAACCCCTATTCCAAAAAACACATCAAACTATGACAGTCTATTTTGATCTAAAAGTGCATCCCAATGAGTTGCACACACGAAGCATTGACTACATGAAGGATGAACTTGTGTTTCTTATATGTGGACCACTTTGCCAAATTTCTATAGCACAATGGTTTACTAGTGAATGCCAATGGTCACCTCTCTTACATAAGCACTACTCCAAGACTTTTGTTTGAGGTGTCACATTCCAATACAAAAGTATTAGTTAGATTAGGCACTACTAATATCAAGGGTGGTGTACACATGGCTTATTTTAAAGTTGAAAGGACCTTCTCTATGGCATGGTTCCATACAAAGGAAATGTTTTTGGTAAGGAAGTTAATGGGGATGAAATTCACCTATAATTCTTCACAAACTTCCTAGAGTATCCTATAATTCCTAAAAGGCCATGTAATATTCTTATATTCCTAGGAGATGTCCATTCATATATAGCCTCAATTTGCATGGGATGCACTCATACACCATATTGACTAAACATGTGACCCAAGTATTCCACTTTAGAATAACCTAAATGCATTTGGAACATTTGAAGAGAAACTAGTTATCCTAAAGGAGTTTGATATCTTTATGAACATGCTCCAGTTTTTCTTCCTAGGATTTTACATAAATCAATATATCAGCAAGGAATACAAGAAAAAAAGTATAGCAGGAGCAGAAAGGAAAGATAAAGGAAAGTTAGCAGGAGCAGGTTGTATCTTGATTGATCCTCAAAGACAAAAGACACTTCTCTTCTGTAGACTTGAATTTGACTGTACCAATAACCCAAATGAGTATGAGGCTTTGCTATAGGGCTTGATAAAATCTATTGATCTAAAGGTCAAATTTCTTAAAGTTTTTGGTGACTCAGAGATTATTGTTAGACATGTAAGAAACATTATACATTGTGTAACTACCCTTGATTATTAAGCATAATTAATTTAATAATAATCCTAAAAGATTAGCTAAACTGTATTTATATCTTAAAATAACATTTCTAATTGGATATTATTAAATAGTGTTCATGAGGGTTAATGATTGATTTAATTATTAATTAATTCATTAATTCATTAAGTATTAAATTAATGGTTAATAATAAAAAATATAATACTAATTTAAGTTACGTTCCCGTAAATGGGATAAGGCATTTAATAATGGGATAAGGCATTTAATAATGGGATAAGGAATTTAATAATGGGATAAGGTCTTTAAGAATGGGATAAGGTATTAGGTGGGGGAGTTAATGAAAGGAAGGCGGTGAAGGAGGGATGATTCGAGGGGAAGTTGGCCATGAGTTTGGAGAGCTCTGAGTATTGTAGAGAGCCGAGAGGGGCTGTGAGATTGGTGTGCTCAGATTGAGGCACAGGATTTGCTGGTTGTGACATATTGATCAGGCAGGCACCGAGTTGCTAGAGGTTTTGAGCTCGGAGGGCCAGGATACCCGTAGATATCCTGGAGCTAGGTCGTTTTCCTAGTTGGCAGGGTGGACAATAGTTTTGGGCAATTATTTTTCTGTGTCTGCAACAGGACTGGACTTAGCATGTAGCAGGAGAGCAGCAACTGGCAACGGAAATTAGCATCAGAGTTAAAGTATTTCTCTCAAATTTTGCATTGTGGTATTATGTAAAAAAAAAAATTATTATTCATAGTAAAAATTGAGTTACAGAAGTTACTGTTATAAAATTTTTGTGTTATTGAATTTCTGTCTTAGTTATCAAAATAAATTGATGTAAACGGTAAATCCAGTCATTACACATTCCTTGTCTCTGCATTTGAAAGGGTATCGGACAAAGGTATGGGGAACTTAATTAATTATTTTTAGGAATTCAATATTTCCTCCATTCCTCGTTACATGAATGATACTACTAATACACTTGCTAAGGCAACTTCCTAATTTCTTCAACTAAAGGATGGTTTTTATGTTGAAATACTTTTTAGGCCTTCAATCCAAGAAAATATAAACAACTAGAGGGTCTTCGATGATGATGAAAAATTGATTAATTTGATCACTAATGAAGACACATTTAAAGACACAATTAGTTATTAGAGGCAATACTATGCCGAAAGGAGTCCTCACATTGGATTAACTTTTTGACCTTTAAAATAGGTTCTTAAATCCGGTCAACGTGAAAAACATCAACTCTTCCATGCAATATGAAATGGTCAATCTGGGAACTGAAGAAAATCCCAAGAATATTAATTTAAGAGTATGTTGCACTTTCATGAGCCTCTTAAAGGTGAATGGAACATTGCAAAGACGAAAATGCATCACTAGAAACTCATAATTTCCTTCACGTGTATGGAATGTTATTTAAGGAAGATTGACCTCCTTCATATTGATTTGGTGGTACCTCAAATGAAGATCCAATTTAGTGAAGAACTTGGCACCATGAAGCTCATAAAAAAAATCATCAATAATTGGGATGGGAAATTTGTCTTTGATGGTTAAATGTTTGAGAGCACAGAGGTTAAGACACATGCACCATTTCCCTTATTTATTTAATATCATCATTACTTGAGATGATTAAGGGATAGTATGGGGATGGATGACACCAACCTACAACAATTCCTAAACAATATTTTTAATTTCATTCTTTTAGGCTAAAGGGTGCGTATATGGATGCAAATTAGGTGGTTGACTTCTTGGAATTATTTAAATAACATGACCATGATCGGTACATGAAGGGGATAATATATAGGTAATTTCAAATACCTATTGATTATTAGTAATATCCAACTGCCAATTAGGGTCAATTTCCTATGGGCTATCCAAACATTTGATGGAAATGAATTGGGAAATAAATGCCAAGGTAGCCTTCTTCAAGGTATTTTCTATATAGTGAGAGATGATAATATCTATGGAGATATACTTGATCCATTCAGGGTGTGAATATGGACCTCCTTAGTGAATATCATGTATAAATCCTTCAAATACATGGTACCCAGACCCAATGTTCAAAACTATTATGCTATGATCACTGCATAAAAACCAACCATTTCAATATAAAACATTTGACATTTAATATGATAGTCCCTCATTTGAAGTTTCACATTCTCATGCTTGCTAGCAAATTTCATTTCACTACCATTAGCTACCATAATTTTGAAAATTGTGCACCACATGGACATAATAATGATTTTCTTCTGCAACATGTAAATGAATAAAATTGTGGGTGTTATTGTTGTTAATTAAAACAATAACCTTTTGGTTTTTCATGTATCCAACCAAACTCAAGGTATAGGAAGATAATTTGTTTATAAAGAATGGAGGGAAATTTGAGGCTTGTTACAAGAAGGCTCTAGGGTGGTTTTTTCATGAGGAGGAGGTGTGATTTTTTCTAAATATAGATTGATAATAGATTCCTTAGAAATGTCCTCGAGATAATCAGATTGGGCCACATCAAATTGAATAATTTTTGTTCCTTACATTCATTCCTTTTGAAATACTTCTCATTGCAATTGTAGAAAAATGTGAGCCATTGGCATTTAGTTTCTTCTACCTAGGTCAACTTTTGGGTCCTTGAGGGTTGAGAGGGGGAGGGAGTAGTTGCACATCCTAGAGGGAAGCGTGGGTGGGGAATAAAATGGGTTTTATTGGTCTGTATATTGACCATTACTTGGAATTTTTGAGCTCATAGAGTGTCATTCAACTAAGTAGCAAAGTGAGCCATCAATACCTTTTCTCTAATATCCTCATTGTTAGAAAAAAAGATCGTGGAGCAATAAAATAAAACAAATGCATAAATAAAACATATAAGATAAAAAATACAATAGAGACACATATATATGTGGTTCAACCGGTGTGTGATACATCCACCAGAGAAATTTCCAAGTCCTTATTTTATTATTATCCATCAAATGAAGGGATATACCCTACAACATACCCATTGTAACTTCCTCTTGTTTCTCTCACAGTCTCCTCTCTTAGAATAAAATATTCACTCGCTCACACACACATCCACAATACATTTTATTCATACATAAATCATGGTTTCCTTCTAGGGAAAAAATCCTTAACATAAATTCTACCATCAGATCTGTGACCTTATAAAGAATGGTCCAGATTGACTACAAAATTACAATATTTTACAAGACAATTTTTCCCAAAAAAATTCTTCAGGGTCACTGCCCCTGAATCCCCCCTTGCGAGAGAAGTGGAGGGAAAATCCCTCTCCCCACCCCTATTTAGGTAATGGGTTCTAAATGAAACTGAAACAAGACATCTGAATCAAGAATATAATCAGGCTCCACAACCAACAATCTCCCACTTGGAGACTAATCACAACAACTTCACTATTGTTGTACCTATTGGACTATGGTCCACCTTGGGCCTGGAAAATTTCTCATATTCACCTTCATTCTTGAAGATCAACTGAAACTGAGCAGGAACTCAATTTTTCCCTTGTTACTACCTTTGTTAACATGGCTGCATGATTTTGGCTAGTATGTATCTTTTCCAACTTCAATTGTCCATCTTCCAAAATGGATCGTATGAAATGGTACCTGAGATGTATATAATTATTATTAGAATGGAAGGATGATTTATTTGCAAGATGAATGGAACTCTGGTTGTCACAATACAACCAGTTATTCTCCTTCTTCTTTCCCAATTCCTCCATAAATCTCTGTAACCAAATCATCTCTTTACTAGCCTCTATAGAAACAACATGATCCTCTTCCATTGTTGAGAGTGCTACAACATTTTGTAGTTTCAAAATCCATCTTACTGCAGTTTCACCTATATTAAAAGCATACACTATGGTTCTTATCCTTCTATCTTTATCACCTATCATATATGAATCAACATATCCCTGTAGAACAATGTTTGAATCTCCAAAACATAATGCATGAGTAGTAGTGCCTCTCAAATACCCAAAAATCCACTTTACTTCCTCCCAATGTTCTTTACCTAGATTGTTCATATACCTTCTCACAACTCCCATTGCATGTGCAATATCTGGTCTTGTGCACACCATATAATACATCAATCTTCCAACTGTTGATGAATAAGGGACCCTAAACATTTATTCTATCTGCTCCTGTGTCTTGGGACAAATTTCCTTGGTTAATTTTAAATGGCTAGCCAAAGGTGTACTAAATGGTTTTGCATTATTCATTCTAAATCTCTCCAATAGCTTTTCTATGTACTCACCCTCAGACAATGTCAATTTGTGATTTTTCCTATCTCTTGTTATTCTCATACCAAGGATTTTATTTTCATCACCCAAATCCTTCATCACAAATGAATTAGATAATTTCCTTTTGAGAACATTTATATCATGCATGTTAGACCCTGCAATATGAATGCCATCTACATACAATATCAAGATAATACAACTTCCATTTTCTAGCCTTTTAAAATAAACTCGGTGATCCGAATGACATCTACTATAACCTTGTTTTGTCATAAACTTGTCAAACTTCAAATACCACTTCCTTGGATATTTATTTAGGCCATACAAGATCTTCTTCAACCTGCAGACCAAATTCTACTTTCATTTGACCTCATACACATGTGGTTGTTGCATATAAATCTCTTCCTCCAAATCCCCATGGAGAAAAGATGTTTTTAGATCTAAAAGTTCAAGATCTGAATCTTCTATTTCCATAAGACTGAAAATATTCCTAATTGAAGTCATTTTAACAAAGGGAGAAAATATTTCATCAAAATCTATACCTTTATTTTGTGCAAACCCCTTTACAACAAGTATAGACTTATATCACTTTTTACCTCCATCTTCTTCCTTCGACCTATAAACCCATTTATTATGAAATGCTCGTTTTCCTGTAGGAAACTAAACCAAGTCCCAAGTCTGGTTGTTTATCAAGGAATCCATTTTCTCTTGCATGCCTTTCTCCCACTTCTTTTTTGTGTCTACATGCACTGCCTCTTCATAATTTTCTAGTTCACCAGAACCAATCAAGAATAAATAATACAATGAAGGAGAGTATCGTTCATGGAGTCTACTTAACCTGGTAGATATTCGAACAAAATTTACAGGATTTTGAGATACATGTTTCTCCTATTGTTCTACATTTTGATTTTTGCATACCTTTGGAATTTCACTTTCTTTGATTTCGTCAAGCACTATGTATTCTATTTTTTCCTTTTCCTGTTTTTTTCCCTGCAACTAATCTCTATACGTGACCTTTTAATTGAATACCACATCTATAATCCTAATTATTTTATGATTTTCACAATCCCATAAGTGATAACCAAAACCATTAACATTGTATCTAATAAAGGTACACTTCTTGGTTTTTTCCTCAATCTTTGTTCTATTTTCTTTATCAATATGGACAAATGCTTCGTAACCGAAAGTATTTAGAAATGAGTAGTTTACATTTTCTCCTGTCAATGCCTCCTCTAGAATGCCACCATCCAAGGAGATTGAAGGCCCTCTGTTTATTAAGTAAACAACAATATCTATAACATCTGCCTAAAATTGTAATGGAAATCCAACATGCAATATCATACTCCTTGCACGTTCCATGATTGTCCTGTTCATCCTTTTTGACACACCATTTTATTTTGGTGTTCCTAGAACTATCTTCTCTCTACGAATCCCATGGTATGAAAAATAATTATCAAACTCCTTGTTTTGGCATTCACCTCCATTTTGTTATCTGAGACACTTTAAACTTTTTCTTGTCTCATTCTCAACCAAATCTTTCCATTTCTTAAAAGTGTCAAAAACATCATTTTTTTGTTGAATGCAATAAACCCAAATTTTTCTAGTTGCATCATCAATAGAAGTAACATAATAACAAGAGCCACCAAGATATGATATCTAAGTTGTTCCCCATACATCTGTGTGCACATTCTCTAACGTTTCACTCTTCTATTCCTTTCCAACCCTGATAAATTTGAATTTCTTGTGTTTTCCATAAACATAGTGTTCACAGAAATCCAAATCAACTTGTTTAAGATTTGGAAACAAATTCCTTTTGTGAAGTATTTGCATCCCATTCTCACTCATGTGTCAAATTCTATGATTCCACAGTGTTGTACCCATTCCTGTAGAAGTTAAAGAGATAGAATATTCAACATTACCAATACATAAATACAATGCACCTACCTTATCACCTTTTTCTATTACCAAAGATCCTTTAATGACCTTACATGCCTTATCTGTAAATGTAGATATACAACCTTCACTTGCCAACTATCCTATTGAAATTACATTTCTTCTCAATTATGGTATATGTCTCACCTCTTTTAATAACCATTGTTTTCTATTCTTTTTCTTTATTTGTACCTTACCCATTCCAAAAATTTGACACGGTTCATCATCACCCAAATAAACTGTCCAAAATCACCTTGAACACAATTTTGAAAATACTACCTATGGGGCGTGGCATGAAATGAAGCCCCTGAATGTACTACCCAGGACTCAGTAATATTATCTAAAGAAAGAATCAAATCATCTTATAACACATCACCTACTACATTTTCTTCTTGATTTTTCTCCTCCTATCCATCTCTTTGTTTATTTGGAACTCGCTAGTCATTTACCAGATATCCTTTCTTCCCACAATTCCAACACTCTATATTTCCTAGTCTGGATTTGGATATGCCCTTCCTAGACTTCCCACACATCCTTTGACTCTTTCCTCTTTCCCTTTGTCTTCCCCTGTTCTCCATGGTCAATGAATTACCTGATGTCTCACCTATAATTTTTTGTTGCATTTCCTCACAAAGGATAACAACAACAACAACATTAAATTTTAGAGTGTTTGAACCAGAGACAGAGTTACTTACAGCCATGACCAAGATGTTCCAACTTTATGGAAATGAGAACATGATTAGAAGAGTCTTAAAATCATCATCAAAGTTCACTTTTATAGAAATTAGTTGATTAGTAAGCGTATTGAATTCAATTAAATGATAAAAAACAAACCCATGTTTTGACATCTTCATATTAAAATATTGCTTCATTAGAAATACCTTGTTGGAAGCTGAGAGTTTTTCATATAGTTTATCCAATGCAATGATCAAATCCTTTGTTGTCTCTTATTTTGAAATATTGAAATCCACTGACATTGAAAAGCATAGTTGTATCGTTCCCAATGTCTTTCTGTCAAGAATCTCCCATTCTTCATCCTTCATACTCATCGAAAAATTTTATTTTGCATCCAATAGTAGGTAAATATCCATCTGATATAAATAATCTTCCATCTGCATCTTCCATAACTGATAGTTTTAGCCGTTTAATTTTTAACCTTAAGCTTTCCATCTTCCATCATTTCTCCCACTCGAACTAGGAACCATCTTTTCCTGGGAGTTACCTTCTGCTTTGATACCAGTTGATAAAAAACAAGATTGCAAAGAAATAAAATAAAACAAATGTGAAAATAAAACACAAAAGATACATAATACAATAGAGACACAGATATATGTGGTTCACCCAGTGTGGGATACATCCACTTGAGAAATTGCATAGTCCTTCCTTTATTATTATCCAGAAGATGAAGGGATACAAACTACAACATAACCATTGTAACTTCCTCTTCTTTATCTCACATTCTCCTCTCTTAGATACAATATTTGTTTGTTCACACACATAGTTGCAATAAAATTTACTCATACATAAAATAGGGTTGTATTCTAGGAAACAAATACCTAACACAACTTCTACCATCATATATGCGACCTTATAATGATTGGTCCATATTGACTATGAAATTACAATATTTTACAAAAAAATATTTCCCAAAATTTTGCTTCAATGGCACTGCCCCTCAATCCCCCACTAGGGGGGGAGGGGGGCTCCAAAATTTCCCGCTACCCCACTGGACTTCCCCGGCAAGAGAAGTAGGGTAGAAATCCACCCCCACACTATTGAATTTTAATTCTTAAGCTCATGTATGTAGTTTATTTTATTTAACATAATATACATCCATAAATAATGCAGCTACAATAACACTATCTATTGTAAACCAATATCACAAGAAGAATAACCATGCATAAAAGAACATAAGAAGTATCCTGCGAAAACCCTTCTCAATCAATGGAAAACCATAGAAATATTTTGATATATTGTCAAGAGAAGATCCACCATCCACCACCAAACCGAGCACACAATAGGGTGTTGTTATGACTCAGAAAGTTGGCACCTAGGAAGGTGTGCCCTAATTTCAGACCTCAACTTATGAAATTATGAGATGACAAGTGAGTGTGATCCACAATGGGGATCCACTCTTATTTATACAAAACATGTCACATCAAATGATGTGTCTATTGGCACAATAGGGCTGACCTGTACAACTTAATAATATAATTAATAATTACACAAGATTAATTATCTTTACATGGTGGGGCCAACTTGAACCCTTTACAACATAAATTAGGTTAACAAGAAATCTTACTCTCATAAAATATAAAAAGGATCTCTCTCATCCTCTAGTTCTTATCCAATAGGGACATGTCCACCTTTGCTCAGCCACAGGGAAGTCACTCGTCCACAGGAGTACCATCTGGAGCACCATCTCAAGTCGACTCAATGAAGTCCATAGGAGTACAAGGAAGGATACCAACTCAAGCTGACTCAACTTAGTTTAAAGGAGTATAAGGCAGGATATCATCTCAAGCCATATCGACTCAGTCTAGAGGAGTATACAAGAGACCACATGTCATCACAACTCAGTCCAAAGTCTAACGCACACCCAATACTTGGACTCTCTCTCAAAGATGTCTCAACTCAGTCCAAAGGAGAACGATCTAGAGGATGTCTCATGAAGTTGCAATCAACAACACTCGCTCTCAGCTGGGGAGGTATTCTCCACCAAAACAAGTCTCTCACGGAAGTACTCAAATGTGTACTTATTTCCTCTTCACTATATCTCTAATATAATGGTATTTGATCTCAATGTGTTTCAAGTTATCGTGAAACATAGGATTCTATGAGATATTCACACAACTCTGTTTATCACAATGGATAAAGGTGGAATCCATATCATGACCAAATAAATCTACAAGGATATTGTGAAGCCACATTACTTTATAGACTGCTACACAAAACTCTATGTACTCTACTTTTGCAGTACTCAAATCCATATAGCTTTGTTCCCTCCTGCACTAGGAAACCATGGCATATCCCAAGGTAAAATAAAAACCAGATGTGCACTTCCAGTCCATTGTGCTCCCTACCCAATTTGCATCGACATATACTTGCAATCCAATGTCTACACCGAAGGCATATCTCAGGCGATATCCAATTGTTCCTCATAGATATCTCAACACATGCGTCATTGCTATCCAGTGATTCTATCTCAAATGACTCATAAATTGACTAAGTACACTCATTGCATAGCATATATTAGGTTTTGTTGGTTGTGGAGCCTGATTATCTTCTTGATTCAGAGGTCTTTTACTTTCAGCCATGTTTATACCCCATGAAGTATTTACACCCCAGAAGTTTGTACACTCTTCCACATGAGGGAGTGAAAAGGGGGGGTACCCCCTCTGCAGGGTCCGGGGGGGCTATCCCCCCAGCTGGGGGGTCTGGGGGCAAGCGGGCCCCCAGTGGGGGTTCAGGGGTGAAGCCCCTGAAGGAAAAATAGCCTTGTAAATGTATATTGTAATTTCATTGTAAATCTGGACCGTTCATTATAAGGTCGCAGATCTAACGATAGAGATTATGTTAGGGTTTTTTTCCCTAAAAGGAAACCCTCTTTTATGAGGGAAACTTATTGTGGCTATGGTTGATGGAGAATGTTGTATTCTGAGATAGGAGATTGTGAGAGAAAGAAGAGGAAGTTACAACAGGTTTGTTGTAGGTTGTATCCCTTCATATGCTTGATAATAATAAAGGAAAGACCTGGAAATTTCTCTAGTGGACGTATCCCACACTGGGTGAACCACATAAATCTGTGTCTCTATTGTATTGTGTATCTTCTATTTTTTGTTTCCTCATTTGTTTTATTTTATTGCTCCATGGTCCTATTTTTCTAACAACTGGTATTAGAGAGAAAGGTAACTCGCAGGAAAAGAGGGTTCCTAGTTCGATTTGGAGCAATGTCGGAAGATGGAAATTTTAGGGTCAATAAATTTAATGACCAAAACTACCAGTTATGGAAGATGCAGATGGAAGACTATTTATATCAGAAGGATCTATTCCTACCATTGGGTGGAATAGCAAAGAATATGACATCTACGAAGGATGAAGAATGGGAGATTCTTGACAGAAAGGCTCTAGGAATGATATGGCTGAGCCTGGCAGCGTCGGTGGATTTCAATATTTCCAAAGAAAATACAACAAAGGGTTTGATGGATTCATTGGCCAAATTGTATGAAAAACCCTCGGTGTCCAATAAGGTATTTCTAATGAAGAGATTATTTAATATGAATATGTGAGAAGGTGGGTCTATTGCATATCATTTAAATGATTTTAATACGGTTACTAATATACTAAGTTCTGTAAAAGTGGACTTTGATGATGAGGTCAGGGCCCTTCTAATCTTGTGCTCATTGCCAGAAAGCTGGAACAACTTGGTCATGGATGTAAGTAACTCTGTCTTTGGCTCAAATACTTTAATATTTGATGATGTTGTTGGTGTTATCCTTAGTGAGGAAATGCGACGGAAAAGCACAGGTGAGACATCAAGAAATGCGTTGAACATGGAGAACAGGGGAAGACAAAAGTATAAAGGAAAGGGTTTTGGGAACCGTGAGAATTGTAGGAAGGGAAGATCCAAATCCAGACTTGGAAAGATAAAGTGATGGAATTGTGTGAAGAAAGGACATCTGAAGAAAGACTATAGAGCTCCAAGGAAACAAAGAGATGGACAACAGGAGAGAAATAAGGAAGCAAATGTAACAGGTGATGTGTTACAAGATTCTTTGATTCTTTCTGTAGATAATATTTCTAAGTCTTGGGTAGTAGATTCAGGGGCTTCATTTCATGCCACACCCCATAGGAAACATTTTCTAGATTATGTTCAAGGTGATTTTGGACAGGTTCATTTGGGTGACGATGCACCATGCAAAATTGTTGGAATGGGAAAGGTAAAAATAAAGCAACGCAATGGAAACCTATGGTTGTTGAAAGAGGTAAGACATGTTCCATATTTAAGGAAAAATCTAATTTCAATAGGGCAGTTGGAAAGTGAAGGTTTTATATCCATATTTATAGATAAGACATGGAAGGTCATCAGAGGATCATTTGTGATAGTACTAAAAGGAGAGAAAGTAGGTACATTGTATTTATGTACTAGTAATACTGACTCTTCTATCTCTTTAGCTTCTACAGGAGTGGATACAACACTGTGGAATCATAGGCTTGGAAACATGAGTGAGAAGGGGATGTAGATACTTCACAAAATAAATTTGTTGCCAGATCTTAAACAAATTGATTTGGACTTCTGTGAGCATTGTGTTTATGGAAAACAAAAGAGAGTCAGATTTCTCAGAGTCGGAAAA
>ML780372.1:420013-438904 GCA_009831015.1 Picea engelmannii | reverse complement strand
TTGTCATTTTTTTCCTTCAAATGTATGAAAATATGAAAGAAAATGATATTTTTTTAAAAAAATTAGACCTTTTTTGTTCAATTATGTCCATAAAAATGTTTTATTTGACATGTTATTTTAAGGAATATGTACCAAAATGTATACGTTTTTTATGATATATGGCTATAAAATGTGTATTTTTTTTATAAGTATTTAAAATTAGTGTTATTTAACTACAATGTTTTTTTATTTATTGAAGTAAAGGTTAACAATGTGTTAAAAATGATGTTTTTCACTATATTTAAAAAGTATGGAACAATAAATTAATTAAGGAGACAAAATTCTATGGAAAATCGTAACTTCGAAAAACTAAATGGTAAAAAACATTTTTAAGATTGAAACAAGCATGAAAAAAAGACTAAAAATGGAGTTGAATAAAAACAATATATATATATATATAGAAAGAATTGAAAATAGATGAAAAGTGAGCATTTAAAAAAATAATGTGGAAACATTGGGGATCGAAAAATTGAAAATATCAAAAATCATCTAAAAATGGAGAGGGGGTGCTACCGGTAGCACCATTTTTTAAAACGAGGTAAAAAATTGGACCCCCAAAAAAATGAGAACTCTGGGGAGTTCTCATTAAGTTGGTAACTATGTTTCCCTTCATATGCTAGATAATAATAAAGGAAGGACCTGACAATTTCTCTAGTGGACATAGCCCACACTGGGTGAACCACGTAAATCTATGTCTCTATTGTATTGTGTATCTTTTGTGTTTTGTTTCCACATTTGTTTTATTTTATTGCTCCACGGTCCTGTTTTTCTAATAGGTTTGGTGTTAACCATATACATAAATCATCCAATCAGTTGTCAGTAGAGATGTGGATCAGCCTCCCCTAAATCAGTAGAAGTCTCGTTCATTTTCTTCAGATCCATCACCATCGATGTAGGCATGGACTTGTAGTCTGTCATACTGAATTTATTCAGTATCTCCACTGTATATTTTCCTTGAATTAGGAAAATCTCATCAATCGTCTGCCATACTTCTAGTCCCAATAAGTAGTGCATCATACCTAGATCTTTCATATCGAATTCATAAGTCAATGCACGCTTGCATTCAAAAATAAGACTTTATGAACCGGTGAGGAATAAATCATCAACACACAGGACTAAAATCAGGCACTCATCACTAACTCTATGGTAGTATAGGTTGTGATCAACAACACTCTTGTTGAAGCCCAAACTCATCAGGAATCCATCAATCTTCTCATACCAAGTGTTATCAATGGAATTTCATCCAAAAATGGTTACAGGAATATAGCATCTTCAAACGACCATTAGTTCATCCACAACTTCAAGAATGCATTTCCAAAGGGCACAAAACTATACAACTAGTTAAAAAATCAACATGCGCAAAAGATACAAAGGTAGCACGTGCACGTGCGACAATCGAATAATGCTGTAAAAGCACATATGCACTCAATGCACGACCATGGATGTAAAAAGCCGCACACACCTCAGAACGACACATTTATGATTTTGGTCAGCCTTCCACCCACTTCTGGTTCATCTCCCAAGTCGATTTGACACCCAAATCCAAGTTGAATCTGAGTGGGGGGTTGATCAAATACCTAAGGGTGCCCTAAAGAGCCCCTTGTTCACACTAAGGACTGGTTGAATAATGCCTCAAATATTTTCTATAAAAGGAGGCCATGGGTGCACTATATTTTCAAGGAATTCATTTGTATTATTATGTTGTCTATATTCTCTTGGAGGATCCTCTTTCTTCATCAAGAGTATACAAGAACCATTTCATTGAATCTATTCACATCACCTCTTGAGTGAATAATCTTTGGGATTTCTTCACCATTTCCTTCTAGTTTGTTACTTGTAAGAAGATTTCAATCATTGGGAGTTCAAGAGCCCTCCCTTGGAGGAAGAGGGGACCCATAAGTCTCCCTTTCTCTTTGATGTTTTTCCACTAATACAACTTATCCATTAGTGGCATGAATGTTGTTTATTTTTGTTCTATTTACCTTATGCACTATAGTTTAGTTTCTTTTATTGTTATTATCTTAGTATTTTGTTTATTTATCATGCTTGATGTTTCTAACTCTTGCATTCACTGTTGTCCTGCCTAACTGACCCAACTGAGCTTGCAAGCATCTTGATTTTGCTCATTTAGGTGACGAAAGAGATGCAACAGATTGGCGAATCCATTAGGGATTGGTATCAATTTCCCCCCCATTTGGGTTGTTTGAGCACTTCATTTTGGTTTATTTAATTTGCAGGAACCATAACCGGCCCATGACCACCTGCAAAAAGCTAAATTTAGAGCTGAGTTGAGATAATTTCATTTGAAATTTCTTTCACAACTATGTAACAGAAAGTGTGTGGGTTTTTCAACCGATAGTCACGTCTTCCGAGAACGTGCACTAAAACCACTATGTTTCTCAGTGGATTCTTCACACTGTGCGAAAAGGTCATTTTTAATTTTCACATTAGCGCCCAATGCGCCTCTGTCTACTCTCTGATCTGCACATCTGTCCAGAAAATCATATATTGTAAGGTTTTTTGTGATTTGTTGGAGGCCCACAACCTTGTCAATTTTGAGTCTATGTAGATTGTAATATGCACCACACTTAGATTCCCTCTCCACATGAAGGGTTAGTCAAAACATAGGCACTTAGGGGGTTAAAATCCATATTTATCCTCTTTTTTATTTCATATTTTCCACATGGATGGCTTGCTTTGATTAAAGATAATTTGGAATCATTCTACATCACAAATATAACTACTTGATTTGGGACAAGAAATTGAGCGTCAATCTTTGAGTATGCTCTTCTCTCGCGCTACAAAGTGATCTTGAGAATCAGAAAAACGATTGAGGGAAAATTTCATCTCCCTTAAAGACAAAATATTTAGGATAGGATAATAGCCCCCTCGAGACTCCTCTTAGTTTCTTTTTTCAAACACATTAAATTTGTAAGGGCCCGTACATGCCCACGTGCTACAAATATAGGATAGTTTTGAATTTACTTTCTTAGATTACATCACTAGGGAAGTTTGAAGGTTTTGTAATGGACCCATACATGCCCACATGTCCACAATCTAGGATAGTTTTGAAGCTTTCTTAGATTAAATCACACTAGGGAGTTAAAAGATTGGTAAGGATCCATATATCCACATGCTAGTTCTCTAGGGACTTTAAAATTCCACAAGGTTGTACCAATGGAATTTAGTAAATTAGGTAATCAAGACTTGTAAGGACCACACAAGGTCCACATCCAGCAAGGTGACACCTAACTTATTAAACATTTGGCACACTTTCACTTGTTCACACACAAAGTCACTATTCACTCACATAGTTTTGATCTTGAAACGTGGAGGTTGAATTAAGTTTCCTCCAAAAGGATTCCGAAACACCCCACCCTTTTCTTGACGAAACTATCCACTAACACATAATTTCAACGAGATTGGTTCACACCCCCAATCTCTCAAACAAACACATCTAAATTTTTTCTAAAAACCCACTAAGTTTTCCTCCACAAGAGGTGCCAAAAGAATGTTTTTAGTCTAGGTAGGATCTCGGGGATAGGCATCCAAAGAACTCCCCATTATCTAGTTCTCACATCTTCAAACAATAGAATTTGTCAAATAGGGAACTTTAAATCCTCCAAGTCAAGTGTTGCTACACCATAAGGTAGGGAGATACCCATGAAGGGTTGAAGGTCGAGGTCTGGTTGTTCTATGCATCCCCCCTTGAGGCACCCACCTCTTGGACGGGATCCAACCCGTGACCCATTTCTTAGGACAAACATCTAAATGTCACAGTTTGATTGAGGTACCTAGTGACAAAATTTTAGGACATCTACCTAGGTGGAAATTGTGGGCTGCAATTGCACCTTGATCAGATTTTGTGTGGCTATTGGGAAATATCACTAGCTCTTTCAAGATATGCACCCTCTACCCCACATTATAACTGATTGTTTCATCCTTCACTAGTTTCTCTTCCGGTGGCTTTAGACTCCACTGTTGAGTTCTTTTGGAAGGTCCAGTGTTATTCGAGAGGAAGGAAATTATGTCTTTTAGGACACGAGTATTTGTTTTCTTTGTTCTCCCACATGGACAAAATCCACCTATCCACATATATGCTTCTCTTCAAATTTATGTATATTAATTTCTTGTGATTACTTTCGATTGAGAGATATATTGTGAAGGTCCAAGTTATACAAAGTCTCTTGTTCATTAATTGATCTCATCACCATTGGCACACATTCACTTTGCTAATCAGACATCATACGGGACCCACATAATCCCCTTCATTCTAGACACTTGCTAAATCTCCCTCCCATTCTAGGAGGAGTTCCTAGTCTTTCCAACTCATCGAATCCACCTTCTCACACTCCTATGAGTCCTACTGTCTTGGGATCCACTTTGCTCAGTTCCACTTTACTTGGGTCCACTTCCCAAGATCAACCATCCACCCACTTTACTTTACAAGGAAGCGAGGGGCACACTTCTTCCTTAGGAGGAAGTACAACCCCACTTATCCCCCCTCACAGGTAAGGGACACACAACACTCACACCATGGCCAAAACTAACCCTCCTCAAGGGTCAGGTACACAAAACATTCCTACCATGACAAGAATTAATCCTCCCCCACTACCACAAATTCCATACTTGGCTTCCCTCAACATATTGGATCTGACTAAGATCACCAATGATCTTATATTGCATGACCCCACATGGTCTACAATGCCGACCAAACTACCTTCATACATTCCCAAGTTTGAAGGAAAAGAGGGAGATGACACAACCAACCATATCATGACCTTCCACTTATGGTGCTCTTCAAACAACATCATGGATGACTCTGTCCGATTGAGATTATTTCAACGCACACTCACTGGCCCATGAGCCAAGTGGTATGTAGAAGAAAAATCTGGGTCCCATGTGAACTTTGAATCTTTGGCCAAAGAATTTTTGACCTTCTTTCAACTAACAATCTATTATGAAAATGGCCTCGAACTGCTCTTGGAGTTTAAACAAACATCTTCTACACACTTCGTTGACCACATTCATGAATGGTGACTGTGATGTAGTCTATGCAAAGTAGAAGCCACCAAGCAACAATGCCTCAATTGGTTTCTCAAATCACTTGTTTCCCTCCTTGCCAAATATGTGGCCGCCACCTTCCCCCAATATGAAGAAGAAGCCATTGGAAAGACTCAAGAATTCGAACTCATTTATTCACAGTCAGGATACTTATATACAGTACTACCTGATGCCCCGCGACCCATGTCATTTAGCTAGGACAAACCTGCAATGTCTCACTCAGCAAATGGATTGATTGGTACCACTACACACCACAATCTGTACCTCCAACCACAACCTATGTACGATACACCCCAATATCCACCGATATATGGAGGGTCGTCATATTACCCTTCTCCCCCTTACCAACCATCATATCATGTTGTTCCCCATCAGTCATTGGGGGCAACCCCACCGGTACCCATGTTGTATCTATTCTCTCAATCCAGTATAGGTCCACCCCTAACCCCTGGATATAACCCTAGCAGTAGTGGAAGTATCTCTACTTCCTATACACCATATGTATCCTATCCACACAACAATCCATATTTCCCATTTCCTGGTCCTCCCCATCCAGTTAATCCTCCATTGGGACAACCACATGCCAATGTCAACTTTGTTCAACCCTTTTCCATTCAACAGGCTCATACATTTGAACAATTTAATATGGCCAATCTGACTCATAAGAAGAAAGGAAAAAACTAAAACAATGACAACCCAAGACCAGGAGGGAATGGCCCCCACAACCATCCCACTAGGGGCAATCAATACCAAGACGCCCAAGGGGGCACCAATAAAAATCAACCACAACAAGGGAAGAACAAAAATCTTCAGACTAACTTCCCTTGCACTATATGTGGTGAGTATGGACATTATACTCATCATTTCCTCCAAACTCTCGATCTCCAATGTATGAGGGTATCCATGAACTCACAAGGCCCTTCCACACCACCTGCCCCTCAGCAGGCCCCACAACAGTATTTTCACCCACCACCTCCAACTATTTTGAAAAACCCCATTCCATACCAAGGTGTGATGAACACCCAACAAGTGATCAACCCTACCCCACCACAAATGGGGAAATATCGAAACCCGGGTGCCATTCAACCTAAGAATTTGGTTGATCACAGTGTCCTCCTCACCAATGAATAAATTCTTCTGCAAACCCGCAACCTTCAATACGATATGCCTCCTGAATCTACCCCAATCACCTCAAAAACAATGTCAGCTATTGCAAGACAACCATTGATGATTCCATGTCCTAACATGGAACCCATTCCCCGCATACCATGTATGCCTTTACGACGAAATGGGCATAACCATCATGCTAGGGCTACTCATAATTATAGTTTGGTTGATGACTTAGCCCAGTATCTCACAACCATATTTGTGTTGGAGGTCCTCCAAACCTGTCCATCATGGTGAAAATCCTTTCTTTTTTCCTTGGGGGCATTCGACCCAGTTGACACACAGCTGATCACATTTGATTCTGATAGTAGAGAACCACATCTTCCCACCCAAGTAGCCTTTGAGATACCAGTTAATATATGGAACACCACAGTTTATCGGTGTATCGCCGATGAAGGTGAATCCACATGCATCATGTCTAAACACGTATGGCATAAAATTGTCTCCCTCGAGCTAGTACCCTCTGCCATCACCCTTCAAGCTTACAACGGTTGACCAACATATTTCGTAGGGCTTTGTCAAAATGTCCCCATAGAACTTGGGGGAAAAACCATCCTCATTGACATTGAAGTTATCGATGCCCATCTTGATTATAATATCTTGTTTGGATGCAACTACATGTATTCTATGAAGGCGGTCACCTCTTCTGTGTTTCATACGATGATGTTCCCCCACAATGGGAAGATCGTCACCATAGAAGCTTATACATTATGAGCCTAAACCTTCTGCCATCAATAACTTCCTCCCCCTTGTCCTTCTTATCTCAGATGATTTTCTAGATATCAACATTGGCCTTGGATTATTCCAAGACCCATCCATGTTGGGCACTTATCATGGAGTGCCACCATTCCTAAACCCATCTTTTTCATCACAAGTGTGTGTAGTTTCCTCTAAAGGAACAAACATCAGAGAGAAGACTCATATCACTGAGTCCCCTCCACATATCAAAGTTACACCAGTCTTAGAAATACTACCTTAGGAGTTCCCTGAGAGTGCCATCGCACCACTTATCTTAGATATCCCCTCCCTCCAGGGTAAAATCCCGATTTGGGAGACAGTCCCCCAGGCCATTACCCAAATTCCATTTTTCTACCCCCCACCTAGAGTCGAAGCATTCTAGATAGCCACAATGCTTACCCTTTCGAACATGGTACTCTCCATCCCTGTATGGTATCTACATCCACCTAAGGTGGTTCCTCAACCATCCCTCCCTCCTCAGTCCGAGGGAATCCTGATGCAGATCCCAATACTAACTCTGGCCACATGACACTCAAACCCAATCTCTAGCACCAGTACTACGGCTAGGGGTAGGTGGAAGATGAAATAACCCATCACTCCACTACCTCCCTGATTTCAACTCCCTTGCACCTTATGTGAAAGAAAAGGACACCCCACTCACAAATTTCCTTCTCTTCACGAGCTACGTAGTTGTATCCAGCTTCCTCAAGCACCCCTTTTGCTTGCCACTCCACTAAGTACATCCCATGCTACTACGGAGTCATCAACTACACGCAAAAAAAATATACGAACCAATTTCACCTGTGCCATATGCGTTGAATATGGGCATTCCACTCATCATTTCCCATCTATCCCATGCATCCACCACACATTATCCATAGAACACCACACATATCGGCCTAAGCTCCCTCCATAAATCCATACCAATGATCCCATGAATGTAATTCATTATATTTCTTCATCAGTCCTCGAGCAAAGGGGAGGTCCATGTCCTCCCACCAAACTACCGCCCGATCACCCATAGTGTCAGTGAAACTGGGATGGCATAGGGACCCACCATCCATATCTAATCCCTTTTCCCCACTTTCATGTTTTGGTACAGGAGCCCATAATCTCTGTTTTGTGAACCATTTTCGACCACTTACACAGTCATTTTCGTCGAGTGATCATTTTCACTTTTCCTCGATGGAGCATCTTTGCATGACACACTTAGGTATGCATGCTAACATTCACAATTATTGAATTATTGTTATATGTTCTTTATCTTCATACATTTTTCACATCGGTTATTCAGTTTTTAATGTGCGCAGGTACTTGGTCATCACAATTCAACACAATCCCCTTCAGGTATATGATCGACACTGGCATGTAGTCATTCCCTATGAATACCAATTGCATATCCCAGTCACACCCTTCGACATTCACCTATAGGATCCTCATATATGGCTTTGCAATACTAACACCTCCACTATAATTTGGTACTATCACCCAGTAGCACTCTTCCCCAAATGAGTTGTCACATTCACAGTTCACACTCGTGTTGTTTTCACCCTTTAGGGATGGGAGTCCCAATAGTCTTACGCATTTTTGAGAATCATCCACATACTCCTTCTCCTCATTTTGATATATTTCTCAATGGACTCCCAGGTTATCTCATCATGGTTCTATTTTGACTGCACCTCTATAGTATCATTAACCATCCATTTCATCCACAGTCAGTTTGCCCATATGAAGATTCCCCTCCATTCATTTCCATCATACAGAAACCCACCTATGGGGCCCCCACCCTCCACCCATTCTCCACGCAACTTGTGCCCTCACAGGCCAAGCCATATTGCACTGGGGCACCATTTTCCGTATATGTACAGTCATCCCAAATTATTCTTTATTTATTTGGTAATTGTAAAAAGTCTTTGTTTCCAGCCTTTACATAGATTTTTGTCGTCATTTTTGGAGACCTTCCTTTTTTTGGCAGAAGCAACCCATGTCTCCCTTGGTTGGGGAATTCATTACCTTCTCCTCTTGTTGACATCGTCCATAGACCTTGAATATCCCATAGTCCATTTAGACATGATCTCTACATTTATCCACTTTGTCATGCCTCTGGCACCACTTAACCCTAGTCTTGTCGTCACCTTGATGCTAGATTCAGTTCCATGGTTGATGCCACTTATCCTTCACAAATACCCCCAACCAAGGGAAGTCTTGAGTCTCACCACATATTGACTTCATCCATGTATCTCCTTAGTCCCTGATTTCATCATGTATATTTCATGAAGCCCTTCTCTTTTTGTAGTCGCGTCTCCCTTCCTATCGACAACAACATGGTTTCCAGAAGGACGAAAGTATCTTGAATCTCATTACCTTTACAATGAGGTGTCTCAGATGACACAGAGAGAGCCCTCATTGCTCTCTG
Source organism: Picea engelmannii (assembly GCA_009831015.1). Classification (NCBI taxonomy): domain Eukaryota; kingdom Viridiplantae; phylum Streptophyta; class Pinopsida; order Pinales; family Pinaceae; genus Picea; species Picea engelmannii. The sequence continues at coordinate 429,480 of ML780372.1, read as the reverse complement.
CTTTCATTGGCCCCCACAACATTCAACTTCAACACTTTATCATGTTGCGGTGGGTCTTACTTTGTGACTATTGTAGTTGTTTTCATTTGTCGAAGACCTATGAAATTTTATAGGCTATCAATACCTGCGTATCATCGACACTCATTATAGGTTTCATCGCCTCTTTTTAGAGTTTGTTCACCATTTGAATTGTTCTCTGCTATTATCAACATGCCCCGGAGGGAGCTGCAGTCATCTACAACAACACACAACTTCAGTTACTATATTCCACATTTTTGAGTTACATGACATGGGCATGGGGCATGCCTGCCTCGTTTGTACATAGTTTTATTTTTTACTCCTTGCGAAAGGATTGGGTCCTACAGGTTCCCCTCTCCCTCCAATGGGTCACTATTGAAACTCCTCACAATGCTCTTTCTTATAAAGGTACTCTCAGTAGAAGAAACATTGATGTATTTCGGCTATACATATGCTCCTAAACTCACACATCAGGGGGCATCTGTTATCACTAGAATTTCATCTGCAAATGTTTACAGGAATCCAGTAGCTTCAAACACCCATTAGTTCACCCAAAGCCTCAAGAATGCATTTACAAAGGGCACAAAACTATACAACTAGTTAAAAAATCAACATGTGCAAAAGATACAAAGGCAGCGTGTGCACGTGCGACAGTCCAATAATGCCGAAAAAGTGCATATGTTCTCGATGCGCGACTGTGGATGAAAAAATCTGTGCACACCTTAGAATGATGCATTTATGATTTTGGTAGGCCTTCCACCCACTTTTGGTTCATCTCCCAAGCTGATTTGACACCCAAATCCGAGCTGAATCCAAGTGGGGCACTAGTCAAAGACCTAAGGGTGCCCTAAAGAGCCCCTTTTTCACACTAAGGACTGGTTGAATAATGCCTCAAAGATTTGCTATAAAAGGAGGCCATGGGTGCACTATATTTTCAAGGAATTCGTTTGTATTGTTATGCTTCCTATATTCTCTTGGAGGATCCTCTTTCCTCATCAAGAGTATACAAGCACCATTTCATTGAAGCTATTCACATCACCTCTTGAGTGAATGAGCTTTGGGATTTCTTCACCATTTCCTTCTAGTTTGTTAATTGTAAGAAGAGCTCAATCATTGGGGGTTCAAGAGCCCTCTCTTGGAGGAAGACGGGACCCATAAGTCTCCCTTTCGCTTTGGTGTTTTCCCACTAATACAACTTAGCCATTGGTGGCATGAATGTTGTTTATTTTTGTTCTATTTCCCTTATGCACTATAGTTTAGTTCCTTTTATTTTTATTAGCTTATTCTTTTGTTTATTTCTCATGCTTGATGTTTCTAACTATTGCATTCATTGTTGTCCTTCCTAGCTAACCCAACTGGGCTTGTAAGCGTCTTGTTTTTTCTCATTTAGTTGATGAAAGAGACACAACACCAAGCACGAAGTGTCTTCTTTAGTCCTTACAAGGATTTCTTCAACCTGCACACATGAGACTCCTTCTCATGTATCACGAATCCATATGGCTTGTCAATGTAAAATTCTTCCTCAATATCACCATTGAGAAAGGTTGTCTTTACATCCATCTAATGTAGTCTCCAACCCATGGATGTAGCTAGGGAAATAATCATATGGATGGAAGTGTATTGGGATACAAGAGAAAATTTCTCCTTGTAATCTATTCCCTCCACCTGAGAGAATCCTCTGGCCACAAATCTCTCTTTGTATTTATCAACACTTGCATTAGCTGCATGTTTAATATTATAGATCCACTTGGAAGTCACTACAGACTTCCATTCTGGTCTCAAAAATGTATCCCACACATCATTCTTCATGATGCACCGATATTATTCTTTCATGGCTTCTTGCCAAACCTATTGGCCTGCTTCTTCTCCATGAAAAGAAGGCTCAGTATCAGTGATGTGGCTCATGGATGAAACATAGCTCGAAAATCTTTGTGGTCTCTTACTCTCTTAGAATGTACCATGAGGAGTTGGATTTCCCTCTGCCTCTAGCAGAGTTTATCGAGCCCATGAAAGCCTCTTCCTAGCCTACTGCAATGTCTCTGGGAACCATCAGCTGGAGATATAGGATCAATTATTGGATCAACTGGATTAGTAAATTTCTCCCTCTGAAATGCTGAAGAGGGAGAAGGTATTGTCTTTTCCTTCATCTCAAATAATTTGACTCCCTCTGAGTCAAGTGACTCCCTCTAATGTCTTGAAGGATAAACATCTATCCTTCAGGAAATCAACCTTTTCTTGGGTTGCTAACCTGGATAGAACCCATATATTCTCAGGTCCTCTACTGTCTCTACAATACTATGTTGGTCTCCCATACTAGGATAATAACCAATATGACATCCCATCGGGATAACAATCAAAATGAACTCCTATACTAGGATAATAACGAACCAATAAAATTTGGACTCTTGTACTAGGGATCATGGTCCTCCAATAATGAAATAATAAAATAGGGCCTCCACTACTAGGATAATAACCAAGATGGCCTCCCATAGGGATAACAACCAAAATGGCCTCCTATACTAGGATAACAACCAACCAAAAATTGGACTCCTATACCAGGGATAATGGTCCAAGTCATGAGAGATCCCAGACTAGGGATACTACCCTTCATTATCAAAATCAAACTACTATAGAGTAATGATTAAATAAATCAAGGAAAGTAGTATGAACCTGTTAAAATATTGTGTAACTACAAGGAATATTCTTATCCCCTTTTGTGGATAAAGATAAAATGTATTTATTATTGATTAGATCAATCCCATTTTGTGGATTTATCATGTAGGACATTGTAATTGACCAAATCCGCTTTTGTGGATTGGTCAATCCGTAATTGAAATAGGCAGAATGAGAAGTCAGCCCCGAGATTAAATAAAGGTGGTTCTAACCACCCAGAATGAGAAGTCAGCCCTGCCAATGAAAAGACACTTATGTTCACACCTTCTAGATTGTATAAATAAGAGAGGCCAACACCTCATTTACACACACACTCAGCTCACTCATCTAGTGCACAAGTATTGAAGGAAGCTACATTTACAAGTTACTGGAAGAAGGAAGAGAGCGAGAGGCACATCCTTCAGAAAGGAATTTATATGTTGCTTGGTTCATTTTATTGGCATTGTATTGGCTATCTATATTAAGGAAGTTTTGCTGAGTTTTGTTCCCCATGAGGGTTTCCCAGGATAAATGTTGTGTACTCTTGTGATTTTGTTTCTCTCAGTGATCCTATCTATGTTATTGTTATCTAGTAAATTGAAAGTAACCTACTAATAGAAGAAACTTTAACATGGTATCAGAGCTAAGTTGAAGAGAGAATCTTTCATAGGAAAAAGAAAAATGTCACTGTTGTCGTACATGCAAATTAGGGAATTTTATTAAAGAAGAATTTTAGCCCCAAATCCATCTAGAAAGGTGCACCCTACCTCAAGTAACATTTTGGCATCCTCAGTGCAACTTTTCAGTGGCTAGATCTCCTAGAAAGTGAAACCCTAGCTTTCACAAAGTACCAGAAGTACTAGAAAACCAAAGTACCAGAAGTACCAGAGTACCAAAAGTACCAGAAAACTAGAAGCACCAGTCTAGAAATATGCAGATCATGTTTGGAGGGGTAAAAGTTGGATTTTTTGAAATCTAAACACACCAGGCTACTCGCGTCAGACCGACACATCTTTTGGTGAGTTTGGTTTTTAGATCCATGAAATTTGATTTTTCTATTATTTCTATAGTCTGGAGGGCTAGGGTTTCTTCTACAAGAAAGAATGGCTACCAACATGAGGGTATAAGATAGGCTGGAAGGATCTAGAAACTTCAGATCTTAGAAGCATAGGTTGTAGATGATTCTAGACGAGAATGATCTCCTAGAAACATGTTAAAGTGGGTGTACCAAAACCAGATGAAGAAGAGCAAAAGACCAAGCATAAGAAGAATGAAAAGAAAGAAAAGAGAATCGTTTCAGATTCAATAAAGGATCAGTTGATCCCTCATATTTCTAAACTAAAAACTACAAGGAAAATGTATGAATCACTCAACAGGTTATATCAAAGCAAAGACATTAGCCATAATCTTTCCTTAAGAAATCAACTTCATAATATGAAGATGGAAAACTCAGAATCTGTCACATCCTATCTTATGAGAGTTTCTTAGATAAGAGATCATCTTGCAGCTATTGGAGATGTAATTAGCGACAAAGAGATTGTAAGCACAACCCTAAATTGATTTCCAACATTTTGGATTCCTTTTGTACAAGGAGTGTGTGCAAGAAGCAAGTTACCCAAGTTTGATAAGTTATGGGCAGATTGCACACACGGAGAATATAGACTTGCAGAACAATATAATAGATTAATTGTTGATGAAGAGGAAGTTCTTACAGCTTAAAAGAACAAAATAAGTTCCTTTAGGAAGAACAATAAAGAAGATAACTCCGTAAGAGTTCCAGATAAGAAGAAAGATGTTTCAAAGATTAGATGCTACAACTGTCAAAAGTTGGGACACTTTTCCTATGACTCTCCTCAAGGAAAAGGGAAAGCACATGTGGCAGAGGAAGAGGAAAATCCTCTGTCAAAGAAATCTTTAGCATAAATTCAGGGTTATGTACTTTAAGTTGAAGATAGTTGATCTAAAGAAAGATAGCAAATGGTGGAGTCCATGGAGCCTCCCCACACAAAAACAAAAGATAAGTATTCATGTTTATTTCTAGTATCTTGTTTACTTTAATACTTTATCATTACAAGTTAGATATTTTTTTGAGAATGTTAATTAACCTCGTTTTACTTCTGTATCTATGCATACTTATGAAAGAAGTATCAAATAAGAGGATGAAGAAAGAGATAAAATATTTATTTTAGAAAGCATAATGTCAGTAAGTTTATAGGTCTCAAAATAAATAACTTATGCCGTAAATTATAGAAGTTAGACATCATGAGAAGGACGTATGATATGGTGATAGTAAGTAAATACTAGACAATATCCAGTATTTATATAAGAGAAGGAGCCTCCTAAAGATGCAGAACAAAAATGTTCAAGATGAATAAAAACATGGATACTCAGATAGAGTTGATAAGATGCAGGTAACTACAGGTTGCTCCAGCATCATTCTTATAGATGTATAGGGAGCAGGTTGATCTAGTATGAAGTCAAAAGGAAATGTTTTAACTCAAGAAGGAATCCAGGATATTACAGAAAATAACTTCAAGGATGATGATTAGAATCTATTAGTTTGGTGCAAGAGGGAGCCATGTCTTTGAGTTCGAAATGGAGGATAATGATTTGATGTAGTTAGGAAAGAAGATGGATGGTGCCCAGATATTTTGATCAAGATGAAATTTATCTAGTAGATGGATGGTTCCCAACAGATGGGTAGCATGGCATTATACCATGGAAATATTTTGGACCATAAGATATTTTTTCCAGATCCCATAGCTAGACCTTCATAGAGAAGGAGAAAGAGAAAATACCTTCGTAGAGAAGGAAAATAGAAGAGAGCTTAATAGAGAAGGAAGAGACCTTTGTATAGAAGGGGAATGAGAAATTTTCCAAGGTTAGCCTCTGTCCAAGTGTTGAGTTTTGGATACTCTAGGGATATGCTAGAATACCCTCGTAGAGAGTGGTGTGACCACCCTCGTAGAGAGTAATGTGGATGTTTCCCCAAGGGGAAATGTGCAGATAATCTCCTATGGCCAAGGATTGAGTATCCTGGAACACAAACCTTGACCATGTGGAATGGTTAGTTGGATCTTGAGGTTTGTGTCGTGATCCTGCGTGGATCATGGAAAGGGAGTCTAGTCTTGCCCAGGATAGCATCTTAGCTTCTCTAGTTCATGTGGGATGACTAGGTGTGGAAAGAGAAGGGAGAACATAAAAGGAATGGAAAAGCTCACAGAATATCTTTTGTGTGAATATAAGACATCTTTTTTGTGAAGATAAGATATATTTTGTGTGAAGATAAGATAGAAGTATATTCTACGTGAAGACGAAACAAATAAAGAGTATCTTCTGTGTGAATATAAAGAGACAAAACTTTCGATGATTTATAGATATGTCATTCAGTGATCATGATGCCAGATGACCAAGTGGATTATATTGATGCCTCCGATTATCCAGTTGATGATGTTACCCAGTTGATGATGTTATCTAGTTGATGATGTTACCCAATTGATGATGTTATCTAGTTGATGATTTTACCCAGTTGATGATGTTGCCCAGTTGATGATGTTATCCAGTGGATGTTGTTGCCTAGTTGATGTTTGTTGATGGGCGATATTGACCATCCATCAACTAAGAGAGTGGAACCGGTCTGGGGTTTTCTAATAACCCAAGTCGTTTGGAATGAACCACCCTGACGGGTTTAGCGGCTCTGTTAGCCGATCTAAGGTCCTAAAAAAACAAAAATCAAAACTAATCTAAACTAACTAATCTAACTAAAACTAACTAAAACTAACTAATCTAAAACTAACTAAAACTAACTAATAAACTAATCTAATTAAAACTAACTACTAAACAAACATAAACTAAAACTAATTATTAAAGCAATATAACTTATTCACAAAATGTACAATACTGTCAATTTACAGATTTAATTAAAACCTGAAAAACTCATTAGTATTCTGCCCTAAGACAGAGGAAGGTATTTTTTGATTTTTATAATTTTATGAACAAGAAAAGAAACAGAAAGACAACTTAACTAAATTACTAATAAATATACTAAACAAATAAATAACAAATTGACCTGGAAACACTCCAGATTTTTCCTATGTAGGATGGCTTTTTAGCAGATTGGAGGGAGGAAACCCACACCGAATAATCCAGAAGCTTCTCGTAAATGATAGCTGCAATGCTTTTTGAGTTTATTACAGGAAAAACAAGACATAAAAATCATAACAATTATATGATTTATAAATCTCCACAATTAGGTAAACCTGTTATGCAAAGACTTATACAGAATAATCCAATTAATGAAGAAGAGAAATCTGTCATTCATAAACTGAATCAAGTAATTGCTATGTTTTTAAATACTGGAAGAAATCAGATATGGATCATATTAATTAAATCATATCATTTGCACAAGACCAAGATAGCTAAAGTAGTCATTAATCAAATGAAAACTGATAACATAAACATGAAACAAAAGATTGATATTATGAAAAGCTAAAGCTGTAGCAGAACATCAATTTTTGTCTCAATCTCTGTTAGATATCCATTATCCTGGTTCTCCCACAAGCGAGGATGATCCTTATTACAAAAAATAATAAGTATTTATAAGTTTTTCCACAGGGTAAAATCTCCCTGTGGAAGTTATAAAACTGTTTACATAAAATCTGGGAAGATATCCCAAGTTTAACTAAACTAGGAAACTAGAATAAACTAAAACACTCAAATATCCCCTAGACTGTCCATCATGTCCCATGCAATTTGAATTTACCTGAAACAGGTCATAGATGGATAAGTTAGAGGGATATTTTATTAACATAATGATAAAAATTTAATTCTATAGACTAGCTACATAATCCTCTGATTCTGTAGCTAGTCTAAATAAAGATACAAAATCAGCATTGAAATTAATCGAAAATCTTTTTTAAAAAAATTCCATTTAATTGACATCCAATAATTATTTGAGAACGAATCATAAATTAAAATCGTTATTCCATTATGAACTCAAACATGATCCAAATCAATTAAATGACTATAGATATAGGCATACTCTGTTTTGTTTTTTGTTACCATAAGATCGGGTCAACAAAACCGTAATCGAACAGTTGAGAACCCATTTGACATCCAATACAATCAATACAAAAACAAATCTTATGCATTTGTTATGCCATTTTACCAATAGGATATATGATAAAATCGAACAGGATCATTTACAATTCGTTATGGCTATGACGATATAGAAAACTAAATCGCAACAAGGTGTAACAGAATGCGTACAAGATATCCTGTCATTCGTTTTTGCAAACTGGGGTAAGCAAGATCGATTACATTCAAACGAATCGTAACCGGATTTGGTAAAAATAACACAATCAATCAATTTGTTTCATAACCAATCGAATCCAACAGTTGTGAAATCATTTTGATATCAATTGAAATGATTATAATCAAAACAAATGGCAAGCAACTATTACGCTGCCTTGTCAACAGGAAATATGAATTCGACAAGATCATTCCAATCGTTATGACTGTGTTGACACGGCAAATAGTTCATGCCACGAATAGATCAATTCAAATCGGTGTGAAAATTAATTCAAATAAAACCATAACACGCTCAAATGATCGGCAATAGAATTCATAATTTGTTATGTCAAAATGGGCAAACGAATTTGATCAAAATAGAATCGTTCCAATCAAACGAATCAATTGGCTGGGGTTTAGCATAGCTGTCATGAATCGAATCCATTCCATGATTCGGGCACACCTGCACTGACTTAAATGAATATATTATTTTTATAAAAACAAAGTAGTTCGTTTCCCAGATTAAAATCGAACAGAGCAGTATTTCAACTTTGAAAATTGTAAGACAGGGTGTATCGTAACAACCAAACTCAATAAAATCGTCCACCAACCACAACATATGGATTATAACAAAATGAAATCCGAACATGATTGTGTTCTAAACTGAGTGTGAAACTTATTTTTCAAATCGGATACAAACCAATCCAGTTGAAGACAAACTACTAATTTCGTTAACTCAATAAAGAAAACCAATCAATCAAATCCAAACGAAGACCACACAAATCCAATCAAAATATATCGATTGCTATACTAGGAATGATCAGATCGTATATCGAATCAAAATTTCTTTTTATTCAAAACAAAGCTATATATAGAATGCACGCATTATAATAGAGTCATTCAGAGCTATTTAAAAAAACTGAATTCAAATCATTATATCAACCTAGATTATTTACAAAATAGAAACGATGTCAAAACAATACCTTTATAGCGACGAGGCTGCTTGATTATGCCAATTTAGAATTGACAACGGTCGTGTCTGATTCCACATTTTTGAACAAGATGGAGCTGGTTGTCTTTTGATTTTTATCTGTTGCTTGGAACTTGGATTTTTGACTGGTTATCACTGCAATTTGATCTTCCAGTGATTGAATCTTCGATTGGAGTATAGGAACATCAATATAATATCGTTCTAACCATGAATCGCATTGGTCACAGGGTGACTGTGTGGGTTTAGACAGAGCAGGCGAGGGTTTGGCCTAATTGCTGAGGGTTTCACGAGGCAATTTAATACACGGGTAGTCAGGGCTGTTCTTTAGGCAGGGGGGAAGGTTTGATAAAAAATCATAAGGGGGCTCGGGACATAAACTGTTAAGAACCAAACATCAATATAGCATAGAAAAACCTCAGGAAAAGTACTCAACGCCTTGAAAAAAAGATAATTTCAGATAATAAGCCTCTTCGAGGGGGAAACCTCCTTTTACCCCACTTAAATGTTCAAGTACAAG
>ML780372.1:401854-415557 GCA_009831015.1 Picea engelmannii | reverse complement strand
TAATTTCAGATAATAAGCCTCTTCGAGGGGGAAACCTCCTTTTACCCCACTTAAATGTTCAAGTACAAGATGATTCAAAATGAAAATGTCTCCTTGGTATATATAGGAGACTAGGAGGTATAATTACAACTAATGGCCTAAGGACGACATAAATAAAATAAAAATACTAATCTAAATTAAAACTAATGGCCTAAATCCGACATAAATAAAATAACATTACTAATCTAATATGCCCCAATGAAGGGGTAATGAGCCAATATTAGGGCTTAACATAAACACTGCGAGTAGGGGTACTCACTGGCCAAGAAACGTTCAACATCAGAATCGGAATCCTCACTCAGAACTATAGGGTTGGACTCGATAGAGGGTTTCGATTTGTTTATGGCCATTCTAAAAATGAGTCGGGCATTTCTTTTCCCTTTGGCATTAGTAGCAAGGTTTTCCTTGGGTTCTTTACTCATAGGCTTCTCAATAGCCTCTGCACTCTTAGTTACAGTGTCGGGTCGGCCACCACCAGGGTCGCCCAAGGGTTTAGGCAGTAGGAGATGTAAGGGTACAGGCGGTTCGGCCTTGGTTTCAATTACCATAGGTTTATCAACCTGTACAGGGTCGGTGTCTTCAAAGCCATTACGGGCGATGAAAGCCCTCCAACTATCACCATGCAAACTCAAATGATAAACAACGATGAGCTTAATAAGCCCATGGTGGAACAGGTTGCTGTCAGCCTTTTGCCTCTTAAACGTTTTCGACATTTTATACAGGGAACGATGAAAGTAGAAAGGCATGTTTAGAGGGTACCCTATAAAAATCATCAGCAAACGCAGGTGGTAGAGGAACACAAGTCCGTATCGACCTTCACAGGTCACGAGCTGCTTGACTAGCATTAATATATCGTGCCATCATGGTTTGAGCATAGATATGGGCATACCTCTTTCACAAGAAGTGACTTTGCGTGATAGAAATAACAATGTCCATGGAACTTACTCGACCTTACAATTCTTAAACCAACGCTTTCCCGAGGCAGGTAACCCTGTAGTAGAGATGATAAACTGCTCATCGATCTCTAACTGTATGTCGCCCACCTTGGCTCGACAGCCATCGAAGGTTACGACAAACTGTCGTGCTACACAAAGGTTAAAACCCTCAAATCGTTGTATAAAGGAGAACCACCCATTTTCCTCCAGGTCTCTGCAGGCACTGTCAAACATTAACAGGGCTTGGTTTCCATTGGATTCAACTCGCACAACTGGTGCCATGGAGCCGAATGCATGGTAAACGAAGGGTTTGTATTCACCAACACGTGCAGGAGCCAAACTACCCGAGATTAACAGAAATGAATGAGCAAAAAGGGATAGGCATAAATGCAAGCATGCGAAGGTGGTGGAGTCTGCCATGCAAAATATTCATTATCCAAGTACAACCACCGATTTACATAGTTGTTCAATCCATAATAGTAATTCAACCATCGAGTCATGTGCCCAACTAATTAAATCAAATGTGTATACCAATGCGTGCAAACGTTATGCCATAGTGTTTAAACAACCGACTTATAAATCAAAACCAAAATCAATTATGCGCCAATGTATCAACTCATATAATCAAAAGTTTAACCAAGGTGTCAAACGATATTCATATAATTGACAAGCCAAACGTTATGAAAACATAGGGAAAATATATATATAAAAAATTTAATCATAGCCCCTATGCATTTTCATAGAATCAATGATCAGACAAGTCATATAAAGTGAAAATCCAAATGCTAAATGCCTTACAAACTCAATAAAACCAAGTTATACAATCAATCGAAGTATGAGAACTGATTAGAGGATCTTGCCAGTTGTTTAATGATCTATAAAAGGTGAACGCAATAGGCATAATGGCATAAGAGATATTGACAGTTCAGATAATGATCAAAATACGACTTCGAAAGGAGAAGTTTTCACGCTTACAATTGTGAAAACTTAACGAAGACAAATGTGCAAATCTCGCAAAAATGAAAATGTCAGTTATTGGAAATTGCGACGAAAAAAATGATGTTTGTAAAACATTAGTGGGCATCTTAATAGACGATAGGAAAAGGTGAGTTGGTTGCCAACAATGGCGACACACTGGTAGAAGCAGTTATCTCTGTCAAAGAAACAAGTTCAGATTAGGACAACAAAGATAATTTCAACTCAAAAATAACAACCAGAAAATTGTACAAACATCATCATTAACCAACTATTCCAGCAGTGTTTCAAAAGATGAAAACTGATAACAAACTTAAGACCAGCAAGTCACGATATTAAAGATAAAATCTCCAATACTATTGGCATGGCCTCTGCTGCCAGCAGGCATCCATAGCCTCGACAGGGTTGCCATTTAACCCACTCTGACATTTGTATCCTGTTAAGAAGTTATGGATCAAAATAAAGGACATTAAAGAGGTTTCTTCTTTACGAATTTTCATGTACCCGACATTGTTTCGCTGCCAGCAGACCTGTTCAGTACCCCGACGAAGTTGTCTTGGCGCCATGCATGCATTTACCCGCTGCCAGCAGACCTGTTCAGTATCCCGACGGGTTTACAAGCACTTCCCACAGCTCTTATTCATAATTTATTTTATTTTGTTTTTTATAGATATATATTTGAGCGGGGTGACACTGAAAATCATAATTTTTTAACATATTTTTTCAGACCACATCAGAATTTTTTTTTTTTTTTTTTTTAGAACTATCTTTTATTTAGATCCAAAGATGTTTTATTTACAAAACAACTTCCTAAGACAGGGAGACATCCTCTGATTCATTCCTTTACGAAAAAGGGACAGCATAAAAAGATAGTAGAAAATCATGACAAACTTTGCTTAGAGATCGAAATCAGTAAACTTCTTTCAAACAACAAAATTTTCCAACACAGATATCAATTTCGACAATATATCATTGATGTTTTGTACAAATTTTCAGAAGTTATTTCAGCGAAGAAATTTTCTCTCATTTTTTTCTGAATAGTTTAGTGTACAGGTATGTGTATGTCCAAAAACACAAACTGATAAATTCAAATAAAAAAAAAGAAAGAAAACTAAAAGGAAAACAAAAATAAAAAATATATACATAATATACAAGGGTAGTTATCAAGCAAAGTATCTTTTCAGGGATTGGCCATTCACCGGATAGGTGTCAAGCTGCCCTTCGAGATTCTACAATCGAAAGGAACTAGGACTGAACTTTTTAGCAATTAAAAATGGTCCAAGCCATAAGTTTTGAAATTTAGAGTGCTCACCCTTTCCTTCGTGTGGTTTGTCCCACTTCAAGACGAGATCGCCTACTTCAAAATTCCTATCAGAAGCAGAATTAGAATTGAACCAGCTTTTAACCAATTGTTGATGTTGATCTAACTTACGCCTAGCTTGGGCTCTTACCTCTTCCAGCTTCATCAAAGCGTTAATTCGGTTTTCTAAAGGGGGACAATCTTCTTCTTGGACTTTTTGTGACAACTGAAGTGAAGGAAGAAGAATATGAGGTGGCAGAATTGCTTCTCTGCCATAAACAAGAAAAAAGGGGGAGTTACCTATAGCATCTTTTGGCGTTACCCTATCATCCCACAGTGCGTTTAGTAATGCATTGTGCCAATTTTTGTGATTTTCAACCACGATTCTCTTGATAATTTTAATCAAGTTCTTGTTTGTTGATTCTGTTAATCCATTGCCTTGGGGGTAGTAACTAGTAGAATACTTCAGCTTAATTCCTTTCTCCAAAGCGAACTTGCTCATCTCAAGAGAAGAAAAGTATGAAGCATTGTCAAAGACTAAACAGTCAGGGATACCGAAACGAGTGATAATATTCGAATTTAGAAAAGAGATTACCTGACTGGTGTTGATAGTTCTTAGTGCAGCAGCTTCAGACCATCTAGTAAAGTAATCTGTGGCTGTTACAATATACTTGTGTTGTTGTGAGGACAGAGGGTTAATTGGACGTATGATATCAAGGCCCCATTGTTGGAAAGGAGAATCTACTGAAACGGGTTGCAAGGGAAAGGCTGGTTTTTACAACCGCCCTGATGCTTTCTAACAGATGATACATTTACGACACAAGGCATGGGCGTCCCTAAAAAGAATGGGCCAGTAGTAACCGGCTCTTAAAACCTTATGAGCAGTGGTGTCACCACCAAAGTGACCACTAGCTTCTCCTGCATGCAACTCGAGCAAGACTTTTTCTGCTTCGTCCTTTTCAAGACAGTGCATCAGTACGTCGTCAAAATTATGACGGAACAGTACATCGTTAACCAAATGAAAGGAGGCAGACTTTAGCCTCAACACTCTTCTCTTGGTGGGGTCTAAGTGACAAGGTGCTGACCCATGTTCAAGACAGAATCTAATATCATCGTACCAGGGACTAACGAGGTTTTGTATGCAATAGATCAAACTTTGATTGCTTTGTCCTAGGTTTGACGTATCACTATCTTCTTGTTGTCTTGTTTCCAAATCAACAACCAACTTACACAACCCTTGGCCTCTCACAATCTGAGCTGGGGTGATTTCTAAGTCATACTCTTGCAAGGAGGTGACCCAACTATCTCTCTTCTCTCCTAACTCCTTCTGCACTAACAAGTTCCTTACGACAGGGTAGGGGACAATGACTTTTGTCCTTGACTTCAAAAGATAGGACCGAAAATGCTTAACTTCTTTGAAAATAGCGTAGGCTTGCCAATCAACCGCTATATAGTTAAGTTCATCACCTTTGAAAGAAGAGCTCATAAACGCGATGGGTACTTCATTGTTCTTGGTATTCTTTTGAGTTAGGACGGAGGCATAAGAACAGTCAGAGGCAAAAGTATAGAGTGTAAAATATTGAGAGAAGTCAGGGCTCATGAGAGACGGAGTGTCTATTATGGCCTTCTTTATGGCATTAAAAGATTGATTTTCTGTGGGTCCCCAGTGATATTGGGTGTCTCTCTTAATCAGGTTCTGTAGAGGCTTGACCATTTCGGAGAAACTGGGGACAAATCTTCTCACAAAGTTAATCTGGCCTAAGAAAGACTGCATGGATTTTTTGGATGTAGGAGGGGGAAGTTTGGCGATGACTTGAGTCCTCTTGGGGTCAATAATCATTCCTTCACTAGACACAATGAAATCTAAGAGGTTACCCTGTTCTACTGCAAATATGGACTTTTTGGGGTTCAAGGAGATGCCGTATTTACGACATCGTAGCAGAACAACTCGTAAGTGAGCTAGATGATCGTATTTGTTTTTAGAATAAACAGTCACATCATCTAAGTAAACTACAACGAACTGATTGATTAATCCTCGAAAATCAATTTCCATTGCTCTCTGAAAGGTAGCACCGGCATTAATCAATCCAAAAGGCATTTTACGATAAGCATAAGTGCCCCATGGGGTACGGAAGGTAGTTTTGAGTTGGTCTGGTGGAGACATCAGGACTTGGTTGTATCCAGAGAAACCATCCAATAAAGATGGCCTCTCGGAACTAGATACCTGTTGAAGGATCTGTTCCATGGGTGGGACAGGATAGTTGTCTTTGTCAGACACTCTATTGAGGTTCCAGAAATCGACGCAGAGTCGGATTTCCCCATTTTTATTCCGAACTGGGACAAGGTTGGACACCCATTGAGTGTGCCTAACAGGAAAAATTATTTTAGCACTTAGGAGTTTATTCAATTCTTTTTGAACGGTCAGTTCAAGTTTAGGGTGCATCTTCCTCAGTTTTTGTTGGAAGGGTAAGGTTTGGGGTTTCATTGGGATGACATGTTGTATGATATTAGGGTCGAAAGTTTTAAGATCATCATACGTCCATGCAAATACATCCTTAAATTCTTTAAATAATTTAACAAATGCAGCTTTTTCTTGTCTAGAACATCCCAAGCCTAAGTTAATGCACTGAGGATTTTCACTAGTTCCTAAGTTCACTTTTTCATAAGACAACGAGGAACTACTGGTTTTACAATTGACCGTCTTTTTAAATTTATCTTCAAAATCATAAAACTTCTATAATCTAACTATGGATTTGGGTATGGAATTTACCATGTCTGATAGTGCTTCAGGAAATTTTGGATCAGGTATTACCGTAAAATCGTGCAAATTGTCGTCGTGCGTGCGTTCATCTATCACTGCGCCTTGAAAGGTTTCTTCCATGTGCAGAAATTTAATGGTCTGTTGATCATCGTCAAATACTCTCCAGTTCATGATATTGTTAGGAACAGATGGTCGAAACAATAGCTCGACGGAGAATGCGTCTGGGGACAAGCCTTCTGCAGGAAGAAGTTTAGAGACTAGATTAGATAATAGATCTACTTCGACATTATTTAATCTAGGAATGGAATTTATATTGAAAGTAGAAAATTTATTCATTAAACTCCATACCTCCGACTGGTAACTTTTGAAATGTGGAGAAAGACAATGTATAGAATCTCTTACCTGTCTAACCACTATTTCAGAGTCGCCAAATAGAACTAGGTTTTGAATGTTCATATCCAGAGCTTTTCTGAGACCTTGCAGTAAAGACTCATATTCTGCAGTATTGTTAGTACATTCAAATTCCAACCTACATGCCATTAATGTCTTGTTACCCGTCAGATCGATAATGATGCAGCCTGCTCTGGCTCCTTCTTTAGACTTTTACCTGTCGAAATACAGAGACCAAATTTGATTTGCATCCGATTCATAGGATTGTTGTGAGGAAGGTGTGAGCTGTGTATATGCTACAATCTCGAACTGTTGTTCCGGATTGATGATAGGTGAAACCTCGGCCATGAAGTTTCCGAAGAAGGTGTTCATCCCTTTTACTTTAGGTGAATCAACAGGAGGTGTGTACGGTTCATTTGGATCGTTCAAATCAGTGACCGTGAACTTAAGGTAGCGCTCACGGTTTACTCTGATTTTATTAGGCTTTCCATTCTCTGGAAGCCATAGATGAGACCAATCTGTCGCGAAATAACCATGTAGTTTCTCCGACCAATCCCTTCTTAAAAATAGACCATACACTTCTAGAATATCCACAACAATTATATCAATAACCTGATGAACCTTTGGGTTAGATGATAATCTAATCAATACATTCTTTAGTTCGCCAATGACTTTAACATTGGTCCAATCAAGTTGTATGATTTTAAAAGTAGATGGTTCCACTTCAGCGTTAATCTTTTGGCAGATAGACCAAGGCATCACATTGGATGACGCTCCTGAGTCCACCATACAATTATGCACATTTCTATTGAAAAATTCGAAAGTTAACAAGAAAGGAGGTACATTTTTGCGAGTGCTAAGAGTAGTAGCTTGTGGATTTTTACCCGCAATTTCTAAAGCTACTTTATCTACATTATTTACATTATTTACATTATTTACATGGACTACAGGAAGGCTTCCTTTATCTTGAGGATCAGGATTATTTTTAGTGGAAGTCTTCTGAGGAGTTTTACTTTGCACAACCTTGTTACCAATTGAATTACTATTTTTGTCGTTCTCTGAAATATTTTGCAACATTTTTTGAAGCATAAATGGAAAATTCAATAACTCATAATTAGAAATGTTAGCCCTTAATTTTTTAATATCTTCAACAACATCATAATCTATGTTGGGTTTCACATTACTATGTTTAGTCTCAACTGATTTAGATGGCTTTGGAGGCGGAGTTGTAGTGTTTTCGGTAGAAGGTTTGTTTGTTGTCTTACTCCTAGTGTTATAAGGGCGAACAATCTCGAAGTTAGCTTGAAATATGCTATCTGAGAAGTGTCCAAAGATGTTTGGAGAAGACTCTTCTTCTTGAACTGTCTCTAGTTCAACTAGCTCCTCAGGAATCTCAGGAGGCATCAAGTTATCTTGGGCTTCTAGAATTGTTTGAAGAGCACATTGCAAACTTTCTAGATTAAGGCCTTCGATGTTGGGTTAGGTTGATTTGTAGGAAAAGGCTTTCGGAAAGGAGGCTTGTAGGGCCCTTTACTCGAGGAAGCTTCTTCATTCGACCTCTTTAAGTCGATAACTTGATTTGATAGTTTTTGTACAACTTTGGTTAAGTTTTCCAAATCAGAGTTTTCAGGTTGTGTTTTACTTTGAGTGGGTCTGGGGAGGATTTCAATCTTCTTTTTGGATGAAGAAATAGTCTCAGTTTCGTTGCTAGAGGAATATTTAAGACTAAGTATGTCTTTTTCAATCTGGCTGGCCTCCTCAAAGGCTTCTAACAACGTGGCCTTTTTAGATCGTTTAACCAAAATAGCTATGCTTTGATGCAAAGCTTTAGTGTAGTAAGCTATTATAAGACTCTTGACAGGCATAGAATCTACAGGGATTCGGTTTTTAAGTGTTAAGAATCTTTGATTAAAGTCTTTAACTTTTTCCTTTGGGTTCATTCTTAAACTAGAGAGATCCATGACTAGGACCTCCAGAGGCTTACCATCTCCGAACGTTTCCAAAAAAAATGACTCAAACTTCTCCCAGTACACGATGGTATGGGGTTGTTGGGCAAAGTACCATGTGGATGCATTACCCTCGAAAGTATACGGGAACAACCTACAGACAACATCTTCATGTTCAACATTGCGGAGTCTTATGGCTAACATAATTTTTTTGATGTGATCTTCATCTATCTGTTTTGAGTTAGGATCAAACTTGGGAAGCCATTTCTCTGGATGTTTAGGTAAAGGGTGCTGGGCTCCAGGTATAGCTACAACATCCTGATCAAGCTAGGGTCTAGCAGGGTTGTTCTGATTTTCCATTGGGTTAGTGGGTGTGGAAGGCTGAGAAGGTGAATTGCCTTCGTCTAACGAGGAATCTCCTCCAAAAGAGGAAGGAGATGATGGAGGTGGTGAAGGAGGTATCCCAAATCCTCCTGCAGCAGGATTTAGGTTTGGATCTGTAGGATTCATAGTGAGGTTAGTGTCACCTAATTGTTCTCTGATATCATAGAAGTATAAAGGTTGACCCCACGGATGGTTTGGTTGCCTAAGATGAGCTAAGGCACTATGTGTTTTAATAAGAGATTGACAGATAATCTCTTGTATGTCACCACCTATAGGATTAGGGGTTGCTAGCTCAACTGTGATCTGTGGATCTTTGGTTGAAGTAGTTGATGTTTGAAGGGGAATACTATCGTGTGAACGGCTTCTAGTCACTATAGGTGAGTGATTAGGGGGTGGAGGAGTCTTGTGACCGCCTCGTGCCATTAATTAAGTTCAGGCCCTCCTTCTAGCGCCATTTGTTGACGGGCGATACCGACCATCCATCAACTGAGAGAGTGGAACTGGTTCGGGGTTGTCTAATAACCCAAGCCATTTGGAATGAACCACCCTGACGGGTTTAGCGACTTCGTTAGCCGATCTAAGGTCCTAAGAAAACAAAAAAGAAAACTAATCTAAACTAACTAATCTAACTAAAACTAACTAAAACTAACTAATCTAAAACTAACTAAAACTAACTAATAAACTAATCTAATTAAAACTAACTACTAAACAAACATAAACTAAAACTAATTATTAAAGCAATATAACTTATTCACATAATGTACAATACTGTCAATTTACAAATTTAATTAAAACCTGAAAAACTCATTAATATTCTTCCCTAAGACAGAGGAAGGTATTTTTTGATTTTTATAATTTTATGAACAAGAAAAGAAACAGAAAGATAACTAAACTAAATTACTAATAAATATACTAAACAAATAAATAACAAATTGACCTGGAAACGCTCCAGATTTTCCCTGTGTAGGATGACGTTTTAGCAGATCGGAGGGAGGAAACCCACACCGAATAATCCAGAAGCTTCTCGTAAACGATAGCTGCAATGTTTTTTGAGTTTATTTATAGGACAAACAAGACATAAAAATCATAAAAATTATATGATTTATAAATCTCCACAATTAGGTAAACATGTTATGTAAAGACTTATACAGAATAATCCAATTAATGAAGAAGAGAAATATGTCATTCATAAACTGAATCAAGTAATTGCTATGTTTTTAAATACTAGAAGAAATCAGATATGGATCATAATAATTAAATCATATCATTTGCACAAGACCAAGATAGCTAAAGTAGTCATTAATAAAATGCAAACTGATAACATAAACATGAAACAAAAGATTGATATTATGAAAAGCTAAAGCCATAGCAGAACATCAATTTATGTCTCAGTCTCTGTTAGATATCCATTATCCTGGTTCTCCCACAAGCGAGGATGATCCTTATTACAAAAAATAATAAGTATTTATAAGTTTTTCCACAGGGTAAAACCTCCCTGTGGAAGTTATAAAACTGTTTACATAAAATCTGGGAAGATATCCCAAGTTTAACTAAACTAGGAAACTAAAATAAACTAAAACACTCAAATATCCCCTAGACTGTCCATCATGTCCCATGCAATTCGAATTTACCTGAAACAGGTTAGAAATGGATAAGTTAGAGGGATATTTTATTAACATATTGATAAAAATTTAATTCTATAGACTACCTACAGAATCCTCTGATTCTGTAGCTAGTCTAAATAAAGATACAGAATCAACATTGAAATTAATCAAAAATATTTTTAAAAACAATTCCATTTAATTGACATCCAATAATTATTTGAGAACGAATCATAAATTAAAATCATTATTCCATTATGAACTCAAACATGATCCAAATCAATTAAATGACTACATAGATAGTCATACTCTGTTTTGTTTTTTGTTACCACAATATCGGGTCAACAAAACTGTAATCGAATAGTTGAGAACCCATTTGACATCCAATACAATCAATACAAAAACAAATCTTATGAATTTGTTATGCCGTTTTACCAATAGGAGATATGATCAAATCGAACAAGATCGTTTACAATTCATTATGGCTGTGACGATATAGCAAACAAAATCGCAACAAGGTGTAACGGAGTGCGTACAAGATATCCTATCATTCATTTTTGCAAACTGGGGTAAGCAAGATCGATTACATTCAAACGAATCATAACCGGATTTGGTAAAACTAACACAATCAATCAATTCGTTTCATAACCAATCAAATCCAACAATTGTGAAATCGTTTTGATATCAATTGAAACGATTATAATCAAAACAAATGGCAAGCAACTATTATGATGCCTTGTCAACAGGAAATATGAATTCGACAAGATCATTCCAATCATTATGACTGTGTTGAAAAGGCAAATGGTTCATGCCACGAATAGATCAATTCAAACCGGTGTGAAAATTAATTCAAATTAAACCATAATAGGCTCGAATGATCGGCAATAGAATTCATAATTTTTTATGGCAAAATGGGCAAACGACTCTTATCAAAACAAAATCATTCCAATCAAACGAATCAATTTGCTAGGGTTTAGCATAGATGTCACGAATCGAATCCATTCCATGATTCGGGCACACCTGCACTGACTTAACTGAACTTATTATTTTTATAAAAACAGAGTAGTTCGTTTCCCAGATTAAAATCGAAGAGAGCAGTATTTCAACTTTGAAAATTGTAAGACAGAGTGTATCGTAACAACCAAACTCAATAAAATCGTCCACCAACCATAGCCTATGGATTATAACAAAATCAAATCCGAACATGATTGTGTTCTAAACTGAGTATGAAACTTCTTTTTCAAATCGGATACAAATCAATCCAGTCGAAGACAAACTATTAATTTTGTTAACTCAATAAAGCAAACCAATCAATCAAATCCAAATGAAGACCACACAAATCCAATCAAAATCTATCGATTTCTATACTAGGAATGATCATATCGTATATCGAATCGAAATTTCTTTTTATTCAAAACAAAGCTATATATAGAATGCACGCATTATAACAGAGTCATTCAAAGCTATTTAAAAAAATTGAATTCAAATCATTATATCAACCTAGATTATTTACAAAATATAAACGATGTCAAAACCATACCTATATAGCGACGAGGCTGCTTGATTATGCCAATTTAGAATTTACAATGGTCATGGCTGATTCCACATTTTTGAACAAGATGGAGCCGGTTGTCTTTTGCTTTTTATCTGTTGCTTGGAACTTGGATTTTTGACTGGTTAGCACTGCAATTTGATCTTCCAGTGATTGAATCTTTGATTGGAGTATAGGAACATCAATATAATATCATTCTAACCATGAATCACATTGGTCACAGGGTGACTGTGTGGGTTTAGACAGAGCAGGCGAGGGTTTGGCCGAATTGCTGAGGGTTTCACGAGGCAATTTAATACCTGGGTAGTTAGGGTCGTTCTTTAGGCAGGGGGGAAGGTTTGATACAAAATCATAAGGGGGCTCAGGACATAAAACCTACGAGTAGGGGTACTCGCTGGCCAAGAAACATTCAACATGAGAATCAGAATCCTCACTTATAACTATAGGGTTGGACTCGACAGAGGGTTTCGATTTGTTTCTGGCCATTCTCGAAATGAGACGGGCATTTCTTTTCCCTTTGGCATTAGCAGCAAAGTTTTCCTTGGGTTATTTACTCATATGTTTCTTAATAGCCTCTGCACTCTTAGTTACAGTGTCGGGTAGGCCACCACCAGGGTCGCCCGAGGGTTTAGGCAGTAGGAGATGTAAGGGTACTGGCGGTTCGGCCTTGGTTTCAATTACCACAGGTTTATCAACCTGTACAGGATCGGTGTCTTCAAAGCCATTACGGGCGATGAAATCCCTCCAACTATCACCATGCAAACTCAAATGATAAACAACAATGAGCTTAATAAGCCCATGGTGGAACAGGCTGCTGTCAACCTTCTGCCTCTTAAACTTTTTTGACATTTTATACAGGGAACGATGAAAGTAGAAAGGCATGTTTAGAGGGTACCCTATAAAAATTATCAACAAACGCAGGTGGTAGAGGAACACAAGTCCGTATCGACCTTCACAGATCACGAACTGCTTGACTAGCATTAATAAGTCATTCCATCATGGTTTGAGCATAGATATGGGCATACCTCTGTCACAAGAGGTGACTTTGCGCGATAGAAACAACAATGTCCATGGCACTTCCTCGACCTTGCAATTCTTAAACCAACATTGTCCCGAGGCAGGTAACCCTGTAGTAGAGTTGATAAACTGCTCATCTATCTCTAACTCTATGTCACCCACCTTGGCGCGACAACCATCGAAGGTTACGGCAAACTGTCATGCTACACAAAGGTTAAAACCCTCAAATCATTGTATAAAGGAGAACCACCCATTTTCCTCCATGTCTCTGCGGGCATTGTCAAACATTAACAGGGCTTGGTTGCCATTGGGTTTGACTCACACGACTGGTGCCATGGAGCCAAACGCATGGTAAACAAAGGGTTTGTATTCACCAACACGCGCAAGAGCCAAACTACCCGAGCTTGACAGAAATGAACAAGCAAAAAGGGATAGGCATAAATGCAAGCATGCCAAGGTGGTGGAGTCTGCCATGCAAAATATTCATTATCCAAGTACAACCACCGATTTACATAGCTGTTCAATCCATAATAGTAATTCAACCATCGAGTCATGTACCCAACTAATTAAATCAAATGCATATACCAATGCGTGCAAACGTTATGCCATAGTGTTTAAACACCCGACTTATAAATCAAAACCAAAATCAATTATGTGCCAATGTATCAGCTCATATAATCAAAAGTTTAACCAAGGTGCCAAACGATATTCATATAATTGACAAGCCAAAAGTTATGAAAACATAGGGAAAATATATATATATATATATATATATATATATATATATATATATATATATATAT
>ML780372.1:389977-401773 GCA_009831015.1 Picea engelmannii | reverse complement strand
CCCTATGCATTTTCATAGAATCAATGATAAGACAAGTCATATAAAGTGAAAATCCAAATGCTAAATGCCTTACAAACTCAATAAAACCAAGTTATACAATCAATCGAAGTATGAGAACTGATTAGAGGATCTTTCCAGTTGTTTAATGATCAATAAAAGGTGAGCGCAATAGGCATAATGACATAAGAGATATTGACAGTTCAGATAATGATCGAAATACGACTTCGAAAGGAGAAGTTTTCACGCTTACAGTCATGAAAACTTAACGAAGACAAATGTGCAAATGTTGCAAAAATGAAAATGTCATTTATTGGAAATTGCGACGGAAAAAATGATGTTTGTAAAACATTAGTGTGGGAAGCTTAATAGACGATAGGAAAAGGTGATTTGGCTGCCAACAATGTTGACATCCAATGACCTGTCAAAAGATAAAGAATATCCTTCTTGTTAAGAGGGAGTGTTAAAATATTGTGTAACTACAAAGAATATTCTTATCCCCTTTTGTGGATAAAGATAAAATATATTTATTATTGATTAGCTCAATCCCCTTTTGTGGATTGATCATGTCGGGTATTGTAATTGACCAAATATCTTTTTGAGGATTGGTCAAACCCTAATTTTAATAGGTAGAAAGAGAAGTCATCCCCCAAATTAAATAAAGGTGGTTCTAACCACCCAGAGTGAGAAGTCGACCCTCCCAGTGAAAATACACTTTTGTTCACACCTTCTAGATTGTATAAATAAGAGAGTCCAGCACCTCATTTACACACACACACAACTCACTCATCTAGTGTGAAAGTATTGAAGCAAGCTGCAGTTACAAGCTATTGGAAGAAGGAAGAGAGAGAGAGGCGCATCCTTTGGAAAGGAATTTCTATGTTGTTTGGTTCATTGTCTTGGCATTGTATTGGCTATCTATATTAAGGAAGTTTTGTTGGGTTTTCTTCCCCATGAGGGTTTCATAGGATAAATGTTGTGTACTCTTGTGATTGTGTTTCTCTCAGTGATCCTATATATGCTATCATTATCTAGTAAATTGAAAGTAACCTAATAGTAGAAGAAACTTTAACAAAAACTTTGCCTTAGTCTACAATCATGCTCAATATTTCTTTTGGTATTCTTGAGAATACTAATATAGAGAAGAAATCCTTGTCATTCTTTCTTTCATTACTTGACTTCTTTTGAGGTGGCTAATGTTGCTTTCCTTGCACATCAATAGCTGCAAGTCTAGTCTCATAGTGATAAGGGCTCCAAGTCTAGTCTCCTTACTAGCTCTTGAATATAGCCCACACTTAAAAGTCACCACAAGGATCAATCTTGAAACAAATTTCTAGAAATGTCTTCAATATTAGATATACTTCTTATGGAAGATATGAACTTTTATCACGACTCCAAATCTTCCCTAGTTTAACTTTAGAATAGGTCTGAACTACTCTGACTCAAAATTTCCTTAAATATGGTCTCAAACTTTCCTCAGAATAGGCCTCATAACATGCCTAGCTTGTCTCAGCAATAAGCCTCAGAACAAAATTAGCTTGCCTCAGAAATAATCCTTACAGCAGGCTGCAAATTTACCTCAAAATTAATCATTTCAACACATTCATGAAACTCAGCCTTATACTCCTTTAGAAATGCACACAAAATGATATAAAATTTGGTCTGGCACTGTACCCAATAGATCTGAACAATTCTCCTTTCAACGGGCCTGGACAACCCATTAGCTAGCTCTGAAAATTTGTTTATTAAACAACCCTTCACATGTGTCAGATATGACCTCAAATTTTCCCTTAAATTTCCTAATATATTCGCCCAAGAGATGCCTCCGATGTACCTAAGAAATTCACTAAAACCGTTTAGAAAGAGCCTCCGAAAGTATGCTGGAAAATAGATCTGATATCTGCTGAATATGCTCCTGAAATTTCTCCATAAATGCCTCAGATTTTCACTGCCTCGGAACATCCTTAGAACAAGCCCAACTATGTCACAAAAATGGTCTTTAAATCAGCTTCATAAATGTCATAAATACTGATCTTAAATTCACTCATTTCTTCCATTGATTTGTTATGAAAGGTTGTCACACATTCATCCTTTAAGATGCCTCATAGTCGGCCTCAAACTTCCCTCAAAAATTAGGTCTGCAACTTGAATTAGGTCTACCGTTAAGGGAGGTTGTTAGGTCTATGTTTTAGGACTCCTTTTGGCTACGAAAGCCCTAGAGGGGAATTTCTATATTGTGGCTTCCTTTTAATACCTTCACCAAGGCTCGACTAGGGATAATGGACATGTGACCAGCCTCAAAATTCACCACATATTTTGAGTGAGGGTTCGACCATCTCCTTACACCAACCGTAGGGGTATGACAACCTTCAATCTTCCTACGACCTTCCTTCATTTTTTGTGCAAAAGTATTCTTCAAGCTCTGATACCATGTTGAATTTTAATGGACAGTTTTAAGGAGGGGTTAGCAGTTCTTCATAAGGACAGTTCTAGTCATTCTGGATTAGCATCCATTATTGTAGTTGGGGTGGAGTGACCACCCATCTAAATATTCGAAGAGGGATACTGTAGGATTTCCTTTTAATTTTTTTTCCCTTTCAAAACTTGGCTATGCTTGGAAATACTGGTTTTCCCCATTGGCTGCGAGTCTTCGGATCTTCAGCCGGGTGGTTTAACAGCTGAGGGCCATGCTTTCTATAGGCCACGAAGGTGAGATAACTTATTGATTTGGTAAGTAGTTGATATTTTATAGTAGTTTTTCTGTGATTGTATACAAAGACATGGGAGGGATGTAAAATTGGATGGTTAGAGACAGTTGGATTTACCTTTTGTTTCACTCGTTTCGGGTGGATTTCGCTTGGATGGATGAGTTGAGGGTCACATGGGAAGGAGCTATACATTGAGTTAGATTTATTTTTTCAAAATGGATTAGGTCAGGGTCACATGGGAAGGGATTATACATTATCTATTCAATAAGGTTTCCAAATGGGTGATAGCTCATTAGTCCTCAACTTTGGAATATTAAGGATGGAGCGCATGCCATTTTCCCTGCAAGTTTTTTCCTCAATTATTAGTCTTTTAATTATTTTAAAGACTCTTTTAAAGTTCTCTATTTTTTTAAAGAAAACAAAAGTTGTGAAGTGTTAATTTTTTCAAGAAAATGGAAGTTGTGGAGTGTTATGGTTGTTTACAACATGATAGTGATATTACTTTGGAACTTCCATTTGTATAGATTTGGTGGCATTTTTACACTGAAGGTGTTGTTTAAGAGGAGGTTATGCTCAGGCCTTCATCATCTGTCCAAACCGTATAAGAATTTAACACTTGTTCATTTGCAATAACGACTCTTCTCTTAACACGTTTATTCTCTTCCATCGAATTCAAACCGCTTTTGCCGACATGGACGCTCAATTCTCACGTAGATGACTTTCCGGATAATGAAACTTGGATGGGTACAATTTGGTGGTGATTTGATTATACTACAACTCGATCATATTTCATAAAAACTAGTTCGCAGAGGCCACCATCTTTCCCGACAGGTAATGCGTTGTGGCACTTCTCTGTGGTCTCAAATGATTAATTACTGCATGGTTTTCTCTTATGAATTCTATCATCTGTGGTCATTGAATACCTTGGTGTTAGTTTGTTTTTCAAAATGGAAGTCCCTATCAGATTCCCTAGGGAATTTAACAAACCTTGAACACATCGATATGTCTTACTCAAATTTGTAGATGCTCCCAATATCCTTTGGAAATTTAATTCGTCTTAAATATCTTAATCTGCAATACTTCTTTGATTTAACCATCTCCATAGAAACTCTTGGAGATTTAAACACCCTTGAACACTTGTATCTCTCCCACTATGAAAGAATTGAATTATTTCCCTCCCAAGTCATACAACAACACTACCTAAATATATATATATATATATATATATATATATATATATATATATATATATATATATATATATATATATATATATATATATATATATATATATATATATATATATATATATATATATTTGCGAGTTGCATCTTTAAAGGAATAGCCGAGCACCATTGGAAACCTAAGGGATTTCGAGATTTTGGTATTAGGAAGCCCTTTTCTGGAAATGTTTTCATGTTGGCTCAGTGACTTAATGAACTTGAAGGAATTGAGTCTCTTCAATTGCAACAAGTTGAAATGGTTTCCCGAGTTCATTGCACTGTTGTCTCAATTGACTAAGTTGATAGTAGTTGGATGTCCATTGCAGGAACTACCCTTTACAAATGTTGAAGGAGAAAGATAAATATTAATAGAGTCTAGAGGGTGGAGAGAGATGGATTTTCCATTGACAAAGACTCTGAACTGTATTTTTCTTGCATTGAAGACTTCAGAGTACTAAACGAGGAAATATGGTTGGAATAGGAGGAGGAATCATTTATTCATGGTGTTTGTCCCAACATTCAACATCTCTTAGTCAGGTTTTGTAGTGATCTAGTGGAGGTTGGAACATTGCCAAATACACTTCTAAAACGACAATTGTTGGGTTGTTCTAGTTTGAGGAAAATAAAAGGGCTTTGTGATATTTCAAAACTTCAAATATTGTACATCATCCAATGCAGAGAAGTGGAGGAGATCCCAAGTATTGAAACATTGGTCTCATTGGAGGATTTGAGGGCATCTGATTTTGTGACACTGAAAAGCATACAAGGCTTGGTATCATTGTCAAAGCTCCGACTACTAGATGGTAGCTGGTGTGATGATGAAATATAATAGTTGGAAGGTGATGAACATTTGAGGTCATCAAGGAAGTTAGATGCCCTTGGTTATCTCAAACTATGGTTGGGCGGTGGGGGTGTACTGGAGCAGTTGTCCCAATGATTGAATGAAGAAGGTATGGTTATCATATAAAGAAAAGAAAAGTAGGTCTTGCAAAAAATGTTTACTAATTACAGTTGCGGCTATTTTATGGGCTAATTAATTAAGAAAGAGTCACAAGGTCATTAGAGCCTTGGGATTTTGGTCAAAATGTCTAAAGTTTTGGAAACTTTTGAGAACTTTTACCTTTCTTTTTATGTTTGGTATTGAAATTGAAGAGCTTCAAAGTTTTTAAGAAAATATTGTATTTAATGTTATAGTTGGTACTTAAATTCAAAAGCTACAAAGTTATTGAGAAAATCTCATATTCAATGTGATAGGTTGTTACTATTTTAAGTATCTAAACTCTTTTCAAACTCTATGTTAGAGCTAATAATTCTAAAAGCAGGCCTTCAACATATGTATTCATGGGTTGTCTTAAATGATTAATTAATTAACGTCATACCTATAAGAGTGTTGCTATTTTTTTATGTTTTTGGTCAATTTAGGGAAAATATTGTTACGACATACATTAAAACTATAATTTTTCCATATATTTCAATTTACAACAAATATAAAACCCAATATTTTCACACATTTTAGGGCCATAGTTAATTCAATATATGGGACAATACAACTTAATTTCTCAATTGCTTAAGAAATGAAAATTCATTTATTAATTGCTTAAGGAATGCCATGACTCTATCTGTGGAAGAAAATAAGGTTTAGGCACGATAACAACGAGTATCTATTTATTTAATTATTAATTGTGCATTGAGAAAAGTGTGTTTCCTTCTACATTCTTGGTGTATTGGGGGTGATACATCGACTAGAGTTTTTTAAACTCATGAATATATTCTCTTCACAAGCTCCCACAAATGGTTGACCTATCAAATATTGGAGTGTAAGACATGGATCCTCCTTCTTAGAAACCTCGAGGTGGAGGATAGATGGATGGGTTTGCGCTAGGCTATGTTTTTTTACTGGGATTTTTTTGTGATCACTATCTTTGCTTTTTCTTTTTAGTTTAAGGCTTGATTTTATATTAAAATAGAGAAATTACAATTTTTGTTGGGTGAAATAGTTTCCTTTGAGGATAATTGAACCTTAATGAATGGCCTAATATAAGGACTAGGTTTGCAATATAAGAGAAATGTGTAATTACATTATTTGAAATGCATTCAATGTTTTATTTTCAACTGAACAAGGAGAGTAGTTCATTCTTCTAGCATATAATGTCGAGTTCTCTCATCGGTGATTTTGAAAGACAACTTTTCTTTTAATTTTTGTATTATCTTTAGTTGTTCTTTTGAGGAATCGTTTTTCAATTTTAGCTATGTGACTTTTCATCTTTGTCGAGTGTTCTATTGAATGAATTTGAAGTTTGATCACAAAATTGAATTTTATATGTGTGGCTCTAGAATGCATGCATAATGGCTCATTCTGATGTGTAGAAGTAGAAATTCATTCTCTTTCCCATGCCAAGGGTCACATGTTGACTTTATTTTGTTTTTATGTTTTGTGTTATGTTTTAAAGATTTTTCTGGATTTTATTTCTTTCCCTAAAAGTTGAACATTTTCCATTCCTAGATAAAAAAATTGTAAACACAAGAATGCGGAAGCTCCCTTCCTGTTGAGGAGTGTTTGGATGATCATCGATAAATAGGGATCTTATGTGTGCTCCTGGCCATGTGTTACAAAAATATTCCCTTGCGGACAGGTGAATTTCCCCTTGAAGTACAGAGCCCTCTACCAAGGAAAAAAACTACCATTCGACACTACCATTCCTATAGATTAATTTTATCCATCAGAAAAGAGAGGAGGGAGAGTATGATGTACCTAAATTTCAAATTTTGTCCAAGCTTCTCCAATACGCAAGTTCTAAACAATACCTGCAATGGACAACAAGAGACAAACGACTATCTCCTACTCTAATGGATTAGACAAAATCAATCGATCTATGAAGATTAATAAAAGCATAGAAAAGTACATGTAAACACATATTAGAAGGAAATAGTCAAATTATATTAATGAGAACGTCAAAAGGAAGCTTACAATCTTCAGATGATGCTGCAACAGCCTCTCCAAGTCCTCGTCCAACCCTTGCTCGAAAGATCCACAATCAAAATAACAATGCTTTGTTGGTTTTTCCCTCTCATTGTTCACCATGATAATGCCTCCATTTATAGGCTTTGAGAGGCTCAACCACCTTGGTTGTATTTGGGATTAGTTGAGGATATGGCTCCATTAGTTGTGATATCTCCCTTAGAAGAAGCCTAGGGGTTAGATTCGAGCCAAACCAACTCGATCCATCCATAGTTGTCTTTAGAAGAAAATTCAGTGCTCCCTTAGAATGGGAAACAAAGCGCTACAATGCTCCCTGTGAGATGGGAAAGGAGCACTAGAACTCCCTGTATATGAGCAAAGGAGCATTGATCTTCCCAAAAGTTTCCAAGATGAGAAATTCTCATAGAAAAACACTTGTTTCGACTGTTAGATGATGTGGCTTCTTCTTCTAACATGTTTTAGGGGTTGTATCAAGTGTTTTCATGGTGCCATTCGTGATGTGACACTTACAAAATGAGAAAGCGATACTTACGACACTTGTGACAAAAATGTGACACTTGCGACACTTGCGACAATGAGAATGTGAGATTATCGAAGTGAGGAATTTTGATGTGTAGCACCATGTGGGGCCTAAAACAAATGAAAACCCATGTATATTTTTCTACCAACACCCTCTAACTCAACACAAGTCCCAAACCCCACCCTCTTTAACAACATAATCACCCACCTCCTCAATTCACTTTGTTGTTTTCCTTTCCCCTACTTTAGGGGTATGCTAGTTATTTAAAGGTGGTAAACTCTCATAAATCAATGGGAATGAGAAATGTTATTTCTCATTATTATTTATTAATGGTTTATTATTATTATTCAAATAAAACCATTTTATTTAAAATAAATTATTAGTGAAGGGTAAAAGAATAGACTTTTACTTCATATTTAATCTATTTCCTCATGTACCATTAAAAAAAATTAAACACTTAAAAAAATTTCAAGATATTATTATAAATATATTTTAATTTTGAATTTATGAAATATTTAAAATATATAAACATTAATAAATAAAATTAATGTTTGAATGTTTATATGAATTTATTTATTTTGTTTATCTACTTAATATTACAATTTATCACAATAATGGATCATTTCTCCTTTTGCAAAAAAAATTAATTGATTTAAATTATATAGGATTAAAACCCATATAGAAAGTAAGTGTAAAATATAAACATTTTATCATATATTTTTATACTTTAATGATGTAGGTCATTATTTACCTCTTCCCCGCTTCTAATGAAGATGTCGATATTTCATTCGTTATGACCTTATTGCCAGGTGAGAGAGGTGGTGCCATCCTTGAATTTTGCACCATCATTCTTTAAAGATCAAAATATTTGTGCATTTCATGAGGGTCTCAAGCCTCCCATGAGTAGGGAATGCATGCACATTATGTCTATGTGTGGACTATTATCGAGAGGACCCACTAGAATCTCAAATGTTCAGCTTTTACCTTTTTTAGTTTCTCTCTTCCATATGCTTATTTAGTTGTGGTATGTCACCCTTTCATTCCCTTGTTGGTGGTGATGTTGGAGCCCCCCATGACATGAAACTAGAAAAGATGTGCAAACCACATTGTTGATTTAAAATGATTGGACTTTATGTGCATCACAATTTATTGGTACATGAAGAGTGTATATTTCACAAGTGGGAATTGAAACCAAGTGAGTAGAATAATAATGTTTCTTCTCAACAAACCACACTAGACTCAATCGACCAAAATTTTAATTGTAACATCTCATCCCACCCTCAAGCACTTAAATGAAAGTGATATTACTAGTACCTCCAAGTGAGGAGACTAACATTGTCTCCTCTCAAGCACCCAATCTAGACTCAATCGACCAAAATTTTGTTTGTAACATCTCATCCCACCCTCAAGCACTTAAGTGAAAGTGAGATTACCAATACCTAGGCAACCCCAATCAACGCACAAGGGGAATGCATGTCACAAACAAGAATTGAACCTAAGTGGGGAGGATAACAACTTTTCCTCTTAACCACCCAAGCTAGACCTAATTGACTATATGTTTGGAAACATATTTTCCCACCCTCAAGCACTTTAGCAAGAGTGAGATTGATGCTACCATGATATTCCAACCCACAAGAGGAAAACATGTCTCCAACAAGACTTGAACCTAAGTGGGAATGATAACATCTTCTTCTCTTAACCACCCAAGCTAGACCCAATTAACAATCTTCTTTTGTTTTATTTCTTTAGTGAATATAATAGCCACAGAATTAATGTAAGCAATGCAACAATCATTTCCAATAGTACAAAGAGAATTTTCCAAAAAAAAACCTGTGAGAAAACTCCATCGAGAAGAAGATGCTTCATTCCTTGCCTCAAGATTATTTGGTTAGAATGTTGTGGCTTTTAAAGAGGTTGGATGAACAAATCTAGATAATTTGTCTTCTCTCTTCAATAGTGTAATTTTGTTCCTAGAGCAATGATGCTTCTAGGCTAAGAAACAACTTAAGGAACTACTCTACTATGTGCTCATAGTCTTGAATTCCTTTTCTTAATAGAAGGCAACTTTAAGTGTTGTGTATGAACTCCATATTGTTAAAGCACTGCATATTCGACTATTCTCATGTTTTACTTCTCATTCTTAATCTTTGCTCCTCATTATCATAATGTAGAGAACCCAACTTATGAGCTTTGGCTTGGACCCAATGTTGTTATAACTCCTCTTCCTTTCCACCTAAGTTAGCAGTCCAAGAGATTTGGGTATCCTCTTCCTTTCCACCTAAGTTGGCACTCCAAGAGATTTTGGTTCATTACTATATGTTTTGACTAGAAAAATATTGGTGTTCATTTTTTTTCTCTCTTGTTTATATCTCTCAATTCATTCCCCTCTGCAAGTGCCTCATGGACATATATTTTTTTCTCTCTTATATCTATCTCTCAATTCATTCCCCTCTACAAGTGACTCATGGACATATCCATGCTTTGAATTGTTATGATCAAGAGCAAATGGGTGACCCTTACTCAATTTGAAAACCCAATATGTAGCAGGAACAAACCCAATGAACAAATCCATTTCTCTTTCTCGACTTGTGTATTTATATTCCTCAGTAAGAAAGTCTAATCGATAGGTCAAGAATCAATTACACATAGTGTAACTTCCATGCCTATGTGTAGCCTTCCATATGTACTTCCCTACCCTTCTATGTTTTTTCCACAGAAGGCCAAGTGGTGAGGGAAGCTTCCCATTACACAAAGTGTCACCTCTCTTCCATCATATCCTTGACTTGGAATTCATGGTATTTGTTGTGTGTGAAATGGTTATGTGATGTGGGATGAGAGGCCACACATTGTCCATGTATTCATGCTATCGTATCCATACGAGTCCCATCATTCTAGAAACTTGTGGGTCATGCTTAATGTGGAAAGTTTTGTGTTTACCCACTTTCCTTGCCCCCTGTCATGAGTTCATTACCACTGGGTTGAAACTCTATGAGATGTTAAAAAATGCCTCACAACCTCTCAAGGATGAGAACCATCTAATCATGGCTCAATCCAATGATGCAATTGGGATGAGAAAGAGGTTAGGTGGGGTATTCCCCTTGTGAAAACCACCAAACTTATTTTTCTTCCTCTACATAATTAATTCATGTTCTAGTGATTTGAAAGATAGAAGTCTCAGATAAAATATGCCAAACAAACAACACGGTGAGGCTATGCTCACTTCTATATTATTCAATGAAGACGGATTAAATCCTTATATAGGAAAAGACTCTACCAAGTCGGTTACATGCAAACCAAATACAACTAGACTCTTAAATAAGAACTGACTCTTAACACGCCTACAACTGACTCTCACAACTGAAGCTTATAACTAGTTCTTACAACTGGTGCTTACAACTAGCGCTTACTCCATTATTTCCAAGTCTCCCCCTTAATGGAGAATGGATTGACTTCTACACCTAACATCTCTCTAAACAGTTCAAACTTAATCTTTCCAAGAGGCTTAGTGAAAATATCAGCAACATTTTCACTAGTATTACAATACATAAGAGCTATTTCATTTGACTGCAACTTTTCTCGAACAAAATGAAACTGAGCTTCAACATGTTTTGTCCTTGCATGAAAAATCAGATTCTTCGCAATATTGATTAAACTTTGATTATCACATCTGATCATCGTAGGTTAATTTCATTCTTCTCCAACATCTTGAAGAAGTATTCTTAACCAAACCGCTTCACAAGTTGTTTCACACAAGGCTTTATATTCTTATTTAGTAGAAGACAAAGATACAGTAGGCTTCTTTTTACTGCTCCATGAAACAACCTCGGATCCAATGCTGAACGCATATCCAGTGGTTGATCTTCAATCATCCAGATTGCCAGCCCAATCAGAATCTGAATAACCTATCAACTCAACATCAGATGCATCAGTATATTTAATACCATAATCAAGTGTACCTTTTAGATACTTGAGTACTGCCTTTGGTGCATTCCAATGGATTTCATGAGGTTTCGCCATGAACTGACTTAACACACTCACATAATATGAAATATTAGGTCTGGTTGTGGTGAGATAATTCAAACTACCCACCATCTGTCTATACACAGTGCCATTCACCTCCTTCGAACCATCATCACAAGAAAGTTTCACATTCTGTTGCATGGGAATAGTAGAAGACTCACAATAATCCATTTTAAATCTCTTAAATATTTCTCGGATATACTTACTCTGACAAACAAAAGTTTGGCCTGCATTTATCCAAACTTCAAGACCTAGGCAGTAATGTAACTCACCAAGATCTTTCATTTCAAATACCTTTGATAACTGCTCCTTGATTTCATCAATTAACTTCTCTGCATTTCCTGTAAT
>ML780372.1:371947-389927 GCA_009831015.1 Picea engelmannii | reverse complement strand
ACCAAGATCTTTCATTTCAAATACCTTTGATAACTGCTCCTTGATTTCATCAATTAACTTCTCTGCATTTCCTGTAATTATTAAATCATCAACATATAATGAAATCAATATTATATACCCCTGTTCATCAAATTTGGTATACATATTTGGATCACTTTTGCTCCTCATAAAACCCTGTTGAAGAAATAAAGAGTCTATCTTTTCATACCATGACCTAGGTGCATGTTTTAGTCCATACACTGATTTCTTTAACTTACACACTAAGTGTTCTTGCCCCTTTTCAACAAACCCTTTAGGTTGAGTAAGGTAAACCTCTTCCTTTAACTCACCATTCAAAAATCCAGATTTAACATCTAACTGATGCAACTTCCAATGGTACTTTGTAGCTAAAGCAATTAGCATTCTAATAGTATTCAATTTAGATATTGGTGCAAATGTTTTAGCATAATCAATACCTTCTATTTGTGAATACCCCTTTTCCACCAGTCTAGCCTTATACTTATCTATACTACCATCTAATTTAAACTTGGGTTTGTATATCCATTTGCATCCAATGGGCTTCTTATGTTTAGGCAATTCAGTCAATTCCCAAGTATTGTTTTTCATTATAGATTCATATTCTTCCTCCATTGCATTTCTCCATTCATCATGTTCATTAGATTCATCAAAACTCATGGGTTCTATGACATTTGAAATGCTACTCATTAGGGCATAGTCTTTATACCTCTCAGGAAGCTGAATCTATCTTGAAGATCTTCTCAACTGATTATCTTCTTCCCCACTTTGTGAAGATTTGTCTTCACCTCTAGGTGAACTGTGACTGCTTGAATTGTCCATATCACTGAGTCCTTCTTGTTGTTGTTTCTACTGTCACTGCGGGGATGGCTGCTGCTATGTGGGCTTCTGCTGCTATTGTTGCTCTTATTTAACTCCTTCATCAAGAAGTCTCTGCCATTCCTCATGACTGTTGTCGTCAAGATTTCCTGCTCCCTGCTCATGGAAAAGTACATCTCTACTTGCAAATAATCTGTGAGTAGTAGGATCAAATAGTTTGTATGCTTTAAATTCAGAACAATACCCAATGAAAATACATTTAGTGGCTTTAGCATCCAATTTCCTTCTATTCTCCTTTGGAATATGTGCAAAATCCTTACACCCAAATACTTTCAAATTATTAACTGCAAGTTTGGAACCATACAAGGCTTCGAAAGGAGTAACATTATCAAAACACCTTGTTGGACTTCTATTCTTTAAATAAAATGCAGTATTTATGGCTTCAGCCCAAAATGCATTTGAGAGATTCTTACCTTTCATCATACTGCATGCACACTCTACCAGAGTTCTATTTTTCCTTTCAGTGACTCCATTTTGTTGTGGAGTGTGTGGTACTATAAATTTTTGTACTATTCCATTATCTTTGCAATATTTGTTGAAGTCCCCTAATTTATACTCTCCCCCTTGATCTTAACGCAGGATTTTGATGGATTTTCTTGTCTATTTTTCCACCATGGTTCTAAATTCCTTAAAGTACTCGAAAACATCACTTTTTTGTCTAAGGAAGTAAACCCATGTGTATCTCGTGCAATCATTAATAAATAACATAAAGTAAAATGCACCTCCTAAAGACCTAGTTTGCATAGGCCCACAAACATCAGTATGCACAAGATCTAATACATCTCTCTTTTTCTTATCAGGATTAGAGGGGAATTCATCTCTATGCATCTTTCCTAATGAACATCCATCACAAGCAACCTTTTCATTCTTTAACATGGCAAATCCTTCAACCATATTCTTTTTCTGTAATAACAATAAATCAGGATGATTGATGTGTCCATACCTTTGATGCCAAAGAATCTATGTTGGCACAGTGGCAGAAGTCAGTGCATGATGTGCTTTGATGGTAACATCAAGTTTGTATAGACCTCCTTCTCTGACTCCCATTGAAACAGTTTAGAAGTGGTCCAACAGATCCTTCACTATGCAATAACTCTTGAATAATTCAACCTTCAAGTTCTGATCTGTAATGGTGGACACAAAGATCAAATTTTTCTTTATTCCTGGCACATACACCACATTGCGAATGTGATGAACAGTACCATTTGACAATGTCACAGGAATGTCTCCATATCCCTTGATCTAATGAGCGCGGTCATCTCCAAGATATATGCTGGCACCATTCTGTGTTTCTTTAAAATTAGCATACCAATTTTTATTACAAGTCATATGTACTGATGCTCCAGAATCCACAAACCAGGCATTAGAATCATCCATTTCAGTAGATAAAGTAGCGTTAGACACAAACAACCTGAGATCTCGTGAGTCAAAATTCATGGGTTAATCAATATCATTACTAGAAATAAATAATTTGAGATCTTGATTTGAAGATTTTTCTGCATAATGACCTGAATGTGTTCTAGGTTTATTCCTAGCCTCATCACTTTTATTCTTATGACAGTCTTTAATCATATGTCTAGGTCAACCAAAATAAAAACAACTCTTAGACTCATTCTTGTCAGATTGCATACCTTGATTTGGAGATTGTCTTCTCTGCGATGAACTGCCTCTCTTCCATGAACCACCTCTCTACCATGAACTACCTTTTCTGCCTCTTACTCCTGATCTCCCTCTTGCAGATATATTATTTGACCACAGTGCCAAATCTTTACTCGGAGGCTTCAGATTTCCACGCCTCTCTTCCTCTTGTAGAAAAATACCTATCAGTTCTTCAAACGTAGGAGGTTTCTCCCTTGCTGCGAGACATGTTATGAACATATGATAATCTTCCAGCATACCATTTAAGGTAATAGTGACCAGATCAGTGTTGGAAATAATTTCCCCTATATTTACTAGCTTGTCTTTCACCTCTTTAATACGACCCAAAAATGAACTAATAGATTCATTTCCATCCATCTTAATGCCTAGCAATTTAGTTTTCAAGAACAAAATGTGATTTGTGTTGCTAGTTTCATACAATGCTTTAAGTGTTGTCCATGTTGCAGTAGAAGTTGTAGCTTCTCTAATATGTGGAATTATGCTATCTTTAACAGACATGCACAACAATACCTTTTCCTTGTTTTCACGCTTCTCCCAATCTTGGATTTGTGTTATTGTCGCACCTGCAGCCACATCAAGTTTCAGTTCAGTTCCCTTCACAATGTTCCAGACACCATAGCCCTCCATGAGCATCTGCATCTTGAATTTCCAGTTAATGAAGTTCAGGCCATCTAACTTGTTGGATTCGTTGAGGTAGGTCTACGCCAGCAGATTCACCATCATTGCAATTTAGTCTCTGCAAGTAAATCACCATTGGATATGCAACTTTCTGTCACTCTGCCTTTAGATACCACCGATCCATGTCAATCTCGGCTCTCATCTTTCACACAAAAAATATCACAAATAATATTTTCTTGAATAAACTTTAATATCCACTTATACTTCAAAATTATCCACTTTGAATAAAAAAATCACTTTTAATAAACTCCAAAATAAAACCCACTTTGAATAAAAATCCACTTCACAATTTCTTAAATCTCTTACCCACTTTAATATAGTCCATATAAAGTTTAAACTCCACATGCATTCACTTTATCCACTATTAATCCATTTTCACCTCATGCTTTTATCCATAAAAAAAAACGTATCCATTTAAAAAATATATATACATATCCTTTATCCTTTCATATCTCCACTAAGGAAGTGTGCCATTCATTAATCCCTTAAAAAAAATTCTTACGTGAATAAATAAATCGTGAATGGAGGAGATCCTCTTGTTTTTCAAGGCTTCCAACAAAAAATACTTTACGTTTCCATGCTCACACCAAATCCACACGACCTTCACGATTTAGTGTCCACTTACCTCTTCAAACCCACTCATGTTTTTCGCCCACTAAACGGATGCACATTCAAATGGCTGAGTACGCGTGAGGGATCTGAGGATGCTCAAAAATTCAGCAGCAAACCTCACGTTTATCAAAACCTTCATGCATGCAAAAATAATATAACCTTCACGGTTTACCTTCAAACTCCACGCTCCTCCTTGAAATGATATGCAGCCACAAGATCATGCGAATTATTTTGCAAATGGGCTCATGCAAGTGCCTTCAAGCTTCAAAACTCACGCAAAGAAGACTCTTCTATGTGATTTCAACCAATGGAGGAACACCCCTCCTCGTAACCTCGCGGATTTAGCAAATCTCGCCCTCCAAAAACGTTTCTGCACACTATCCACGCCCTCTTGCCATGGCTTTGATACCAATATAAAATATGCCAAACAAACAACACGGTGAGGCTATGCTCACTTATGTATTATTCAATGAAGACGGATTACATCCTTATATAGGAAAAGACTCTACCGAGTCGGTTACATGCAAACCAAAAACAACTAGACTCTTAACTAAGAAATGACTCTTAACACACCTACAATTGACTCTCACAGCTGAAGCTTATAACTAGTTCTTACAACTAGCGCTTACTCCATTATTTCCAAGTGTCTCTCCACATGTCTCTACTTACCGCCATACTTGGGTCCATTGAATTTCCCTTAATCATTGTTCTCCTCCTCATCCTCTACACTCTGCATTTCCTTTCCTAGGGTAGAGGTGGGAGGTTAACTCCAAATCCCATCACTTATAGGCCTATTCAGACCCTTTTCATTGGGAAGTCGATGGAAGACAGAACTTTGTGACTATTTTGAATTCTTCTTTGCATCTGATCCCTTTAAATTTCGTGTTACTTATGCCTTTTTTATGATTTGGGAGGAAGAAGGTGGAGGGTCCATGTGGCTTCTCTTCATTCATTCATGCTGCTTATATATTAACTTGGCATTTAAATCCACATTCTAGGTTTCAAGATCAACTATATCTTTAAGTTTTCAATCCTACGAACCATTGGAGTTACTACCATGCAAGTTTTAAAAGGGAGCTCTTTTCAATCCAAATTACTTATCACCTTCAAGTGGATCAATCAAAAGTTTATGAGTTAAATTTCACGATTTGGTTAATTTTTTAATTTTTTTTTTCAAAAGTGATTCATCGATTTCCTTTTATATCAAGAATGATTCACCCAGATTTTATAGGATAAAAATATTTTACTTTAAGAAATCACCCAAATTTTCTAGAAATTACATAAAATCCATAAAAACTTGAATACTTAAAAAAACATATTGTCAAACATTTTTATAGTTTCCATTTTAAGAATTAGTAAGATTATCCAAAGTTCCTACATTTATAAGGTAAGTATGGAACTTTAAAATTTTCTCTAAAGAAGATCTATTCATATCATGCCTCCCCATTTTAGAGGATTTTAAGGCATGCACTTAGTGGAATAGGATTTCTTGCCTTTCTAGTAGAATTTTTAGGTAATCAAATGAAAAATGTTCTCTAAGAAATTCAATGTTATGCATGGAGTTTGGGTTGCTACAATATTGTCTATGTCAATTTCTCTAGAATGGTCTCTAAAACTCTTGGCCTTTGAATAACAAAATATGTTACTCTTCCTTGAGCACCTGAGCTCTCTTGCTTCCAACTTTCTCAACAAGCAATACTGATAATTCCTTCTAACCTTAGTCACACAATTACTCTAGACCTTGGAATGCTCCACAATTGAGCACTTTTCTCTACTATGAGACTCTACTTGAGAGTTTTTTGGGCCTTCTCCTTGTTGTCAACACCAACTAGCAAGATGAGTTCTTCCCATTGAGAGCATCATTCCTATGCATCGTGGAATTGTCATCGCATGATGTGGATATCACATTTTCTCTCTCTAGAGTAGGTTCACCCTTCTCTATCCTCCTCCTTCCCCTATTGCAAGTAGTGGGGGAATTATAGTAGAAATCATTTGGTTTCTATTGCATCATTCTTCCTTTGGATATGAAAGAGGAGTTATATAAGGCATGGTGTCAATGCTCATCTATCCCTATTCTTTCTAGAGGTTTCCTTAATCAACTAAAAGTCTTCTAGCATTCCCACAATGCTTGATTGTTGTTGTTGGCCTATCTGAAATGAGAAGACTGGTGCATAAAAGAACTATGCATCTTGAACTATAAAATGAATATGCCAAATGAATATCACAAAATTAAAAGCTAAGTGAAACTATTCTAATTCCCTTAATAGGAATTGTACCTATTGTTTGATATTGATTGGTCATAAAAGACACATTCATGTAGAAATCCGGGTCTAACCTGGATCATAAATGAGCCTAGATTCCATAGAACAAAGAACAGAACAACAATAGAAAGAATAAATATTTATACCTGTTATTTGTTCAATACAAGAGGAGGCCCACTATATAACAATGGGAAGAGGCCTAACATTAGCAAGGGATAGTTTTGAGATCTTGACAGATAAGGATGCTTACATGAGCTTACAACTAAGACTAGTTGGTTGCATTAGAAATTAACACTAACAACTCCCCTTAAGATAAATGTATGGACTGAACATAAGAAAACATTGAGTCTCAAAAATGAGTCCTTATTAGGTAGCTAAGTATAAAATAGACTCTGAAAAGTAGAGAAAAGGAGAAAAATCTATAGGAAGAAATCACTCTCTAAAAGAGAGAAAAATGTCAGTGTTGAAAACAACATTGAAGCTAAAACTGAAATATCAAAATGATGCATTGAATTTCAAGAGAAGGAGATATACAGAGGCTAAAATCTCCAATTAGGAAGTAGGACCAAAACTATGAAGAGGAGAGATGAGTAACCTCAATGAACTTGGTTGAATTATAAAGTAGGATGTGTTTGGTTGGAGAGGCGCGAGAATGGAAAACATCGACAACCACCACATAAATGACTTAGAAAAATATGTGCTGGTGAAGAACAAGAACAAAGGCTTTGAATACAAGAAACCACCATCAACCATCGAACAAGTGATGAGGCTTGCAGACGTTGTCCAAATAAAAGTATGGCATAAAATATAAAGAGGACCAATTAACCCCAAGCTATAAACTCCATCAAAGATCCATGTAGAAATCCAAACAAAAGTTTTTAAACTTCTTAAGAAAAGATATTGATTCTCTTAAATGAGTCTTGAATCGAAAAACTTGATCAGGTACTCATGTACACAAACATCATAAAATGAGTGTCTTTATGGACACCAATCCATCTCACTAGATTTCATGGGTCTCTAGTTGTTGCAAAAGTGAATCATAAAGAATCACCAAAGGAATCATTGCACACCATCTCCTACAACGTTGAACTACGTTGTTGTTGTTGATGGAAATGGATGTCACAAATAATGACAAAGTATGGAGGTTCTAGTTGAGCATGACATCGATGATGAAAAAACATGAAAAAAACAATCAAAAGTGGATACCTCCAAGCCATGCAAAACAAGGCCGGTCATGGAGATAAACACTTGGTGACACTCTAAGAATATTTTCATGAGTGGCCCAAAATACACTACTCAAGGTGAAAAAGAGAGGCACCAAAAATTAAGGCCATCATGAACAAAAATCCTCAATATGCATCCTAACAAACAATAAGGCCATGATAGGTACTCATGTACAAGTGAGGAATCAATTCTTTTAATTTATCTAGCCTGTGAGAAAAAAAAAACTCTCAAAAATGAATCAAATGTGGCTACAAGCAACCATTAAATAAGACAAACACATGGAGGATGCATTGAAGAGTTATGGAAAAATCCCTACTGATAGCCTCCAAAATACAACAAATTTGAAAAAAATTATGCCATGAACCACCAGAAACACAAACTCACACAAAGTCCTTCACATGTAAAGCCAAGGGAATAGATGTGTTTCCACCAGCCTACACAAAGCATCACAGTGGATCTGAAGGTAGGGATCTCTAGATAGAGATAAAGAGTGGCCTACAACAACAAAAGTTTGCAGTCTAGCCAAAACATATATGCAAGGTCATGGTACACCCAATCTGCAAATTAGATCTATGAGGCCATGCTATACCCAATAATTCCATGAAGGAATCCAATGGATAGGCCACAAATGTTGTAGTGTGTTGTAACATGGTCTAAATTTGTCTTAAAAAACCTCAAAATTTTATTTTCTATCATAGTTATGGGTTTTTGTAAAAAAATTGAATAAAACCTGAGAAATAGCTTGGTTTCGAAATATAATGATAAAATATCATTTTACTATAGAATTTAGTGTTATGTTAGTTTCATTTCATTTTAAATTAAATTTTTAAGTTAACTACATCTGACCCCACCACAATCGACATGGGACCCACGCGTGTCCCACGTGACGTTAGTTGGAAAAGAGATAAAATTTCAAGTTTATTTATTTTAATTAACTTGTCTCCAGTCATAAAATTACACGTACTTTTAGTTTAAAAAAGGGTAAATGTAAATTATGTGGTTTATTTGAGATTTGTAAAGAGTTCGAGCACTTGGTTAAAATTTTCCAATGCCATCTTCCATTGGATTTTTGGCTTGAATCTTGTTTAGATCAAAATTTTCATAGGTAATTCAAAACCCATTCACTCTTTCTGATTTCATTTTCTAAAATGGATCCCTCTCAGTCATCTAAAGTCAAGGAAAACATAAATATTGTAGAAGAATCTCTGGTCGACAAAGACAAGGATATTTTTTTGTAATGTCCTGTCATTCGACTCTTTTGATTTACATCAACAAGAGAACCATAACTTCAGGGATCTAGTTGATCACTGCCATGTTGGGAATCCGATTTAGCGATGTTTTTGGTGCCCCAGGTCTACGATTTTCCTGAGTTTGTGGCCTGGTGCACCTCAAACTACATCTCTTCTAGGAGAACTGTCATTTTCAAGGATGAATCTGTGCTTATCAAATTAAACCCTGAAGCCATTACTAAAATGTTGAGATGGCCTTTAAACCACAATAATCAACCATTAAATGAAGTTGTAATGGACAAATGTTCTAGATATTTAAGACTTGAAGAGAGAGTTACTCTTTTACAGACATACATGTGTAAAAGTATTGACACCCCCGTCGATAATGTTGTTGTTGAGTTGAGCTTATTTATGGAAATCCCAAGAAACATTATTTTCATGATTTCTTTAATATTGGGAAAAGACAATGACCTAGTAGTCAATGAGTTTGTGTTAGGAATCATGTTAAGAATTTCCCCAATTACAACCAAACCAATGAAAAAAATTATTTTTTCCCAATTCTTAGCAGATCAAATCCATTACCAACTATCAAAAATTGAATCTCTTAGAAGCTTTATTTATCAGTCTTACCTTGTTTACCTATTTTTTTTTCTCAAGCATATCATTTTACACATTGCAGGTTAAAATTTGAAGATGAGATTGGTAACCCAACTTTAGTCATCCATTAGACCTCATTGGTTAGGAGGAAACATCTAAATGTGGGATTTTCAGATTGTATTGAACAATTTATGTCTAAATCTTATTTGGTCATACAGA
Source organism: Picea engelmannii (assembly GCA_009831015.1). NCBI lineage: Eukaryota > Viridiplantae > Streptophyta > Pinopsida > Pinales > Pinaceae > Picea > Picea engelmannii. The sequence continues at coordinate 380,554 of ML780372.1, read as the reverse complement.
ATGAAGTCCCCCCCATAATATTTTTTGAATGAAAAAAAATGTTACAATTAAGCCTAGATAAGAGAGTGGGAGACTGGTATATCTCTTGAAATAACACTGAAATCAAAATTTACGGTTGTGAACTTCGTCCTTTCCTATTTCCTATTTTCCTGACTCAAATTTTTTTACTTGAATAAATTAGGAAGAGATTGAATTTATATGATGTTCATTTTGTGTCAAGAAAATATAAGGCAATGTTTAAATTAAAGAAGGAGGTTGCTCCTTTCATTGTCAATACTATATCAACATTCCAGGTGATAGCAAAGCTTCTTTCATCTTTGGGATTTCTACAGGGAGATCCATGGAAGTGTGATCCCCACTCTGTGATTTCTTCAAAAAGAGTCACACATGGACAAGCTCCATATCAACATCATCAGAAAGAACATGTATATTTTCTATCCAATAAAGATAGCTTGAAGGAGCTAAAGAATATTTTGTAAATTCAGAGAAAAACTACAAAACAACCTTTGAATTCTCCATTTACACAAACTCCTCAACAATGTGATAATACATATAAAAGGAAGACTGCAGAATCAACTCTAAAGGACTCAAGAACAGATGAAGAATGATCAACCAAAAGACAAAAAATGGAATCACTTGAGGAAGAAGAGGATCCAAAGTTACCAAAAGAAATAATACCAAGAAAAAAGGCCATGTTGTGATTGTAGAAGTAACATCATCAGAAAATATCAAGAGTGTAGAGAGTAAAAGTGAAACAGAGTCAAGGATTATTGATCAATCAAAGAAGATAGACCAGGTTCATCATTTCATGGAAATCAGAAAAGTAGGTGCAAGCATTAAAAAGAGTATGATTACAAAATTTTATGATCATGATGCATATCATACTAGAATGATCTTGGTTGTGGACAATGATAAAGGAATATTAAACATAACAATTATGGAGCCAAAGGAGCAGAGGAGGGATAAAAAAATTTCCATTGATCTTAGTGCAGTCAATCCATTGGATAAATTTGACTTGCATAGACAAAATACAAAAATGATAAACAAGGATGCTATGATAGCCAATCTGGGAATCAAGAAACTTCAATTCATAAATGAGAAGCTCAGGACCCAACTAAAAAATGACAAGTTAGCCACTAGAACGAGACAAATAAGAGTATAAGAGTTGGAACAATGGGTAATGGACCTAAGAGCAAACCCAAGAGATGAAGCATCTATATAGGCATAAATAAAAACCAAGGACACACAGATTCAAACATTGAAAAAATGCTTAACATCCCAGGAATTGATCATGTACAAACTCCAAAACTACAAGCAGTTCAAGCAGAAAAATAACAAATTTTGAAGAAATTGATTCAGATGGAAGAAAAAATTGATTTATATGCCAAATAGATTGAAACTATGAAGGGAGTATCTCATTTGTTACAGTCAGCATAATCATATGATCCAACAAAAATATTGTCAAAGGCATTGGCAGATTTAAATATGAAAGGAGTTGAAATTGATAAGCTGAAGAAAACCATTGCAACATAGAATGAAGAAATCAAGGACAAAGACAAAACTATTGAACAATATAAAAAACTAAAAGCTAAATTGCTAACATATATAGAGAAAATGAAGAACAATTTGATAGGAAAACCCTATCTAATAGGATCCAGACATATCATTTGGGATGAAATCATAGGTGAAGTTTCCAAGATATGGAGTTATTTCAAAATAATAGATGATAAAATGTTGTTAGCAGATGAAGTAGTTGACACTATCCATAAATCATTCCATGAATTGGGAACTAGACCTCGGGTTGCTACTCAAATCATTAAGTTCCTGAATTCTACTTCCAGTGAAATATTAACAAGTAAAGGTGTCAAGACATAACTACAATGGTTATGGAAACATAAAAAGTATTTACAAAAAGGAACTGAATACAACAAGCTCAGAATAAATGTATTATGGTGGAAAGAAATGTATAATCTTTTACAAACAAAATTGAAAATTTAGTAAAAATAGGATTTCCTTCAACTTGGGATAAAAAGGGGAAAATTCTATCTTATGAAAATTATAGAAAAATATTATTTGTTGTCAGAGGAAAATAAGATAAATTTAAAAGAATGGTTGATACTTTGAGAGGGAAGACTATTGTAGACATATTGATAGTTGATGTCTACCTTTTATGGGAAATCAAAAGTTTATTTTCAAATCCTCCCACATATGAAAAATACACATAGTTGGATATTGCATTTAGGAAAATGAAGTCATTCAGTTATCCTTCGAAGTAAACTTGGAATCTTCTTCTCTAGTTGTTGGTAGGATGATTTATCAAATATAGTTGAAGAAGTTCATGGATTGTAACAATTATTGTTTGAACTTTCTATTTTAGACAGTCAGATATCTTTTGTAAATCAAACGGCTAGAAAATAGGATTTAACAACCAAAATTTGTTATGACCCAATTTGTATAAATGTATGTGAAATACTCAATGTAAATGATCTTTTTGGGAGGCTTGACTACAGATATTTAATAAAAAAATTCAGCAAGTTTTGAAGATTCAAAATTCTATGTTTCAATTTACGTAATTCTTTTCCTGACATTCCTTTCATGATCTTAAATTCCTCTTGAATGTATCTATTTCCATGATTTTGATGATTTAGTACAACAAATACCATCATTAATTGGAAATGTATATTTAAAGTTACATGTTTCTTCAAATATATTGTGAGTATCAAGAAGACATGTTCCTAAAATTCATTATTCATTTTGAATAGAAGCAAAGTATTATTTTCTATTTAAATTTTATCCTGCTTTAGATACATATTTGATAATCATTTCTTTCATTTGATAGTTAAGTAATATTTATCAAACATACATTACTTCACTATTCAATTTTGTTTTCCTTTATTCCTTCTTTCATCCTCTTAAAAAAGTATATTATCTGAAACATAGAAACTTTTTCCTTCTAATATTAATCTTTAAAATGTTTAAATACTAATGATGCATGCCCAACAAAAAATCAAAAATACTATGTTTTATGACCGACCAATTTAAACAAATCAACCAATCTTATGGATGTGGCATAGTTTCCTAGCCAGAAAGATATCAAGGGTTACAACATAGTGGTCACATGCATAATTCTGCAGATCCAATCGATGGATGAAGCACATGTGTTGCAACTAAAAACAATATGTTGCAAATAATGGCCATGGGGCTGACCCAATCCACCAATTTGAGTATCGATTCTGACTCTAGCAACCCACCACTCTTCTACTGTGCATTATTGTGGCAGTTTCTTGTTCAAATCCTCCACCTAGGTTTCTACGGAATGGTAAGTAGTGTTAGTTAAAGGGTGTGGCACTTGGAGGTTGTGGTGCCACACTACTATCATGAAAGAGATGCATATCCCTTGAAGAACCCACATGAATCTAGAGATCCAAAGATCCAAGCCACAAAGTGGTCACAAAGTGAAATCCATGCTCTACAAAAAACATCCTGCCTATGTTGGAATGTAACCAGAGTAGTAGTGGCTTATGTAGCTAACCATCCTCAAATCACTTGTTTCCATAGATCATAACACCCACATATCTTAAAAATGTTTCACTGCTACTTAGGGAAGGTCGTTATATGGTCTACATATAAAACAATATATACAACAACAAAGGTTACACACAACATATAAAAGAATGGGAGTCAAATACACTCTAACACATGAAAGAAAGGCATGAAATGATAGCTCTTTATATCATGTACAAATCTAGGTCTAACCTAGATCTTAAATAAACTTATACTCCATAGAACAAAGAACAAAACAACAATAGAAAGAATAAATATTTGTATCTTCTACTTGTTCAATACAAGGGAATGAACACTATATATAACAATGAGAAGATGTTGAACATTAGCAAAGTATAGTTGTAACATTTGGGAATATAAGGATGCCTAAGTGAGATTACAACTAAAACTAGTTGGTTGCATTGAAAAAATAACACTAACATTCATGCTAGTTATCTTCAACATAATGTAATAATATTTTTGTTATAGATTCTCTACCATTGCATATTAGTACCAGTAGAGAAGTTTCCTTTCAACTTGGTTATACTTTATAAACCTCTTGATAGAGATGGTTTTCTTCATTTATTATTTCTTCTTTAACTATATGTGGAAGCATGCCTTCTACTCCCTTGACCTTAACTATTGGCGTTCCCTTGGATTTGGATTTATACTTCTAGGAATGAAGTTCTGGATGTGGCCTCCAACATTTGGCATCCCAATGCTTAGCCGGTGTGTAATGATTACAATAATTCTTGCTACTTATTTTTCTTTGAGTCTCTCCTTCTTCGTTCTCCTATGAAATTTGTGTCGGCTTCAAGAAGTGATATTAGGATTCTTCTACTTCTTGAAACACTTTGGACCTCTAAGAAAGGGTTATGTATTCTAACATGAAGCTACATGATAGCCTCTCAATCCACAATATAAACATGGAGTGGAATACCAACATTTATTATTGTTTCCACCCTTCTTTATATATATATATATATATATATATATATATATATATATATATATATATATTTATTTATTTATTTTTTCATACTCATAGCTCTTTGGTTTTCCCTTTCACTTTATAGTTCAATCACTTAGTGTTTAAATTCCATGTGCAATATTAGTTGCTTGATACTTCTCCTCACTACCCACTTAGTGTTTAAATTCCATGTGCAATCTTAGTTGCTTGATACTTCTCCTCACTACCCTTTTTGGGATTGCACAAGAATACTAGAGTGGTGAACTAATACCTTGTCCTACTAGGCATTTTCTTTATAAACCTTTTCTTAATGGTTTTTGTTTTTATTGATCCTTTAAAAAGTTGATTTTGGTGGTATTATCCATTTGTAGAGCTAAATTATGTTTAATAGGTGGGTTTCCTTCTTTTTCCATGAAACATTGGGAGCCTTAATAACCTAGGAGCACTAACCTATCTCCTCTTTTCCACCACCAAATATTGAGCCTTCATAATTCAACCTAGGTTTTATCACAATGGGTTTTTTTTATCTCTTGACTTGTCTTACTAAACCCTTGGTAATTTTATCCCATTCTCTTTATTCTCTTAGAAATTGTTCCTATGGTATGCATCTCAATAATAATAAATGGCTCATTTGTTGATTGAAAATGATAAAGTGCTTGAAAGGAATGGTTTACCATGTTTTCCTTAGTGACTGTGCCAATGCCTTTTGTAGAAGTAAAATCCATTCCATTAAGTTTGGACTCAATATTTTAGTGTAAGCCCCTTTCTAGATAGGGAAAAATTACCATTTCCAAAGTGCAAAATATGAATTTCCAAAGTGCAAATTTGGATTCTGAAAGAAAAATCAGATTCCAAAAATGTAAAGTTTGCATTTCAAAGTGTAAAATCAAATTTTGATAATGCAAAATTGAATTCCAAAAATGAAAAAGCAAATTTCGAATAATAAATAAAAAAAAATTGTACTTTTTACTTCATGCATTATTTTTCATAGATATATATTCTAACAAAAAAATCACAACTCATTTACCATATGAAAAAAACAAAAATGCATAAGAACCACATAACTACATAAAATATCAAATGATTTTAATAACTACATAAAATATCAAATGATTTTAATAGACATAGAAATTCTCATAATAGTATAGGATAGAAACGATCAATCACATTGAATGACTGTCTTTCAAATTTTTTACAATAGGTTGGATATCATCTACAACTTGTAACAACATGATCAAGATTCTTTTCATTTTTACAAAGACACTTTTTCTTGGAATCGTCCATAAAACTTGTGTCTCTACAATAAAAAAAGAAACACCATTAATTTTTTCAAAATTGTCTCTAAATATTTGAGATATACATTTAAATTTCCAATACCAACACAACCCTTTTTAGGTATTTTCTTACAATATTCTTGTGCCAGAATGATTGAATTTTCTCCTTTTCCATTTTTGATCTCATATAAATACGAAAAACCAACATTTCCTTTGTAGTGTGAAGATGATGTCCATAGCCCAGTAATAAATAAATAAATTGTTCTTCTTTCATACTAGGATGAATTAAATAAAACTTTGTAATCACTCTCTAATTATCGTTTCTTAATTATCATTTCTTAAATGAATGAAATAAAACTTTGTAATCACTTTGTAATTACCTTTTCTTAATTATCATTTCTTAAATGACTTTATTTTATTTTTTTGGTGAAATGTGTCAATCAACACACATTCATATTGATCGATAAAATGAAATTCACATAATACCATACATTTGAGACTAAATATTTTTTAATAAATTAATATCATGCATAAAAAAGAAAAAATTAAATTACAACAGCTAATGAAATAATAATAAAATAACCATCGCTTGGAAACCAAGATTCACAATCAAACCATAACTAAAATTCATCATCGTAATCATGATGGTGGTTTCGAATATGTTTAACGAATGCCTCAGATTCTTATGAAGTCTTCGATAAACAAGGACAATAGCTGCAAAGCAACTAGTCCCTACCTTAGGATTATGTTTACATTTTATTTAGTTGATTGATAAATACAATAAAGGTTTTTAAACTATTTAGTGTTTAACTATATTCATTCTTTGTGTTTAATGTTATTTTAAGTTTCACCAAAAGGCCAATTTCAACCATGTCAATAGTTTTAAATTTTAAGTTTGTTCAACTATTCAAACCACCTCCAAGCAACACATAAACCTAATTAAATTTAGATTCGGAGCCACCACTACACCAACAAATGAATTTAAATTTGAAATTGTTCAAAGACTCTCCACACCAATGGATGAACTTAATTAAAATAAATTTTAATGCTACTCTAACATTTATTTATATTTTTAGATCTTTATCAATGATAAAATTAGGTATTTGACCTATAAGAATTTAGAAATCTATATGTAATTTTTTTTTAATAAAACTATGCAGACTAAATTATTGAATGATATTGTATGTCTAACACCAATATATATTTAAATTCATGGAGATTCATATTCTATCTCTCTTTCTGTATAAAAATGTCTAAATTTTAAACATTTTTTTAATGGAAGATAAATTATGTATTGTTGTTATACTATCATTAAGTGGTCATGTGAATATTTTATTGAGATATGTTTTCAACATTAAAAAATATTAATTTCCTAAAAAGGACTTATACAATATTTTTATTATTTTAAGTTGGTGTTTAGAGTATAAAATGTCTATTTTGATCATGAATATGGATGAATAACACGCTATCATCATAATAATCACATTTATGATGAGCAATTGTTTTAAAGTATTAAAATTCTCAAAACTGTAAGTTTGTTTTTTTTAAATAATGTATTTAAAAATATGACTATATTGAACATTAGAAATTTTACTAATAATTTTATTTGGATATTTTACGTGGTGATTTACAATTTAAAAAATAAATAAGTTATTTTTAAATAAAACAACTTGTAGTATTTTATAAAAGATTACAAATGTTTTACATAAACCTATGTGTTCATGATCCATACAAAAGTGAACAAATCTTTAAACTCTTTTTAAAACTTGAAATCTATGTTATTCATATCTAATTTAATGAAATTCATTCGAAGACAAATACACTTAGTCAATGAACTATTAATGCAAAATTAGTACATAGTGAATGAACTATTAATGCAAAGCTACATATGACATTTTTATGATTTTTTTAAATTTTATGTAATTTTTATTAATTATCTTTTTATAATAGTCACCTCCAAAGTCAATGAACTATTAATGTAATGCAAAGCTACACGTGCCATTTTTATGATTTTTTAAACTTTTATGTATTTTTTGTTAATTATCTTTATATAATAGTCACCTAGTACTTAGTCAATGAACTATTAATGCAAAGCTACACATGACATTTGTATGATTTTTTAAAATTTTATGTATTTTTTATTAATTATCTTTTTATAATAGTCACCTCCAACCAGGTCTTATTAGTCCCATCAGCCTTCTTAGCCAATCAAAAATTCATAATTTAGTAATATCAAAAGTCTCTCTCTCTATATATAATCATTTTAATAATTAAAAATTCTAAAAACTCAACAAACTTTACAAAAATTTGCTAATAAAATTGATAAGTCAACTCAATTTGACCAAAACATCGATCACTATATTCCTTGCTTTGGCTGTTAAAAACCAAACATCAATATAGCATAGAAAAACCTCAGGAAAAGTACTCAACGCCTTGAAAAAGAGATAATTTCAGATAATAAGCCTCTTCGAGGGGGCAACCTCCTTTTACCCCACTTAAATGTTCAAGTACAAGATGATTCAAAATGAAAATGTCTCCTTGGTATATATAGGAGACTAGGAGGAATAATTACAAATAATGACCTAAAGCCAACATAATTAAAATAACATTACTAATCTAAATTACAACTAATGGCCTAAAGCCGACATAAATAAAATAGCATTACTAATCTAATATGTCCCAATTAAGGGGTAATGAGCCAATATTAGGCCTTAACATGCCCCTCCCCTTGAGACAAGTGTTGTCCACAACGCTTGAGTAACTCTGGATGCTTCTGTATAAAAGACTCATCTTCCCAAGTGGAATCTTCAGCCAGTAGTT
>ML780372.1:290812-366270 GCA_009831015.1 Picea engelmannii | reverse complement strand
AATGGCCTAAAGACGACATAATTAAAATAACATTACTAATCTAAATTACAACTAATGGCCTAAAGCCGACATAAATAAAATAGCATTACTAATCTAATATGTCCCAATTAAGGGGTAATGAGCCAATATTAGGGCTTAACATTGGCCGGGACTAATAAAGTAATAACACAAAATGAACCATCAAATGCACAATTTTGAAGTAGTTGGAAGAATATTTTATGAATATTTATCTACCTCCATTTACCAAAAACATGTTGTTCTTTCTTTAATTTTTGTCCATATGTGAAAAATATGAAATTTTTTTGCATGTGTTTCTGATAGATATTAAATATATATATATAATATATTTATTGGGGTGAGTGTTAAACACTATGTATGTATTTCTTTCATCGCAAATAAATATAAAGGTCTAATCCCTCAACGAATCAAATTTCTTCATGAAGTAGGTTATCTTTTCATAATATAAATAAATGGACCACAAAGTAATACCAAAATGTTCTCTTGCAACATTAATAAATTTAAGTTATCTTTTCAAAATATAAATATATCATCCAGAATGATATCGGTGGCCATTCACCTATTTCAGCTGACTCAAAACAATTGGTTGACAATTTACTATTTTTAGCATTTTTGGGGGTCCTAAACTTTTGGGGTAATTTTGAGGGCCTAAACGACGTTTTTTCATAATTGGACACCTCAGTGATGGCCTATGGTTTTAATTGAGCCCCCGAAATGAATCTCCTCATTGATACCTTTCCAACAAGCTATCATGTTCCCCAAACAAAGATTGTATGCCAAAGTTATGCCCCCTAGAAGTTGATACACCAAACTATCCAAAACGAGGTCCACAAAATTGTTGGCTTTTCATCTTTCGGGGTTAGGGTTTTGTAACATCATCTTCTTGGGAATGAGCGTATCCATCACATCTCTTCTTAGAGATAAGCTGCCACCATTCTAGTGATTATTTCACTCTATATTTCTACAGTTTTGTACATTTTGCTAATAGAAATTGTGTATTATTGTATCTTTGTGTTTATGGTTATATCTTTGATATATCTCTATTATATTATTGGATATATGATTTATTTATTTACATTTCTTTATTATATCTTCGCTCTCATTTCGTGCCGAAAATAATCCATATCAGTGGTATCAGAGCAGGTTTCTCTTAATCGTTTTCCAGTGCATGTCTCCAGGTCTGAGTATAGCAAGTTGAGTCTTGAGCTTATCTCTCTTGAGGACAATCATTCTTGCACGCCCAAGAAACCCTCCATGGAGGAAGAAAATAAAAATGACAAAGAAAAAGATTCTATTAATTTGTTTCATGAGAAAGATCTCACATGACGGCGGGATGAAATGATGGAGAATTTTTCCCACATCCTTCAACGCCTTCTGATAACATCGGATACATATTTATCAAGAAACCACTTTGGAAGAAAATCTCCTTTCAAGGTACAATTTAATTTTGATATTCCCGTATTTGAAGTTCAGATAGATGCATATGCCCCATAAAAATGGTTAATATGATAGAAGGTTACTTCTCTGTTCACAATTTTTTTGACAGGGAAAATATCACCTTCTCACTCCTTAAGGCTCTCCCACAGGTCAAAAATTGGTGGGAAACTTACTAGGAGAAAAGTTCCATAGAGGAGTCTAGAATATATGGGTTCGATCCCACTTGGGATTTTGTTTTGGATGCGGTCAAGAAACAATATTACCCTATTGGTAATTATGATGACTAGTACATTAGATGGACCACATTGCGGCAAGAGAGGGGCCAAATAGTGTCGGAGTTCACAAATACTTCCCATACCTTTCACACCAATATGGGTATAAAATAATTCGAGTGGCATCTGGTTTTTAAATACCACGGGGCTCTGCATAGGTACATACAAACTAAAATGTATTTTCTAGACATCTCATCATTGGGAGTTGCCTATCGATATGTTTTCAAAATTGAGCAGAAATTTAGGTACCCGAACAAACAGGAGTTCGGGTCTGCAAATATGCAACAACCAAAGTATGGAAAAGATGACCCTAACCACCAGCCTCCAAAAAACCAATCCAGGGCACATGAAAATAAGGGTAACAAAAAGATGAATAAGGACACTCGAAAGTGGTGTGATTTCCACAAAATTCCTTGCCACAAAACTATTGAATTTTGCTCAAACAAATCATTGGTGGAAGAGATCAAATAAAAAGAGTTGAACCTAGATTCAAAATCTGATTCATAAAATAATGGGAGAAGATAGATCATTGACACAAACCCCACTACTACTTTTGCGACTACAACAATTCAACCAAAATAACCAACAGATCTTGAAGAGGGGGAGTGCCTCTTCCATTTATAGATGTGGGTGAAGGAGACCTCATTGCATTTCATTGTTGATAGAGGAAGCCAAAATAACGTCATCTCAGCAGAGGTCATCAAACAATTGGGATTGTCGACAACACCACACCCCCAACCATACAACATTTGGTGGCTTTTCCAAGGACATGATCTTCGTATTAGCCAGCAATTTCAATTGTCAAATGGAATCCATCCCTTCAGGGATGAGGTGTTATGTGATGTTTCCCCGCTATATTTTTGTGATTTTCTTTTGGGCCATCCATATATGTGGAAGCACCATGCTATTTATGAGTCTCGACCCCATAGTGTCATTGTTAATCTGGGGGGTCATCTCTACAAGATACCAGATCTAGTTCCAACTATTGTCCCACCAAAACAGTTCCACAAGGTAATCTCTCATACTGCAAAATTTATCCTCTTCACAATCTATTCAAAAGGTGAACAAAATGACACTACAAACACTACAACCTTGGCCTAAGACCTTTCTATCCAATAGAAGTAGATTGCAGAAGAAAAATAAGCTATCGTTTCTTCACCTACAAGGGTGCCTACATAGTGCCCAGTCAATCTAAGATACAACAGGTTGGTTGAATAGATTCAACCCCACCAACAATACATTAGTGACAACCTTCAACAAGCTAAGCATCACAACTTCTTCAACAAGGAAAGTAACTCACCAAGATTGAGATTCAACAAATGATTTCCCCTCTCCCCCAATAACTCAATGCAATGGAGACCATTTATTCTTCAGGAGGGAGGATTGATCCAGGTGGATATCGGTGGCCACCCACCTATTCCAACTGGCTCAAAACAATTGGTTTGAAATTTACTATTTTAGCAGTTTTTCGGGTCCAAAACTTTTGGGGCCATTTTGATAGCCTAAGCGATGATTTTTCGTGATAGTGAACCTAAATTATAGTTGAAGTCTTTGATTGAGAACCAAAAATGAATCCCCTCATTGATACCTTTCAAACGAGATATTTTTTTCCCCAAATGGAGATTGTATGCCAAAGTTATGCCCCCAGAAAGTTGACACACCAAACTACCCAAAACAAGGTCCACAAAACTGTTGGCTTTTCATCTTCTGGGGCTAGGGTTTTGGATTTTATTTATTTTAAAAAGGCCTTTGGAGCCTCATTGTAACAACATCTTATTTTGAATGAGTGTATCCATCGCATCTCTTCTAAGAGATAAGCTGCCACCATTCTAGTGAGTCTTTCACTCTATATTTCTATAGTTGTGTACATTTCACTCATTAATAGAAATTGTGTATTATTGTATCTCTTTTTCTGTGGTTATATATATGATATATCTCTATTATATTATTGGATATATGATGCATCTATGTACATTTCTTTATTATATCTCCTCTCTCATTTTCTGCCGAAAATAATTTGGATCAGTGGTATTAGAGCAGGTTGCTCTTGATCGTTTTTTAGTGCATGTCCCCGACAAGGTCCTAGTATAGAAAGTTGGGTCTCGAGCTTGTCTCTCTTGAGGAAAATATATCTTGCACACCCAAGAAACCCTCCATGGAATAAGAAAAGAAAAACGACATAGAAGAAGATTATATTAATCTGTTGCTTGAGCAAGCTCTCATGGGACAGAGGGAAAAAATGATGGAGAGTTCTTCCCACATCCTTCAATGCCTATCGATAACAGTAGGCATGTCTTCATCATGAAGCCACTTTGTATGGACCTCTCCTTTCAAGGTACTAGTTAATTTTTATATTCCCATATTTTAAGGTCAGATATATGCAGATGCCCTAGAAAAATGGTTAAATATGCTAGAAGGTTACTCCTCTATTCACAATTTTTTCGATAGGGAAAAGATCACCTTCGCACTCCTTAAGGCTCTCCCACATGTAAAAAATTGGTGGGAAACTTACTGGGATAAAATTTCCATAGAGGAGTATGGAATATGTGGGGTCAAGCCAACCTGGGATTTTTTTGTGGATGTGGTCAAGGAACAATATTACCTTATTGGTAACTATGACGATCAATACATGAGATGGACCACATTGCAACAAGAGAGGGGCCAAATAGCTTCAAAGTTCACAAATACTTTCCATACCTTGCACACCAAGCTGGGTATCAAAGACTCTGAGCAACATTTGGTTCTGAAATACCGTTGGGTTTTACATAGGTACATTAAAACTGAAATGGATTTTCTGGACATCTCATCACTGAAAGCCTCCTATCAATATGTTGTCAAAATTGAGTAGAAATTAAGGCACAAAAACAAATGAGAGTTTGATTTTGCAAATCCACAACAAATAGAGTATGGTAAAGACAACCCTAACCACCAGCCTCCATAAAACGAGTCCAGTAAGCAACTAATTTAACCCCCTATTTATCTCTCAGTTTAACTCCCAATTTAGCTTCTAGTTTAGCTTCTAGTTTATCTCGCAGTTTAGCTTCCATATTAGCTTCTAATTTGGCTTCCAATTTAACTCCCAATGTGCCTAAATAGTAATTTTGTTGAGTTTTGGGGGGTTAAGTGGATAGGTTATTTAGGGATTAGGTGATTTATAGATTTGAGGTCTAGGGATTAATGGTTAAGGGATTAGGGGTTATTGTTTAAGGGATTAAGGGTCAAGGGACTAGGGGTTACAATTTAAGGGATTAAGGGCCAATGGCTAATGGATTTGGGGCTTAGGGGCTAGGTAGTTTAATGGTTAATTGATTACAGATTATATATGGTCAAGGGATTAATGACATCCATTGACCTTACACATAATCATTTAGTTTGTCTGTTGTTCCTGAGTTTGTAATTAAGTCTCAAAGCACAATGTCAGACATCAGGAAATAAGGAAAGTTTTTAATGTTCTCTTTTTCTATCTCAATTATGTGAAAAAAATCCTTAAATTGAATTAATAGTATAACATCTCAGAGGCCGTTTTTCATGTTTGTATTAAATTTGAAAATATTGGATGTAATCAGAGAAAAACATAAAGTTGTTAGACAAAGAAAGGCATCAAATACAAAAGAATATTACTTTGTTACAGAAGAGGAAAATGGATAATGTAACTTTTAATGAAGCATAAAATATAGTAATCTAATTACTCACAGGTCTTGTATTTGCTAATAGCCAATACAGAGGAAAATATGTTTGTCACCAGATAACTGAATGAAATATAACCAGAGTAGATGTTGTACTAAATTGCGATTAGGCATTCATCAAGGAACTATATGAAAAAGATGATGGAATATGGAAAGAAAAAAGAACACATAACTCAAATAGAAGAAATATGGAATCTTTGGTCTGCACTTGTATTAATTCTCAATGAGGAGAGTTTTCTCAATTACAACCGGCAAGAAGCATCCTTTGTTCATTCTTTCGAATGTGTACTTATACAAAAGTTCTCAACCTCGAACGATTGGAATTACTTTACTCTTAAAAGTATCAGTTACAAAATGAGAAGATGAGACATTTCATTGAGTTCTTCTCTCTCTTTTCTTGTGCTGGCATAAATGCTTTCCTTCCTCATTTTCTAGCTCTGAAATAGACAATGTAAACAGAATGTATCACTAGTTGCTAGGAGTATTTCCCTTTCCCTGGTCAATACATTTGATGCATATTTCTACAAACTAAGCTACTAACCTAGAGTGTTTCGTTTGGTTATTATCCTCAAAAGTGTATAATTTCTTTTCGAGTTGAGGCAATCTTTATTCTATTTGTCTATCCTCTAAAATAATACACTGTAGTTGTAGACTTGTTTTTACCAGCCATCTATCTATTTGAGCAATGTCAACCTGTTTTATTTGTGAAATTTCATCTTGGGATTTTCCCATATTTTCCTTAATGTCAAGCAGATGTTTGGCTATATTAATTTTACCCACTGTTCCAGAACTATCCTCTTTATCAAGGCCTAATAATTTTTCATTTAGAAAACCAAATGCTTCTTCACAGGATTCTTTCACTTCCTTATCTATCCTCCTACCTTCAACTATGTTGTGTTCCCAAATATTTAGTATGATATCGCCTCTGATTTGTTCTGAAATGGACAATTTGGAAGCCATGGTTGTTTCCTCTTTTGCTGACGATATAATATCTTCCTGGAAGGTAGTTCGGGCCATGATAGCTTCTCTATATCTTAAAACAATGTTACATAATGCCTAATCTATCATCCGAAAATGATTTTGGATGATTTCTACCTTAGAGAATAGGCTTTGTTGTGTTGTTTCTAGCTTCTTTTTCACTTCCAGTGCCTACATTTGGAACATTGATATATCTACAATCATGCTTTTAGGAGAGCTTAGTTTGGCGTGTAGTTGTCATACTATATCCTCTTGTTGGATGACCTATCTTTGGCTTGTTTGGGAAGTCTTGCGTATTTCCTCAAGGTCATATTTAAGATGTTTAATCTCTTGTTAATCACTGGCTCTAGCCTGTTAGAGGTATTTGTAAACCTCTGTTCTGACATTCCTTTATACAACCATTATCTGAATCTGTGATTGGCCTATCAATAGATCTCTTTGTTGCTCTGCTAAGTTGTCAACTGACTAGAGATTTGTTGTCACAAAGGCTTCTAATGTCCCAACCATCTCCTTTGCGAGTTATGAATCCTTCAAGCCCTATCCATCAAATATCATCCTTTGTCATTTGATTACTACCCCTTCTCTTTGCTGCGATTTTTCTAACTATGGCCCTCCTTTTCATTCTAAAGAAAAAAATTCAAAGGAGGTATCTATTTAAGTGGGATCGAGGTAAGATCACTTGCCAATATAACCTCGAGATATGGAGTCCTGAAACTTGACTGTAGAGGGGTTAGTGATGAAATAGGGCTACCTATCTCTATGAATTGTTGTCCTTCTGTTGTTCTGGAGGTATTAGAAGGAGTAGTTGGTGATAAAGGAAGTACCATTTGATCCTATTTTGGAAGTGTTTCAGGTTGAACCTTTGCCCGTGGCCCTGAATATCCTACCTGCGAGGTTTCTACCTCTTGTGTAGATATCTTGGTATCTTTTGGGAATTCCTCGGTATTTTTTTTATCAGAGAATTTTGGTTCAAAACCTGGAGGTATGGATACCTACTCCAGAGGAGTGATTGTCAATTCCCCTTGGAGTATCTTGGGAAAACTACTTCACCTGTGTCTTTGGAAGGTGAGGAAACTAGCTTGTTGGTCAGGGGGTAATGTCTATACTTTGTCTTGTACCTCTTCATAGGATACGACTCCCTTGAACACATCATCATATGGGGATTCTTCATGCATATATATTTTCATATTTCATTGAGATAGGTGATTCTCCACAATTTGATATGGGTCATGTCTTTTGAATTCTATGTCCACTAGTTTGACATCTTCTAAAGATGTAGCTTCTACTTTGGAATGGACGAAATTCAACAAGGAAAACTTTCCAACCTGTAGGGGGAACGATGGCCAAACTTTCTTTTGAGTTGATTTTAACTCCTTTCCAATGCCTCCCATTACCATTTGATAAACAACTTCTCTGCACACTAGTCTATATGGAAGAAACTTCGGGAGATCATGAGGGGCAATTGAGCACTCGAAAACCTTGATATATGAGAAATTTTATTCAACGAACCAATCTGCAACCTTTTTAAGATTTCCCATAATTTTCTCTGAAATCCAAGAGGGTGGATAGCCATACAGGGTTTGATGAATGAGAATCACTACATTATGACAGATTTCATAAAAAAAATCTTTGTCTTTTTCCTCCCACAACTTATCTTTGTCTTTTTCCTCCCACAACTTAGAATGATAAATATGGATAGGTTCTGCACTGGTTGGGTTCCAGCTCCAATTCATCAATGGGAATGGGGATATGAAACAGATGGTATCCATGACATACACAGAAATATAAAAATGGGCAAGTTGACCTTTTGACTTCGCCATTTGATCCTCAATAACTGTTTTGGCTAGGTTATCAGACAACATCTTATCCCAATTGAAAGTGAAAACCTCAGCTACCTCATGCATGATTGATACCCATTCCACCGAGAAATGAGTAGGGATTTTCTTTCCAAATATTCTACATAGAATCATGGATATATAGACTATATACTCATTCAATGACCTGGTGGAATAAATCCCATTGGCATCAGATCTAAATTTCGTTGTAATTCCCCACCAAGTTTTAACTATATCTGTGTAGCTTCGGTCAAATTGCACACATTACTTTTGTTCAAAATCCATTACAAACTTAGCACTATAAATATATTTTGGATCAGGGATATCTTGTACATTACTTGGAGGTGTTCCAACCTGAAAGAGCTGACAACAACCTTTTGGTGATTGATGATGCTCCTGGTTTGCACATTGGTGTTTTCGAGACACCAACTTATCATTTCATTATATGGCATGAGCCTCGGTCGTGTAACTATTTTTTGAAGCTCAGACTCTGCTATAAGTCTAAGTTTGTTGTTTGTTTCATCTCCAAAATAATCCTGACAATTGATAGCTTCACGCTCCAAGATTTTGAAAATCCGCATTCAGGACCTGACTGGATCTACAACATGTGGCGTCGTATTAGACATAACGTCTATGTTTGGATTCAAACCTTCACTGACTTTATCATTTTTATTAGACGTTTTCCTAGGCACCATGATACCAGAAACAAAAAATGAATACTTGTTACAGGGGAGACTGTGTAATCTTTCCTCGAGTAAGGCTTACTATTTTGTTGAATGTATGAAAGAAATTCAAAATATAGAAACTTTATTTATGCTTAGTTCTCATTAAATTAATCTTGTTTTCACGAATGATGAGTTTATTCGTTTTAATGAGGAAGGTACACCTGGTGATATGCACCTTAAACTAGAAATCATTTTCGTTGGCCTATAATAAGTGTTACTAAGAATCGACTATTTGCAATCGGGGATTTTGGATGAAACAACATTGAAACATCCTAAAACATGAATGCGCGAAAGATTAATTCATATCGTTAATCATGTTTAAGAGTTTAGTTAATCTCTTTTAAGATTTCAATTAATCACATTTAAGAGATTAATGTTTTCAGGACTTCGGGTTTCGTGGCTTTTTGTATGTACTGAACTGTAAACCCTCGATTCCCAAAATGCAACATGATTAGTTATTCTTGGTTTTATAAGGTTTAATTAATCGATATTTAATTCTTCGACATTTTATTGTTTCAGGATATTTCAAGTGGACTCTTCGTTATATCTCTGAAAGGTTGTTAGCTATGACGATGTGTCAAGGATGAGTCATCTTAAAGGGTACCACGTCTTGATTTGACTCGTGCGAACTTTTGGATGAGAGGCTCAAAAAGTGATGCCTGTCTACTAGGAGAGGATTCCCAATTCAAATGTACACTCATACTCAAATTCTTTTACACCTTTAAGAACAGTTAAAACATATGCCTTTCGGGTTTCGGGACTTCGAATGTTAAGATGTAACGAAATGCCCGACTCACGAAACTTTGAAACAACCTTCGTTGATTTTAATCATTAATCGTTTGGTGGCTTCATAAATCTAAAGGATTTTAGACCATCCGATCTTACATAAAACTTTATCAACAGTAAGAATCAAGTGATTTTTTCTCTTATTTAAAAAAAAATAAAATGTATTAAAGTCTAAATATTAAAAAAAACACAAGTGTTCCAATGTAGGCTCCATAGAGGGATCTCATCTCCTTGTGGGCCAAGAAGAACAGTAGACCAAGTGCCTTTATTGGTTAAATGAAGTCATTATTGCATTTCTGTGAAACACATTCCGAAAGAGGTCACACAGAAGGACTTAGAATTTCATCCTATCTATGAAAACCTTCAAAACTTAATCATCCATTGATCTCGAGTTTAGGCTTATCAATAGCTTGCTTTTCTTAAAATTGACTTCAGATTTTCTTAAGATAATAAAAAAAAACTTAATCATTCTACTAGACTTTGTTCGATTTTGTCCACATCAAGGTAAAGTAATTTCAATAGTTTTAATCAGGGAGTCTCGTGTTAGCTTAGGATGTAGATCTAGTCAAAAAAAGAACTAGTTACCAGAGCACATTATAATTCATGTATAACATCCTTGCAGATATCATAGACATTGCTTCACTGCCAGCGAG
This sequence comes from Picea engelmannii, assembly GCA_009831015.1. Taxonomy (NCBI): domain Eukaryota; kingdom Viridiplantae; phylum Streptophyta; class Pinopsida; order Pinales; family Pinaceae; genus Picea; species Picea engelmannii. Next base: position 355,880 of record ML780372.1, on the reverse strand, counting down.
CTTGTTCAGTACCCCGATGAAGTTATCTAATTTCCAACATTGAATTTCCTTTCACCAATTCAATTAGTAATTTTGCATTTAAATGCTGAGATGATGGCAATCATTTAATGAATTTCCTTTCATCATCTCTATTGGATCGGATAGGGGAAATCATTTTATGAATTTCCTTTCATCATCTATCTTATATGTTTAAAACATGAAGTGGGGGAAATCAATTTGTATACAATATACCAAGGATGATATTTGTTTATAATTTAGCAATATAGGTCTGTTAACTCAATTTGATTACTCTGGACTAATCCTCCTTTGACCTTCCAAACACCCTCGCCTACAGGGAAATTCTCATGGGGAGTTTTTATTTTCCAGGGACTTTTCTTGAGAGAAACAAATCAAGTTAAACCTGTTAGAAGGGCGAAGATTGTTAGGATTAGCCTAGACATACGTTTTTGTTCAGTTGAAGCTAGAGGAATTATAAGAATTTTTTACCTATTTTTGTTTTGAAAATTCATTTATGAGTTTTCAAAGTTAAGGTGACATCCTTTTTCCTCTATGAAGACCATGGGATGATATCAAGAATCACATGAAAATACAACCTTGAAAACGAGCGGGGGAAAATAATGAAGGTTTCAGATGTTTTTTTATAAGTACGATTACTCCCATGCAAATTTTATACTCGATTCTTAAAGCTTGTTCTTTAAGGTCTTCTTATTGCTTACTTTTTATTTCAATTTTTATTTGATTTTTTATTTTATCCATAGGAAACTCTTGATAACTTAAAGTGCAATTTTCGTTCCCCTGGTTATAGATTAGGTGATAATATTTCTACATATGACACCTCTGTCATACTAAATGATATTTCTTTGGAAATTTAAACAGGGAAAAAGCTCATACCTTAGATTCACTCATATATTTTCACCCAAGTAAATTATTTATTTGTCACCTGTTTCGAACGAGAGCCAATGTTCTGATACATGAAGGTCAGTTTCTAATGTCTCTGATCTCTCGGCTATTGACAAATATCCTTCATGACAGTAATATGAAATATGTCAGAAACTTACACAAACCAAACTCTGTATGTTAGTTGTTTTTATATTTGTTTGTTTTTATGAAATCAACTAACCTAGTTTTATTTATAGTGAAACTAAAAACTTACCGAAAAAATGGAAAACTATGAATCAAAATGAAGAAAACAAACCGGTATGTACAGTGAGAGTTTGTAAACTGATCATTGCATAAAATGATTAAGGTAACGCCCATTGATAGGGGCGTTAAGGATTTTACCATGCAAATTTTCTGACAAAAATGGATTCTTCCCTTTAGAAGATGTGATTTTGAAAGGCCTGCACCAGATATGGTCGAATTTACTTTTCTTTCTTGATTCTTCCTTTCTAGCATCCCACTTAAAAACTAGGTCACCAGGGAGGAATTCCCTATCTTTAGCTTTTTGTTCAAACAGGGATTTCATGTTATCCTAATACTTCTGAAGTTTTTCATCTACTTCAGTTCTATTTTGTTGGACTTCAATCAGTTGATTTATTCTTATGGTGACATGATTTGGATCTTCCTTTTCATCTTGACAGAGTTTCATTACAGGCATAGCCAGGTTTATGGGTAGTAACACATTATTTCTGTACAACATTTAAAAAGGGGACGTCCCAATCGATTTTTTGGTGCCTATCTGATTCGCCCACAAAGCATATTTCAAATGCACATGCCAGGATTTCTTATTCTCATTCAACACTTTCTTAATTATGGTGATCAAGATTTTATTTGATTATTTCACTAATCCATTGCCTTGAGTATAGTAGGTTGTGGAATGGCCCAGTACAATATTGTACTTTTGACAAAAACTGACCATCACCGTAGATTTAAATGCCTGGGAATTATATGTAACTATATTCAGAGGGAAGCCAAATATGGATAAAATGTTTTCTTCCAAGAATTTTATCACCACCGAATATGTAGCATTTTTGGTCAGAATGGATTCTACCCATTTGGTTAAATAATCCGTAGCGGTTAGGATCCACTTGTGTTGCGCTCTAGAGTGTGGATTGATTTCACTGATAAAATCCAGGCCCCATTATTGAAATGGGGCTACTATTTTAACTGGGATCAAAGGTAATGTGGAAATTTTCTGCTTGCCTGGAAACATTTGGCAAGGATTACAGGCTCTAACTTTGGCATTTACATCAGCAAATAATTTAGGCCAATAATATCTTTCTCTCAGGATTTTATATGTCATTTCTCTCCATGCGTGATGACCTCCACACACTCCTTCGTGAAATTCATATATCATTCTCTCCATTTCAGATTCTACCAAACAACTCAGTAAAAATACTAGAGGATCCTTCCAATATAATTGGCTATCCATGATACAATATTTTACTACGTGCAACTTTAACGTTCTATCTTTGGAAGGAGTCATATCGTCTGGGCACCGCAAAGTTAGAAGGTAGTAGACTATATATTTATACCAAGTTGAAGAAGAAAACTTCTCCTCGATTTGAGTTGTGGGTATTTGATCGTTGAATTCCTCTATGTCTAGAAATCCTTCGCACTCTTGCAGGTTGTTTATTCCGAGCGCTCTGAAATTAGATTTGGCTAGTAGCTTAACCAAACCCTATCCTTTGACGAGCTTTGCCAGTTTCACCTCTAGATCAAATTCTTGAATTTTAGCAATCCATCGGCCCCTCCTTCCATCAATATGAGGTTGAACCAATATATATTTAACAGAAATGGTGGGTACATATGCAATTATTTTATAATGTAGTACATAGGTCCTGAAACCTTTTAGGGCCTTCACCATTGCTTAGGCCTACTTTTCCATTATATTGTATCTCAAATCTGTGTCTCTAAGGATTTTACTGAAGAATGCTATTGGTTGTTCGAACCCTTCTTCATTCTTCTATAGGAGTACTGCAACAATTGTGTGTTCGGATGCGAATGAGAAAATTAGGAATTCTTTCAGATAATGTGGGCTTGCTAGCACTGGTGCTTCACCTATGACCTTCTTGATGTGCTCAAACGATGCTTTGGATTCGGTCGTCCATTTAACCTCGTTGTACTTCTTAAGCATATCTATAATCAATTTCATGATTTCAGTGAAGTTTGGGATAAATCTTCTTAAAAAATTATTTTTTCCTAAAAATGATTGAATCTCTTTTCTATTTCTAGGAATCTTGATAGTATCTATAGCTTCAACCCTTTTTAGGTCAATTTTAATTCCATCTCGAGATACTATATAGCCCAAGATTTTATCTTCCTTCATTTCAAAGTGAGATTTCTTGGGGTTTAAAGACAAACCGAATTTGCGACATTTCTCAAATGTTTGTTTGAGGTGTACCAGGTGTTCTACATCAGATTTAGAAAATACAGTTAGATCATCAAGATAAATGACAACAAACTTATCTCTTTCGCCGAAAAAGATGATTTCCATAGCTTGTTGGATAGTGGCACCTGCGTTCATCAAACCAAATGGGATTTTGTCATACATAGAGGTAACCCATGGGGTGGTGAACATGATTTTTTATTTATCATCCTCGTGGACTAGAATTTGATTATAGCCCAAAAATCTATCAATCATGGACATTCTATTTGCCTCGACCACTTTTTCCAATACATGATCCATTTTAGGTAATGGATAATTATCTTTGAGGGATGATTTGTTTAAATTTCTGAAATCTACGCATAGTCTGATTTCACCATTCTTCTTTCTTACCAGTACTAGATTGGCTACCCATTAGGAGTATATGAGTGGAAGAATGATTTTAGCATCTAGGAGTTTCATTATCTTATTTTCTATTATAGGCAGTAGAATGGGATTTTATGTCTGAGCTTCTGCCTGAATGGTTTAACACCCTTCTTCAGAGGAATCTTGTGTTCAGTTACGGTGGTATCATAACTTCTTAATTCATCATAGGACCAGGCAAAAAAGTCCTTATACTGTTTGAGCAATTCGTCATATTTGGTTTTCACTTCAGGGGGAAGGTATATAGATATTTTTACCATATTAGGAGTTTCCTTGGTGCCTATATCACAGTCTTCAACCTCTTCAGGCTGAGGTGATAAAGTAAACTTTAAGGGAATGTCATCACAATCGAATAATCTCTCCAGAGGAATCAGACCCTTAGGGATCTGATTGTTTTTTAGTACAAGAATGTGGTGATTTGTGATCTTATCTCGAAACTCCTGAGGATATTCACCTTTCTACATAATCCAAACAAGATCATTCTAATTTTCCTGATCAATATGGGTTTCAGCGAATTCGTCCACCATTTGTAAGAATTGTCTGATTTGCTCATCATCTTCGAATACCTACCAGTGTTGTATATTGTTTGGTATTGATGGTATGTGCCTCATTGTTATATGATATTTTAGCTTGAGGACAGTAGGAGGTACAAATGTCACAATGGCTTTGGCCAAGGAATCCGCCTATTGATTTTCAACTCTGGGAATGTGGTGGATATTAAAAGATGAGAAACAATTCTCAATCATATCCCAGGAACAATTTCTGTAGGATTTCAACCTTGGGTGTTTGGCCTGGTACTGTTGATTTATCTGTTTTACAATCAATTCTGCATCACCATAAACAATCAGGTTTTCAATTTTCATCTTCATGGCAGCCTTTAATCCGAAAACCAGGGCCTCATATTCACATACATTATTGGTGTAATCGATATCCCACTGTAATATGTAAGAGAAGGGAATAATAAAATCATCCCCGGGTACCACAAACTGCACTCCATCTCCTTCTCCTTCACATGAAAAAGCACCATCGAAATACATTTTCCAAACTCCAATCTTATTTACATTTTCATTTGTTTTTTCTATTTTTTTTTTTGTATAATTTTCTTCTATACATTCTTCTAAATCATCATCAATTGATAGTATATAATTTCCTAAATACTAATCTTTGACATTCACACAGTAATTATTTGGATTCAATGGATCACTTAATGTATATGCCAACCTTGTTTCTCTATACAGGCAGGTGAACTATCCGCTGAAGATCGGGATTGTAGCATATGTCATATTGAGTTAAAGGGATCCTCCAAGCTTAGCACCCCAAGACCTGGATAAAAACATACCATACTTCAGAGGGATATCAAAAACAACCACATCCATCATAACACTTTTTACAAGAATTTGTGCAATATTAACCACTAAATCTTTAATCATACCCAAACGTTTAACTTTTCTCAAATCAAAAGAATAAAGATCTTCGTATGGTCTGGTAATTTCGAGAACAAGTCTATCCATAATAGATCTGGCCATCACATTGTGGGAGGCTTCTAAATCCAACATGAAATTATGGAGAAGATGATCATGCACAGTTAGCGTAATGTAGAAAGGAGTGACAGAATCTCTGGTACCTTCAAAATGCGTACCAAACACTATATTCGGTTTCTCATCTTCTAAATTTATAACGTCGTCCTGACTTTCAATATCTGAAAAATTTATCATTTTGGAAATTTGTTTTCTGTATGTAGAGTTTTTTTCCAATTCGACCAGAGGTACAAGAATCTTGATCTTATTAATCTCATTTTCTAGACTGAAATTTCCCGCTATTTTATCGGCTTCTTTGGTTTGGATTTCTATCTCCCTTCTTTTTGATTTATTGGTATGTGTTGATTTTGGTTCTACAGTGTATGTTTCAGGTGTTTTTGTTTTGATAGTCTGTGATTCAACTGGTTTTACTTTGATAGTTTTCGTTTTAGCTGTGGGAATTTCCACTATTCTTATATTAGCAGCTGGTGTTTCTGTTGTTTTTGTCTTGGCAGACTGTGTGTGTCAACGACCTTTGTTTTAAGGGTTTATCTTTCAACATCTTTAGAAGATGCCTCGTCTGCTTCCCCTCTCGACAAGATTCTCTTCGGTTGGGAAGTTGTCATATTTCTATTTCTAGGCCTCAAATTATACTTCTGTTGGAGCTCGACCATTATACTATCGGCGATTCCTTGATAAGTAGAATTTTCTGTGATATTTACACTATCATCATTATTAGACCAGTATTCTACATTTAAAGATCTTTCATAATCTTTTCTCATTAGATGAGGTTGTTGGAATTCATCACAAAGATTATTCATATCTTCCTTTAACTCCTCAAACTCTTGTATTTCATATCCTCCTATAAAATTTTCATTTTTAAAGGGAGTCTGAATATTTTGATCTTCATTTTTAATTGGTCTTTGTTGTATTTGGGAGTTAGGGTTCCTCCTGAAATATTTTCTAGCAAATTGATCTTCTTTAGATTGATCTATTTCCATCTTCAAAATTTTATTTGATAATTCTTTAATTATTTTTTCCATATCGTCCATCTTATCTTCCAAGGACCTCCAAAATCCATAGGGTCCTGCTTGTTCTCTAAATCATCTAGTCTCTTTATTTCCCATTTCAACTTTAGTTTTTAACTTTCCCGATGCCTTCATATTTGACTCAATCTCTACAACATCGTCTTTCATTCTAGTGAGGTCATCATCTCTCCTTTCTCTCAATAATAGAAAAAAATCGGGCTCAAAATCCTCGATGAAAGTTACTTTTGTTGTGGGTTGGGAAGGTTTAACCTTAGCTGGGATCTTGTTATATAATTTATTAAATATTTGAATGAATTCAAGAATTGTTTCTAAATTTTTCTTTCTTAAATCCCCAAACTCAGTTAAATAATATAGGTGATCTTTTCTCTCTCCCCATTGTCTGAGAAAGGCACTTTATAACTCGTCATGTGATCCTATTGAACCTACCGACAGTCCTTGGAACCAGGTTCTCACCTGTCCTTCGAAAGTTTTAACTAGGAGCCTTGAATAGACATCTTCAAGATAGAGGCCGAGGATATTGGTGAATTGATCAAATAAATTTATATGTTCAGTCACGGTCAGGTCTCCCTCTCCTATGAACTTTGGCAGATTGTTCATATAGTTTTTGGGCAAGTCATGGAGGGGAACTAGAAGGACCAAAGTGACATATCTAGTGGATACTTTAGTGAAGATCCTAGGAGGTGGGGTTAGCCATTGACCACCTCCTCCTCCTCCAACACCATGTCCTCCTCCACCTCTGCCACCTTCAACACCTCCTCCAGCAGCACCTCCTCCTCCTCCAACACCATGTCCTCCTCCACCTCCGCCACCTCCGCCACCTCCTCTAGCAGCACCTCCTCTGGCAGAAACCATTGGTAATATGGGGGATGGATCTTGGATATTGTAGAGGGGGCCTTCAGATATGTGTAATGACCTTTCGTTTAGTTCGGGATGAAACGAAAGAGGTTCAGGGAACTGACTGTCAGGAGACAGGAAAACTGAAAAGTGGGGAAACGAGAGACGAGGACTAGGTTCTTCATATTTGCATGATATATAAATGGGAGAACCAACGAGAGTTAAATCAGAGTGAAAGATATACTCTTCAATGCTTCGGGAATTTGGACTCTTTACTTTGGGAACTGATGAAATATTAATAGAAGCAGGTATTGAGATGGGCCCTTTACCTTTATTTGCAACAAAGATGGTTGAGACGGTTTCTACCTTTATCTTGGATAAAACCAATTTGGGGTTTATGATTTCAGCTTCAATTCTATTAGCTGATGTTTCTCCAAAATGGGTTTGGATAGAAACTTCTTGTGGAGTTAACGATTCAAGTGGAATCTTAGAATTGGATTGCATGGGTTTAGGTTGGTAAACCTTACTTGTGGATGCAATGGTTTGTTTGAGGTATCCCCTCGGTTTTAATATTTTTTCAGGGTTGGAAACAAGCGTGGTTGGCTTAACCTCTGGATTATGTCTGGTATTCCTTCGACTTAATTCCAGTTTATTAATAGTGGAGTCACCAAGTGAAAGATAACATTTTTTTATAGCATTATAATGTATTCAATCTTTGTTCAATATCAAAGAGAGAAACTTACCAATATCGTTCTCCTAGGGAAAAATCACTTTGTTTCTCCATTCCCAGCAGTGGCTCCAAAAAGATATTGTTCCTGAGTTTCTACTTAAGGCTCAAAGCACAATGTTAGGCATCAGGAATTAAGGAAAGTTTTTAATGTTCTCTTTTTCTATCTCAGTTATGTGAGAAAATTCCTTAAATTGAATTAATAATATAACATCTCAGAGGTTGTTTTACGTGTCTGAGTTAAATTTGAAAATATTGGATGTAATGAGAGAAAAACATAAAGCTATTAGAAAAAGCAAGGCATCAAATAAAAAATAATCTTACTTTGTTACAGAAGAAGAAAATGGATAATGTAACCTTTAATGAAGCATAAAATATAGTAATCTAATCACTCATAGGTCTTGTATTTGCTAATAGCCAATATAGAGGAAAATATGTTTGTCACCAGATAAATGAATGAAATATAACCACAATAGATGTTGTACTAAATTTTGATTAGTCATTCATCAAGGAACTATATGAAAAAGATGTTGGAATATGGAAAGACAAAAGAACACATAACTCAAATAGACGAAATGTGGAATCTCTAGCCTGCACTTGTATTAATACTCAATGAGGAGAGTTTTCTCAATTACAATCGGCAAGAAGAAGCCTTTGTTCATTATTTTGAATGTGTATTTATACAAAATTTCTCAACCTCAAACGATTGGAATTACTTTACTCTTAAAAGTATCAGTTACAAAATGAGAAGGTGAGATGTTTCGTTGTGTTCTTCTCTGTCTTTTCTTGTGCTGGCATAAATGATTTCCTTCCTCATTTTCTATCTCCGAAATAGACAATGTAAACATAATGTATCACTTGTTTCTAGGAGTATTTCCCTTTCCCTACTCAATACATTTGATGCATCTTTTTACAAACTGAGCTACTAACCTGGAGGGGTCTGTTTGGATATTAGCCTCAAAAGTGTATAATTTCTTTTCCAACTGAGGCAATATTTCTTCTATTTGTCTATCCTTTGAAATAATATATTGTAGTTATAGACATGGTTTTACCAACCATCTATCTATTTGAGAAATGTCATCATGTTTTATCTGTGAAATTTTAGCTTGGGATTCTCCCATATTTTCCTTAATGTCAAGAAGATGTTTGTCTATATTAATTTTACCCAGTGTTCCAAAACTATCGTCTTTATCAAGGCCTAATAATTTTTTATTTAGCAAACCAAATGTTTCTTCACAGGATTCTTTCACTTCCTTAGCTATCCTCCTACCTTCAACTATGTTTTTTTTCCAAATATTTAGTATGATATCGCCTCTAATTTGTTCAAAAATGGACAATCTGGAAGCCATGGTTGTTTCCTCTTTTGTTGATGATATAATAACTTCCTGGAAGGTAGTTCGGGCCATGATATCTTCTCTCTCTCTCTCTTAAAACAATGTTACATAATGCTTGATATATCATCCTAAAATGATTCTGGATGATTTCTACCTTAGAGAGTAGGCTTTGTTGTGTTGTTTCTATCTTCTTTTGCACTTCCAGTGCCTACATTGGGAACATTGATATATCTACAATCATTATTTCAATATAGCTTAATTTGGCTTGTAGTTGTCGTACTATCTCCTCTTGTTGGATGACCTATCCTTAGCTTGTTTGGGGAGTCTTGCATATTTCCTCAAGGTCATATTTAAGTTGTTTAATCTCTTGTGGATCACTGGCTCTAGCCTGTTCGAGGTCTTTGTAAACCTCTGTTATGACATTCCTTTCTACATCCATTATCTGACTCTATAATTGGCCTATCAATAGATGTCTTTGTTTCAATTTCTCTCTTAGGTTGTTGACTAACTAAAAATTTGTTGTAGCAAAGGTGCTTAATGACCCAACCATATCCTTGGTGATTTATGAATCCTTCAAGCCTTATCCATCAAATATCATCCTTTTTCTTTTGATTACTACCCCTTCTCTTTGTTGCGATTCTTTTCTAACTATGGCCCACCTTTTTGTGCTAAAGAAAAAATTCGAAGGAGGTATATATTCAAGTGGGATCGGGGTAAGATCACTTGCCAATATAACCTCAAGATTAGAAGTCTCGAAACTTAATTGTAGAGGGGTTAGTGTTGAAACAAGGATACCTATTGATGCAAGAGAATCGTACAAAGCCACAGCGCGTGCCTAAACAAAGGAACAACTAGACATACAGATGAAAAAAGGGGCACATTTTTATGAAAACGTTTCAAATTTTGAAATCTGAAGCATTAATGTAATAGATAGGAGAAGCGTACTTACATTTATGTCTTAGAGATATGAACATATCTGGAGCAATTACTCTCATCTACCAGATGTAATAGGCATTTAAGTCTGATTAATGTAAAGTAGGTAGATATGAATGTTAGATTAGATAGTTTTAGAAGTGTAGGAGGGAAAACGGATATAGACACCCTCACCCTTGTATCATTGGAGAGGGAAGAACATTATTATCATTCAGATTCTTAAGCTGTAGAGTTGTAGCAGAGAGTTGTAGAGAAGAACACATGTACAGGAGCACTTGAGTTAATATATGAAGCTTTGACTCAATTTTCATGGTGTTATCATGCTTACTGTTTACATTGGTTGAATGGTATCCTTACAGTGATTTGTTTCTTTGTTACGCATTTGTTTCAATGTTGTGTTATGTGTATGATTTCATGTTGAGTGTATGAAGTCTGAGAGAGGACAAGGATGAGTTTCAATTGTTTCTCTTCCTGAGAATTCCTACAAGGAGTGCAGTGAACGGCTGTAAGGTGTGCATTGATGAGGGTCTGAGTTTCATCTCAGAAATCTCAGGAGAGATACCATTGTTGTCATACCAACGGAAGTGCAGGTGAAGCACAGAGCCATGCAAGGTGTGCGCAAGCTGGTTGGAGTCTTAGATCTTATCAACTAAGGAGAAGATTGAGAGGACCACTGTTGCAAAGAGTGCATAGGGTTGGAGACTCAAATAACCAAAGGTTATTTGAATATTTGCCGCAAGGAGTGCGAGTAGGGATCCTTTTGGGAAGCTTGACTTTACAAGTGAAAGCTCAGGAGGGATAACAACTTTGAAATGTTCAGAGGGAGATAGAGATAAAAAACCGTTGCATAAAAATTAAGTTCAGGAGGGAGAACACTCAATCGTTGGGCAAAAGTCACTGGGAAGTGAATCAAGCGGTCATAATTCTCCATGGAGAACTCGTGAAATCGCGAGGACCATAGGATCCCATGTCGTTGAAAGGTGGTTAGGAGTTGGACAAACTCACCACCCTGATATCAATAATCCATGTGAACCGTTGATCATGGTCAATAAGAGCCATTGATCTCATTTCAACCCACGTCATTGAATCATTTCACGAATTTAGGGTTTGTGAGTTTGGAGGGAAAACCAAATTCTATGGTTTTCATGAAGTCCCAAGTTGTGAGGAGTAGGGAAGGAGATCCAAACCGTTGGATACAAGTCATGGGAGAACCGTTGGATCGGAACCTTCATGTGGTATCGTGTATCGGGGGTTCGGGGGTTGAAAGAGTTTCTTTTTCACTATAGAAGTCACGAACTACCGAGCACCGAGGGCTTGGGTGAACACGTGTCACATCCATTAAGTGGGGACCACGTGATTGACAGGTGGTGCAAACATAGAGTGTAGAAAAAAGTAGAAGCGGGTGACAGGTGGAGGACACATGTCGCGTAGGAAGGAGTCAACTCGTTATTGACTTATCGCATCTCAGGGATTCGCAAAGGAGGAGCATGAGGGCTCAACACTCCAACTCACGAAGTTGCGAGTTGCAAGGGGTGCTAGAGTTAGGCACTAGCCAGTGGTCGCTTGTAGAGGTGCTAGTGAGGAAGGAGCCATAACCGTATCACATCTTGGGTATCAGAGGTCTAGAGAAAGAGGATTCGAGGTCATTGACTCATGAACTCACGAGTTGTGAGATACATTGTTGTGGAATTTGCTTACAATGATTCACTCAATAGAAGCACGGGGTAGAGTCCATTTTATATTGTATATGGAATGCAACCAAGAGGAGTTTCTGAATTGAAAGATTTAGAACAAAATGAATTCAGGAGTGCTAGTGCAGAGGAATTTGCATAAGGAATGAAGGAGCTTCACAGCTGAGTTAAGAAGCGAATGCAGAGTTCAAGTCAAGAATACAAGAAGAGAGTTGATCAGCACAGGAAATAACTTCAATTTGAAGTTGGTGATTTTATTCTTGCACATATGAGGAAGGAGAGGTTCCCAAGGGGAATGTATAACAAACTGAAGATGAAAAAGATTGGACCGTGCAGGGTCATAAGGAAATTTGGGGCAAATGCATATGAGATTGAATTACCTGATGGGGTTGGAATCTAATCGATATTCAATGTCACGGATTTGTACCCTTATAGAGATGCAGAAACAGAAGTAGAGGATGAGAAAGAAGAAATTCAATGGAGAAAACAAATGCCTATAGCTGTAGAGCCATAGATGCAAAACATAATTGACAAAAGGGTTAGCAAAAAGAAGAGGAGAAAGGAGTATTTTGAATACTTGGTCAAATGGAAGGGACATCCAGTTGAAGATGCCAGTTGGGAGGATGAAGCAGAAATTCAAAAGCATGGATAGACCATGCAAGAGATCATGAACAAGAGTTCATGAAAATTTTCAAGTGAGGGAGTATGATGCAGGAGCATCATACAAAGACAAAGTATGCTCCAAGCCAAAGGAACAACTGGACGTAAAGATGAAAAAAGGGGCATGTTTTTATGAAAACGTTTTGAATTTTGAAATCTGAAGCATTAACGTAACAGATAGGAGAAGCGTACTTACATTTATGTCTTAGAGATATGAACAGATCTGGAGAAATCACTCTCATCTGCTGGATGCTATAGGCATTTAAGTCTGATTAATGTAAAGTAGGTAGATATGAATGTTAGATTAGACAGTTTTAGAAGCGTAGGAGGGAAAAAAGATATAGACACCCTCACCCTTGTATCATTGGAGAGGGAAGGACATTATTATCATTCACATTCTTAATCTATAGAGCTGTAGAAAAGAGATGTAGAGAAGAACCCATGTATAGGAGCACTTGATTTAATATATGAAGCTTTGACTCAATTTTTATGGTGTTATGATGCTTATTGTTTACATTGGTTGAATGGTATGCTAACAATGATTTGTTTCTCTGTTATGCATTTGTTTCAATGCTTTGTTATGTGTATGATTTCATGTTGAGTGTATGAAGTCTGAGAGAGGAGAAGGATGAGTTTCAACTCTTTATGTTCCTGAGAATTCCTACAATGAGTGCAGTGAACGTTCACAAGGTGTGCATTGACAAGGGTCTGAGTTTCATCTCAAAAAGATCAGGAGAGATACCATTGTTCTCATACCAGTTGAAGTGCAGGTAAAGCATAGAGTCATGCAAGGTGTGCACAGGCTGGCTGGAGTCTTAGAACTTATCAACTAAGGGGAAGATTGAGAGGACCACTATTGCAAAGAGTGCACAGGGTCAGAGACTTAAATAACCAGAGGTTATTTGAATATTTTTCGCAAGAAGTGCGAGCAAGGATCCTTTTGGGAAGATTTAGTTTACAAGTGAAAGATCATGAGAGATAACACCCTTGAAATGTTCAAAGGGAGATAGAGATCAAAAACCGTTGCATAGAAATTAAGTTCAGGAGGGAGAACACTCAGTCGTTGGCCAGAAGTCACTGGGAAGTGAATCGGGTAGTCAGAATTCTCCATGGAGAAATCGTGAAATCACGAGGACCGCACGATCAAGTGGAGCTGAAAGGTGGTTAGGAGTTGGATGAACTCACCACCCTGATATCAAGAATCCACGTGAACCATTGATCATGGTCAATAAGAGCCGTTGATCTCATTTCAACCCACGTCATTGAATCATTTTGCGAATTCGGGGTTTGTGAGTTTGGAGGGCAGACCAAATTCTTTGGTTTTCATGAATTCCCGAGTTGTGAGGAATAGAGAAGGAGATATAGACCATTGGATCCAAGTCATGGGAGAACCATTGGATTAGAACCTCCGTGTGGTATCGCGTATCGGGGGTTCAGGGGTTGAAATAGTTTCTTTTCGACTGCAGAAGTCGTGAAGTACCGAGCACCGAGGGCTTAGGCGAACACGTGTCATGTCCATTAAGTGGGGACCACGTGGTTGATAGGTGGTGCAAACATAGAGCGCAGAGAAAAGTAGAGGCAGGTGACAGGTGGACGACACACGTTGCCTGGGAAGGAGTCAACCCATTGTTGACTTATCGCGTCTCAGGAATTCGCGATGGAGGAGCACGAGGGCTCATCACTCCAACTTGTGAAGTTGCGAGTTGTGAGGGGTGCTAGAGTTAGGCCCTAGCTAGTGGTCAATTGTAGAGGCCCTAGTGAGGAAGGAGTCATAATCGTATCGCATCTCGGGTATTGGAGGTCTGGAGAAAGAGGAGTCGAGGTCATCGACTCATGAACCTGCAAGTTGCGAGAGGCACTTGTGCTAAGGCCCGGTTGTGGTTGCATGGAGATGTAAGGCTCACGCCTAGTGTTAAGTTGTGCAGGGCGGGGTTTTATGAAGGACCTGTGGATCGGATTCATGAGGTTCCAATAGGGATCCAAGGGAGCCTCTTTGGCTCCAGGAGAATTTAGAACAATGCTGTGTGGATGTCGAATCGAGGGTCGGGGGTCTATGACTCCAGATTGGTATTAGAGCTATCTGAACAAATTCTTTGCAGCCATGTCGCTGAGGAGAAGAGACAAGCCAATGCCTGAGCCAACAGTGGAAAGAGAAATGCATGAATTACGTGCCAGACTTGATGATATGTTGACAGCACAGAGGCGCACAGTTGATGTTGGGGATATCAACGAGGCTGAAAGTGAAAATGAAGCTAGAAACGAAGGAGAAGAAGTTTTGGTCGAAGGTGTTGTAGATGAACGGTTATTCAGGGCTGTTGCAAGGATAGGTGCCAGAGAAAAAATGGACATTCCCATGTATGAGGGAAACTTGGATGTTGAAGAGCTTCTAGACTGGATTAGAGCTTTAGAAAAGTACTTCGACTACGAGGATGTCGAGGAAGACAAGAAAGTCAAACATGTCATTACTAGACTTAAAGGGCATGCAACACTATGGTGGGATGAACTGCAGGCTGATAGACGCTGCAAGGGCAAGCAGAAAATTAAAAGTTGGGATAGAATGGTTGCAAAAATGAAAGCCAAATTCATACCAAGGGATTATCAAATCACTATGTTTCAGAGGATCCAGAATTTGAGACAGAAGCTGATGTCAGTGAAGGAATACACTGAAGAATTCTACAGGATAAACATCAGAGCAGGTCATCGAGAAAGAGATGATGAAAAAGTTGCTAGTTACATGAATGGTCTACGATATGACATTCAAGATGAGATGAGAATGATGACAATTCGAACTGTGGAAGATGCTTATCAGATAGCTCTGAAAGCTGAAGAGAAGCTGAGCTGGAAGCAAGGTCAAAGAGGTCAAGGCATAAGTCAAAGCAAAGGCAATATAATTGCCCAAGAAAAAACTCAGAAACCTAAAGAAGAGGGGAAGAAACCTCAAACTCAACCTGAAAGAGGAGAAATCTCACAGGGAAGGTAGTATGTTGATAGAAATACTTTTACTCGAGCTAGAGGAAGAGGAAGAGGCAAAGGAGGTGAAGTGAAATGCTTCATCTGTGGAAAAATAGGACATAAATCCTATGAGTGTCCAGATAAGAAGAAAGATGGTGGTGAAACTCACATTGTCGAAGCTCAAGGATGTAATGTTGAGGTAGAATATGCTGAAGGGGGAAGGTCTTTGATGATGAGGAAAGTTCTCTTGAAGCCAGAGAAGGAGGCAGAGAACCCAGCCCAAAGAAACATTTTGTTTCAGATTGCTTGCAAAACTAAGGATAGAGTATGAAAAGTCATAGTAGACAGTGGTAGAACAAACAATCTCGTATCTACAGAGATGGTAGAAAAGCTAGAGTTGGAGACTGTTGCACATCCAAGCCCGTACAGAGTTTCATGGCTACAAAAAGGACATCAGGTAAATGTCACTAAACAATGTTTAGTTGAATTTAAAATAAGAGGATATAAAGATGAAATATTATGTGATTTCATTCCCATGGATGATTGTCATCTATTGCTAGGTATACCATGGAAATATGATAGAAATGTGGTTCATGATGGGAGAAAGAACACATACACACTAGAGAAAAATGGTAGGACTCACATGTTGTTGTCGATTAGAGATAAAGAGGTGAAAACAGAAATGAGCAACACTATACTTCTCATGAGTGGGAAGGAACTTCTTGATGAGGTTAAGAAGAAGGAAGACACACAATTTATTGTGGTCAGGAAGCCCAAAATTGTTTTGACCAGTACAAGGATAGATGATTTACCAGAAGAAATTCACGAGTTGCTGGAAGATTTTGCTGATATAGTAGTGGATGAACTACCTTGTTCGTTGCCACCTATCAGGAGTATAAGTCATCATATCGATCTTATACCTGGATCCATTTTACCGAACAAAGCAGCATATCGGTTGACGCTATAGGAAAATGAAGAAGTTAAGAGACAGGTTTAGGACTTAATGGACAAAGGATTGATTCAAGAAAGCTTGATTCCATGCGTTGTTCTAACAATGCTCAACGCAAAGAAAGATGGAAGCCGGAGAATGTGTATAGACTCAAGGACAATCAATAAGATTACCATCAAATACAGATTTCCATTGCCAAGGATGGACGACTTGATGGATTGCTTGAGTGGAGCAAAGTTTTTTTCAAAGATTGATTTGAAAAGTGGATATCATCAAATTAGAATGAGAGAAGGTGATGAATGGAAGATAGCATTCAAGAAAAATGAAGGGATGTATGAATGGCTTGTCATGCCATTTGTCTTCACGAATGTGCCCAATACTTTCATGAGGTTGATGAATGAAGTCCTGAAGGATTTCATTGGGAAATTCATCATTGTATATCTTGATGATAAATTAATTTTCAGCAAGACAGAAGTAGAACACTTAAAGCATTTAGATGCACTAATGAGGAGATTACAACAAGAGAAATTGCTGATTAATATGAAGAAATCATAATTTATGAGGACAAAACTCATTTATTTGGGTTTTGTTATCTCTGCAAACGAATTAAAAATGGATCCGGAAAAGGTAAAGGCGATTAAGAATTCACCATCGTCGAAGAGTGTGTTTGAAGTTCGAAGCTTCCATGGTTTGTCTAGCTTCTATAGGAAATTCATTCGATACTTCAGTGGAATTAGTGCACCGATGATGGATACGGTGAAGAAGAGACATAAATCTTTTCACTGGACGGAGGAAGCAGAGAAGAGTTTCAATCTGCTGAAGAAGAAGATGATTGAGCAACCAATTCTGGTTTTGCCAGATTTTAGCAAGCCATTCCAGGTCAGGTGTGACACGAGTGGATTTGGAATTGGAGCGGTCTTGAGCCAAGACAATAGGCTGATCGCATATTTTAGAAAAAAACATAATGAAGAAAAGATTAAGTAATCCACATATGACAAAGAATTATATGCCGTAATACAAGCGTTGAATAAATGGAGACATTATTTGGTTCCCAAGGAGTTTGTTTTGTATAGCGATAATCACGCTTTGCAATTTGTGACTCGACAGGAGAAGTTGAACCAAAAGCATGCTAAATGGGTTGAATTCATGGAAAATTTTACTTTTGTGATTAAGCATATTTCTGGAACTACTAACAAAGTTGTTGATTCTTTGAGCAGGAAATGTTTGCTTATGCAGGAATTCAGAGTCAAGACTTTAGGTTTTGATAACCTTAAAGAAATGTACAAGGATGATCTAGATTTTAAGGAGGCATATGAGGCATCTGAGAATCCAATTCTCAAGGATAGAAGTAAATGGAATGAATACATGATCCAGGATGGATTATTGTTCAAGGGAAATCAACTATGTATTTTGAAATGCTCCATGAGGGAGAATTTGTTGAAGGAAAAACATAGTGGAGGATTGGTCGAACATTTCGGTCATGACAAGACGTTCTCAAAGTTGAATGGCTCACATTTTTGGCCAGGGATGAGAACAGATGTCAAGAAATTTGTGGACATGTGTAGAATTTGCTAGCATACAAATGGAAAAAGGAAGAACGTAGGGTTATACCAACCATTACCCATACCTGAAAGGCCGTGGGACGCAGTCATCATGGATTTTGTATTGGGACTGCCAAGGACACAGAGAGGATATGATTCAATCTTTGTGGTATTTGAAAATTTTTCAAAGATGGCACATTTCATACCATGCCAGAAAACCAGTGACGCAACTCATATTGTGAACCTGTTTTTCAAGGAAGTTGTCAGACTTCACGATTTTTCAAAGAGTATCATGTCTGATCGAGATACCAAGTTTGTAGGACATTTTTGGAGGACCTTATGGAAGAATTTGGGGACAGGTTTGTCTTTTAGCTCAATGTATCATCCTCAGACAGATGGACAGATAGAAGTCGTAAATAGGAGCTTGGGAGATTTGTTAAGAAGCTTAGTGACTGAACATCACAGTTAGTGGGATCACATTCTTCCACAGGCGGAATTTGCTTACAATGATTCACTCAATAGAAGAACAAGGCAGAGTCCATTCTAGATTGTATATGGAATGTATCCAAGAGGAGTTTCTGAATTGAAAGATTCTGAACAAAATGAATTCAGGAGTGCTAGTGCAGAGGACTTTGCATAAGGAATGAAGGAGCTTCACAACTGAGTTAAGGAGGGATTGCAAAGTTCAAGTCAAGAATACAAGCGGAGAGCAGATCAACACAGGCGAGAACTTCAATTTGAAATTGGTGATCTAATTCTTGCACATATGAGGAAGGAGAGGTTCCCAAGGGAAACGTATAACAAACTGAAGATGAAAAATATTGGACCATGCAGGGTCATAAGGAAATTTGGGGAAAACACATATGAGATTGGATTACCCGATGGGGTCAGAATCTTGCTGATATTCAATGTCATGGATTTGTACCCTTACAGAGCTGCAGAAGCAAGAGCAGAGGATGACCAAGAAGAAATTAAATGGACAAAACAAATGCATGTAGTTGTAGAGCCACAGATGCAAAAAATAATTAACAAAAGGGTTAGCAAAAAGATGAGGAGAAAGGAGTATTTTGAATACTCGGTCAAAAGGAAGGGACATCCAATTGAAGATGCCAGTTGGGAGGATGAAGAAGAAATTCAAAAGCATGGACAGACCTTGCAAGAGCTCATGAACAGGAGTTCATGAAAATTTTCAAGTGAGGGAGTATGATGCAGGAGCATCGTACAAAGCCAAAGTGCGTGCCTAGCCAAAGGAACAGCTGGACGTATAGATGAATAAAGGGGCACGTTTTTATGAAAATGTTTTGAATTTTGAAATCTGAAGCATTGATGTAATATCTAGGAGAAGCGTATTTACATTTATGTCTTATAGATATGAAAAGATCTGGAGAAATTACTCTCATCTGTCGGATGTAATAGGCATTTAAGTCTGATTAATGTAAAGTAGGTAGATATGAATGTTAGATTAGATACTTTTATAAGTGTAGGAGGGAAAACGGATATAGACACCCTCACCCTTGTATCATTGGAGAGGGAAGAACATTATTATCATTCAGATTCTTAAGATGTAGAGCTGTAGCAGAGAGATTTAGAGAAGAACCCATGTACAAGAGCACTTGAGTTAATATATGAAGCTTTGACTCAATTTTCATGGTGTTATGATGCTTACTGTTTACATTGGTTGAATGGAATGCTTACAATGAACTGTTTCTTTGTTACACATTTGTTTCAATGTTGTGTTATGTGTATGATTTCATGTTGAGTGTATGAAGTATGAGAGAGGAGAAGGATGAGTTTCAATTGTTTTTCTTCCTGAGAATTACTGCAAGGAGTGTAGTGAACGTCAGCAAGGTGTGCATTGAAGAGGGTCTGATTTTCATCTCAGAAAGCTCAGGAGAGATACCGTTGTTCTCATACCAGTTGAATTGTAGGTGAATCACAGATTCGTGCAAGGTGTGCACAGGCTGGTTGGAGTCTTAGAACTTATAAACTAAGGGGAAGATTGAGAGGACCATTGTTGCAAAGAGTGCATAGGGTCAGAGACTCAAATAACCAGAGGTTATTTGAATATTTGTCGCAAGGAGTGCGAGCAGGGATCCTTTTGGGAAGATTGAGTTTACAAGTGAAAGATCAAGAGGGATAATAGCTTTGAAATGTTCAAAGGGAGACAGAGATCGAAAACTGTTGCATAGAAATTAAGT
This sequence comes from Picea engelmannii, assembly GCA_009831015.1. Lineage (NCBI taxonomy): Eukaryota > Viridiplantae > Streptophyta > Pinopsida > Pinales > Pinaceae > Picea > Picea engelmannii. The sequence goes on along the minus strand of ML780372.1, from coordinate 335,747 downwards.
TCAGGAGGGAGAACACTCAGTCGTTGGGAAAAAGTCACTGGGAAGTGAATCGGTTGGTCAGAATTCTCCGTGGAGAACTCATGAAATTGCGAGGACCATAGGATCCAGTGGAGCTCAAAGGTGGTTAGGAGTTGGATGAACTCACCACCCTGATATCAAGAATCCACATGAACCATTGATTGTGGTCAATAAGAGTCATTGATCTCGTTTCAACCCACGTCGTTGAATCATTTCGCGAATTCGAGATTCATGAGTTTGGAGGGTAGACCAAATTCTTTGGTTTTCATGAAGTACCGAGTTGCGAGGAGTAGGAAAGGAGATCCAGACTGTTGGATCCAAGTCACGGTAGAATCGTTGTATTACAACCTCCGCATGGTATCACATATTGGGGGTTCGGGGGTTGAAAGAGTTTCTTTTTTACTATAGAAGTCGTGAAGTACCGAGCATCAAGAGCTTGGGCGAATATGCATGACGTCCGTTAAGTGAGGACTGCGTGGTTGACATGTGGCACAAACATAGAGCGCAGAGAAAAGTAGAAGCGGGTGATAGGTGGAGGACACACATCACCTGGGATGGAGTCAACCCATTGTTGACTTATCGCGTCTTGGGGATTCACAAAGGAGGAGCACGAGGGCTCAACACTCCAACTCGCGAAGTTGCGAGTTGCGAGGGGTGCTAGATTTAGGCCCTAGCCAGTGGTTAGTTGTAGAGGTGATAGCAAGGAAGGATCCATAACTATATCGCATCTTGAGTATCGGAGGTATGGAGAAAGAGGAGTCGAGGTCATTGACTCACGAACTCACGAGTTGCGAGAGGCGCTTGCACTAAGGCCCGGTTGTGGTTGCATGGAGATGCAAGGCTTGCACCTAGTGTTAAGTTGTGCAGGACAGGGTTTTATAAAGGATCTGTGGATCAGATTCATGATATTCAAATAGGGATCCGAGGGAGCTGCTTCGGCTCGGGGATAATTTAGAACGATCCTGTGTGGAATTTGAACCGAGGGTTGGGGGTTTGCGACAACACCTATCTCTGTGAATTGTTGTCCTTCTGATGTTCCGAAGGTATCAGCAGGAGTAGTTGGTGATAAAGGAAGTACCATTTGATCATGTTTTGGAAGTTTCTTGGGTTGAACCTTTGCCTACGGCCCTGAATATCCTGCCTGCAAGGTTTCTCCCTCTTGTGTATATATCTCGGTATATTTTGGGAATTCTTCAGTAGTTTGTTTATCAGATAATTTTGGTTCAAAACCTGGAGGTATGGATACCTTCTCTGAAGGAGTGATTGTCAATTCCCCTTGCAGTATCTTGGGAAAACAAATTTTCCTATGTCTTTGGAAGGTGGGGAAACTGGCCTGTTGTTCAGGGGGTAACGTCTGTACTCTGTCTTGTACTTCTTCATAGGATATGAAACCCTTGAACACATCATCATATGGGGAGTCTTCATGCATATATATTTTCATATTTCATTGAGCTAGGTGATTCTCCACAATTTGATATGGGTCATGACTTTTGAATTCGATGTTCACCAATTTGACATCTTCTAAAGTTGTAGCTTCTACTTTGGAATGGCCAAAATTAAGCAAGGAAAACTTTCCAACCTGTAGGGGGAAAGTTGGCCAAACTTTCTTCTGAGCTTCTTTTAACTCCTTGCCAATGCCTCCCATTACCGTTTGATAAGCAACTTCTCTGCACACCAGTCTATCTGGCATAAACTTTGGGAGAGTGTGAGGTGGAACTAAAGACCTGAAAACCCTGATATATGAGAAATTTTCTTCAATGAACCAATCTCCAAACTTTTAAATATTTCCAATAATTTGCTTTAAAATCCAAGAGGGTGGATGGCCATACAGGGTTTAATGAATGGGAATCACTACATTACGACAAATTTCATAAATGAAATCTTTGGCTTTTTCCTCCCACAACTTAGAATGATAAATATGGATAGGTTCTGCACTGGTTGGGTTCCAGCTCCAATTCATCAATGGGAATGGGGTCATGAAACAAATGGAATCCATGACATACGCAGACATATAAAAAGGGGTAGGTTGACCTTTTGACTTCTCCATTTGATACTCAATAATTTTTTTGGTTAGGTTATCAGACATGATCTTAGGCTAGTCGAAAGTGAAACCCTCAGCTATCTCATGCATGATTGATACCCATTTCGCAGGAAAATGAATAGGGATTTTCTTTCCAAATATTCTACATAGAATCATGGATATATAGACCATATACTCATTCAATGATGTGGTGGTATAATTCCCATGGGTATCAGCTCTGAATTTCGCTGGAATTCCCCACCAGGTTTTAACTATATCTGGATAGCTTCGGTCAAATTGCACACATTCCTTTTGTTCAAAATCTATTACAAACGCGGAACTATAAATATATTTTTGATCAACGGACAACTTGTACATTACTTGGAGGTGTTCTAGCCTAAAAGAGCCGACAACGACCTTTTGGTGATTGATGATGCTCCTGGTCTGCACATCAATGTTTTCTAGACACCAACTTATCATGTCATTATATGGCATGAGTCTCGGCCGTGTAGCTATTTTGTGAAGTTCATACTCTGCTATAAGTCTGAGTTTGTTTTTCATTTCATCTCCAAAATCATTCGGACCATTCATAGCTTCACGCTCCAAGATTTTGAAAATCTACATCCAGGACCTAACTGCATCTACAACATGTGGCATGGTATCAGAGAGAACATTTGTGTTCGGATTCAAACCTTCACTGACTTCATCATTTTTCTTAAACATTTTCCTGGGCGCCATGATACCAAAAACATAACATCAATACTTGTTATAGGGGAGATTGTGTAAACTTTCCTCGCGTAAGGCTTACTATTTTTTTGACAGTATGAAAGAAATTCAAAATATAGAAACTTTATTTATGCTTAGTTCTCATTAACTTAAGCTTGTTTTCACGGATGATGAGTTTATTCGTTTTAATGAGGAACATAAACCTGATGATATGCACCTTACGCTAGAAATAATTTATATTTTCCTATAATAAATGTTACCAAGAATCGACTATTCACGATCGAGGATTTTGGACGAAACAACATTGAAAGATCCTGAAATGTGAATGCGTGAAAGATTAATTCATATCGTTAATCACGTTTAAGAGTTCAGTTAATTGATTTTAAGAGTTTAATTAATCATTTTTAAGAGCTTAATGTTTTCGAAACTTCAGGTTTCGGGGATTTTTGTATGTATTGAACTGTAAACCCACGATTCCTGAAATGAAACATGATTAGTTATTCTTGGTTTTATTAGGTTTAATTAATCAGGATTTAATTCTTCGACATTTTATTGTTTCGGGATATTTCAAGTGGACTCTTCTTTATATCTCTGAAAGGTTGTTAGTTGTGACGATGTGTCAAGGATGGGTCATCTTAAAGGGCGCCACATGTTGATTTGACTCGTGTGAACTCTTGGATGGTAGGCTCAAAAAGTGACGCCTGTCTACTAGGAGAGGAATCCCAATTCAAACGTACACTCATACTCAGATTCTTTTAGAGCTTTAAGAACATCTAAAACAGACGCCTTTCGGGTTTTAGGACTTCTGATTTTAAGATGTAACAAAATGCCTGAATCATGAAACTATGAAACAACCTTCATCGATTTTACTCATTAATTGTTTGGCGGATTCATAAATCTAAAGGATTTTAGACCATCCGATCCTACGAAAATTTTTATCAATGGTAAGAAGCAAGTGTTTTTTTCTCTTATTTAAACAAAACCAAAATTTATTAAAGTCTAAATATTAAAAAAAACAAGTGTTCCAACATTGTCCATGTCTCATTGTCATCATCCTCCATTTTCATATGTAGAATCTTTGTCAAAAATGATCTCTTCAAATTCCATGGAACTTTCAATACACCAATCACAAATATTGTCTTCCACCAACCCCTCACAATGAGAAGTGAATGTGACCAACATTTAAATTTATTAACTTTTTTCTTGTATGCATCAAAATTTGACATGGTTAGAATAGACACATGCATTGATGGTATGGGAGGGTTTCAAGACTCAAGGATGTTTGATGTCCCCACATAATCTTTGATATTGTCCATGTTTTCATCAACGTTCATAATGAATGTCTCATTGTCATCATTTTTCATTTCCATCTGTAGAATATTTGTTGGAACTCTCTTGAAATTTCATGGAACTTCGAAGTCACGCACCACAAATGTCATGCACCGACCCCACATAGTGAGAAGTGAATGGGGCCAGTGATGAAATTTCTTCAATATGTGCCTATATGCATCAAAATTTGACATGGTTAGACTAGATACATTCCTTGATGGTATTGGAGGGTTTCAAGAATCAAGGATGTATGATTTCCCCACACAATATTCGAGATCATCCACATTTGCATAAATTTTCATCATGCAAGTCTCATTTCTATCATTCATCATTCCCTTCTATAGAATCATTGTTAGAATTATCTTGAAATTTGACATGCAACTTCCAATACACCCATCACAAATTTCTTCCACCGAACCCGCATAGTGAGCAGTGAATGGGCCCAACGTTGAATGTTTTTCAATCTGTTCCCGTATGCATTGAAATTTGACATGGTTAGACTAGATAGTTTCCTTGATGGTATGGGAGGGTTTCAATACTTAAGACTGTTTGATGTCCCCTCATAATATTTGACATCGTCCATGTTTTCATTGATGTTCAATATAATCGATGTCTCATTTTCATCATTCGTTATTTCCATATATAGAATATTTGTCAGAAATCTCTTGAAATGTCATGGCACTTCCAATACACCCATCACCAATGTCATCTTGCATCGAGCTTGCACAGTGAGTAACAAATGGGGCCAACATTGAAATTTCTTCAAACTATGCATTTATGTGTTGAACTTCGACATGGTTAGACTGGACACATGCCTTGACAACATGGGAGGGTTTCAAGACTCAAGGATTTTTTATGTCCCCACATAATCTTGGAGATCATCCATGTTTGCAACAACATTCATAATGGATGTCTCATTATCATCATTCGATGTTTCCATATGTAGAATCTTTATTGGAAATCTCTTGAAATGTCATGGAACTTCCAATTCACCTACCAAAAATGTCATGAACCGACTGCACATAGTCAAAAGTGAATGGGTCCAACATTGAAATTTCTTCAATATGTTCTTGTATGCGTCAAAATTTGACATGGTTATACTAGACACATTCCTTAACAGTATGGTAGGGTTTCAAGACTCAAGGATGTATGATGTCCCCACATAATCTTTGAGATTGCCCATGTTTGCATCAATGTTCATAATGGATGCCTCATTGTCATCATTTGTTATTTCCATCTGTAGAATGTTTTTTGGAACTCTCTTGAAATGCCATGGAACTTCCAATTCACCCACCACAAATGTCATGCACCGACCCCAAATAGTGAGAAGTGAATGGGGCCAACGTTGAAATTGCTTCAATATGTTCATGTATGTGTCAAAATTTGACATGGTTATATTAGACACATACCTTGATAGTATGGGAGGGTTTCAATACTCAAGTATTTCTAATTTTCCCACATAATATTCAAGATCGTCCATGTTTGCATCAATGTTCACTGTCATCATTTGTCATTCACTTGTATAGAATATTTTTCAGAACTATATTTAAATGTATTGGAGCTTCCAACATTCCCATCACCAATTTCATCCATTGACCACTCACAGTGAGCAGTGAATGGGGACAATGTTGAATTTTCTTCAAAATGTGACTGTATGCATTGTAACTTTACATGTTTACACTAGGCGCATGCCTTGATAGTATGGGAGGTTTTTAATACTTAGGGACATCATTATCTTCATCATTTCCATCATCATGGTTAAATTTCATTTCCATCATTATCATCATCATATTCATCATGACCCAATTTCTTCATCCATGCCAACAAAGATCAAACCTGACATACCCATCTTTACAATGAAAGCTAATGATTAATAAACCATGATTCTATTAAGTTGAGACATCCAAAAAAAAATTATATGGTCCAACATGTAAGTTATTTAACTTTTAATGGGTCAGGGATTATATCGGGTGAATGGATTAATAAAATCAATGGACCCTACATGGTTACCAATGAATGAGGCCAACATTGGAATTTCTTCGAGTTGTTCTTGTATGCATCGAAATTTGACATTGTTATACTAGGAACATGTCTCTTGATGGTATGGGAGGGTTTCAAGACTCAAGGATTTATGATGTCCCCACATAATCTTCAATATCGTCCATGTTTCAAGGGGTTAGGGGCCATATGGTATAAAGGTTAAGGTCTTAGTTTTAGGCTTAGTGAAATATTTCAATTTGTTTTAAAATATAAATTAATGAATAAACTTTGGATACATTCATTATCCTAATTGTATGGATTTACATTGATTTACATATATGATATATTTAATTATATTTTTTAAGGATTTCCAATAAATGACCACTAACCATGCTAACTCTTATATAAGTAATCCTAATTATTTTTGCCAACAATTCATAGAAAAGATTGAACACTTTAAGGATATTGCCAAAAGTAATTTGTATCGTCAGAAATAATAATGAATCATTTCATGAAAATTTGGGCCATAAGAATTAACGTCATTTTAAAAACTGGATTACAAATAATTTTGAAGATTTAGAATTCTTGGTCATTAACATTATTGTCTGCAACAATGTCATCTAGTTTATCGTTGTCAATGTTCATATTTTCTTTCAAGTATTTAATATTATCATCATCCTCTTATTGATCTGCATCATTGAAATTTGACTGTAGACCATCTATATTGTTACCAGATGTATAATTTGGATCATCATTTTCTATACCATCCATATTTTAATTATCTTCCATAAAATCATCTAACTCTGGATTGTTGTCTTCTTGTGCTTGAACACAACCATCTTCAACATCATCATGGATGTTAATTTATTTGTTTTTCTCTAATCCATCACTCTTGTTTTGTTGGACATCATTGTTTTTCTCAATATCTACTAATGCGTCGTCAAATACATGCCTTAATATTGGATTATAATGTATGCCAAATATCCATTTCGGGTCCAAAATATCTTCATATAAAAATACCTTCACATGAATGATATACATATATTAGAAATGTATTATAACACTTTTGTTTATTGATAAACACATATATTATCGCAAAAAAAAATGAATCAAAAGATTACTGATCACTATTGCTTCTTATTTGAGTTAAAGAAATACCTCCTCACAATGAATTGGTAGAACATAAGGCTCCTTATCCTCCGGTAGGAACCTCAAGGAATCTATAGAAAACAATCCACTATCGGTATCATGTCTTTGTGTCCTCTCAAATGCTTCATACCATCTACAATTAAAAATACAACATTTAATAGAGCGGTAATCCAACTCAATAATTTCTTGGATTTTTCCAACATATTCTAGATTCCCTTCAATAATATTCTTATCTTTTGAGCTTGCTCGACTGGATTGCTTGAAATCAACCATGATGCCACAATCAAAGGATCCTCTCTGTACATCTACACTTTCTACATGACAATGTCGTTCATATGCCCACATTGCAGTATCTTTCCTCTCCTGTGAAAGACCATTTATTTCAGTCAAAAAAAATATAGCATTATAATAATAGTATAAAAGTAAGTATGAAAGTTGGGATGAAGATAAATTATGAGTGTGGATATGTAAATATTTTATCTTACCAGAACAAACACCAAGTCCTAGGAAATCATGAATAGTCCAACATAGCACACCATACAACATGAAGGACCCATTTGATGGAGGACATGATATATGATACATTCTTATGCCTTTCCATAGTGTTTGCATCTCATCAATAAAAGGTGCAATATAAACATCCATATTTTTAACTTGATGTTTTCTTGGAACAATTAGAGTCAACATAAGGTGCTCCTTTCTAACACTCATACATGGGGGAATATTGTATACTATCAATATGACTGGTCAAACACTATAATTTGAGCTAAGGAAAGAGAATGGACACACTCCTTCAATTGCAATACCAAACCTAATAGTACGTGGTTCATCTTTGAATTTACTTGGCCATTTTTCTTCCATGTGTTTCATTTCTTTGGAGTCAGCCGAAATTTGCATGAATCCATCTTTACTCATGTTTTTTGCATGTCAGTCCATCAATTGTGTAAGTGACTTGCAACGAAACATTCGTTGAAGTCTAGGTATAATTGGCATGTTACGTAAAACCTTTTTTGGAACTATAGGACATTGTACATCTGTACGATATCTGATCCCTTTGCATACATGGCATTCTACCTTATTTTTATATTCACCTCTGTATAAAATGCAATCATTTTTACATGAATGAATTTGTTTATATTCAATCCCAAACTCATCCAACAACATATATCCTTCTATCCAAGTTGATGACAACACATTCTCTTTAGGGAATATTTTAATTTTTAGTGCCCTGTAATATTACCAGAGATTAAATCAATTAAATTTTTGACTTATGGTGAACATGTTTGACATGTCAATCTATACTAATATTATTTATATACAATATATGTTTTATAACATCCCATTAAATAAATATAAATGCAGTTTATGAATGTTTACCAATTGCATACACCAATTGACAATGCAAAGTAAGAAATACATTTCAACTCACTTCAGTAGGGTAGTGAATCCTTTTTCTAACCAACCAAATAGTTATTTGATTTCTAATAATATCAATTTGCATGCAATTTTTTAGGTTCTACTTTCACCCGTTCTGAACATGAGTGTCTTCACAACTTTCTTGATTGAGTCTTTCAAGTTGTTATTATCAAGATTATGTTGGTGGTAATTACCCCTACTATCATCGTTACTATCAACCATATGATCATTATCGTCATGATTTTTTCCATCCCCAAATAAACCTGTACGAATTTCATTCAATCCTTCTTCATGCACTGCATTTTCACTATCATCATCATCATTAAAACCATGTGGCATGTCATCATTGTATGCTAATCTCATCATCTCTTCAAACTTATCAACTGGTAGTATTCTCTTCAATGTTTCTCTTTTCTCCCTAGTATGGTTTAAAGAATGGTTTGGATCATCCCATCCAAATATTAATAACCTAGTTTGATCTTGGATATTAGTATGTGGATCATCAATGTCTTCTACCTATCAACATACACAAGTATTATTTAATTTTTGGAAATAATTGGATAAATCATAATTATATCAATTTCAAAGAAATATAATCAAATATATTGTATTAACCAATAAGAATATAGATTGTATGAACACATATGCATCAATTGAATAGCGGAATATTATTTTATATACTACTTCTTTTATACAATAATTTAAAATAAAACACAATTTTGACAACATAGTGTATAAAATGTCAATCCACACTCATTGATTATTCTTTAGTTTTCTTCCCTTATAAACATCCTTAGGGAGACATAGTTCTTCCCTTTTCTTGCGTGCATGAGTGCGTTTTAAGAAGGGGTAGTTAATCAATAACTCATCCCCAATGGTAAGGTCCATAATAGCCTCATCCATTATCAATATATCAACCTCTCTTTCCATATCTCCATATTTATCATTTATAACTTCAACAAATTAACAATTTGGTCCTACATTAGGGTCCCTTCCCTTACTACTATTTGTAAAACCTGAAATATTTTTGTGTGTGTATGCACGCCCATATATATACATAAGATGATCTCTATTAATTTCTTTTCCACTTTCCAATTGAAGACATTGTGTATACACATTCAAATTTAGACCATATGTTGACATGATAGGCTTATATTCTCCTATCCTTTTCCATTCACCACTGTAATATGATAGACCATAATATGGAATTAATCTCCTAATGGTTTGTTGTGAATTGTTTCTATTTTTATATCCAAGATGGACATTTTGGACAATAAAGAGCCCTATATTTTCTCCATGAATATTGGAGGGTCATATCATGTAGTTGTATTACCAAAATTGAAACACCTCATACACTCTAGGTAGTTTTTGATTACTGGGCCAAGCACAGTATAATCGTCGATCAAATGTATCTTTGTAAATTGATCTCAAACTCATGGGAAAGTCATCATCTCCATCACATTCATTCTCATAGGGTATGTAGTCCACCTTCCCATTGTCTTTAAGAAAATTATGCATCTTTAAAGCGGTTCTTGTTCTATTACTTGTTTTCATCAAATACTCATCTTCAGAGCTGATATATGTGCACATATTTTTGTTAGATGTATCATTTGATAAATGATCATCTCCTTCTAGGATAGAAGTCGGTGATCCAGGAAAATTTAAGCCAAGAACTTTATCCTGCAAGTATTCATTAGGAAAAAAACTAATTATTTACATAATATAAAACAATGTTTAAAAGAAGTATACATATTATTTATATAAAATTGGAAAATTCCTTACCAAAATTCCAATTGGATTTGAATCGATTGTAGGAGGAATACTGCACACTGGAAGCTCATCATCTATGTAGTGTATTTGTACAATTTCTCATTTGAATTGTTTCTTTCCACGACATATAAAACATCCACAAAAAACAATTTTCTCAAAGTATTCATCCCATGTAATATAGTCAAGACCAACCTCTTGTTCAGTGCCATCATTTGTTGTGTCTGCAGGATCCATTGTCATATCCTCTACCACCCATTGTCCTCTATGTGATTTAATAGTTTTAGGTCCACATCCACGTACATATCATTTTTTGTTTGCTAGTTGAATGCTCAAGCTCTACATTTTCTCCAATCTCCATCTAAAATAATCAACAACATACATTAATTTATGACAAGATTGGATAATAAAATATACAATTTAGTAATTTCGTGAAAAAACATGGATGTTTCACAAAATGCAATCAGATTAATTTTTCATAAGTTATGTCAAAATTAGAGTACTCGATGTCTTGAGTGATCCGTTTTTTCCTCATTTGATATGACATGATTTGTTTTCATGGCCTCATCTGGTTCCTGTAATACACAACATAATCAATAATGTTTAGTACACCAATTATACTATTTCAACAAGTATGCTATGCAACAAAAAAACTCACCTTAGTCACATTTTTGACATATTGATATCATGTTTTGGAGTTGAATGTTTTTTTTTTATGACCCTAGGTATTTACATCGATCCCAAACTTCAACAAGAAAAGTATCCAACATCCCTATGCCACATGGCCATCCTAATTTTCAACATTTTCCCTTGATCATAGAATCACATTTAATCATCATGTTTGTGCATTTTCAACTAATAATTTTGAGCTCAAAGTCCACATGGAAAAAGAATACTTTATCTCTTCAATGTTGTAGCATTTAATAATTCATAAAGACCTTCCTCCTTTGGTTTAGGTTTCTATTTATTCTTACCTTTATTGTATCTACAGATTTTGTTGTCATGTCCTCTTCCACCCACTTTCCTCTCTGTGATTTAGTAGGTCTGCGCCATCCACATCCTCTTTCCATGGTCTCCTATGGATCCTATTACACAACAATGACAATAATTTTTAGCACACCAATCAAATCCATTATCATCTAATAAGTTAGGTAAAATAGGGCCACGAGTCAAAATTAGCTTGGGATCAAACACCAATACCATACCAATACCAATACCAATACCATACCATTGCATACCAATACCAATGGCATTGCATACCAATACCATTGCATGGAAATGGTATGCACACCAATACCAATAACAGTACCAATACCATACCATACCAATACCAATACCAATATCAATACCATTGCATTGCCAAACCAACACCAATACCAGTATGCATTACCAATACCAATACCAATACCAATACCATAACATTGCATACCATTGCATGGAAATGGTATGCATTGGCAATGATATGCATAGAAATACCATAGCAATATTGTACCATATCAATACCATGCCGATGACATTGCATACCAATACCAATATCATTGCATACCAATACCAATACCATTGCATACCAATACCAATACCATTGCATGGAAATGGTATGCATACCAATACCAATACCAATAACAGTACTAATACCATACCATACCAATACCAATACCATTGCATACCATTGCATGGAAAGGGTATGCATGGAAATGGTATGCATTGGAAATGATACGCATACCAATACCATACCAATACCAATACCAATACCATACCATACCATACCATGCAAATACCATACGAATACCAATGATATCGCATACCAATAACAATACCATTGCATATCAATACCAATACCATTGCATGGAAATGGTATGCATACCAATACCAATACCAGATTGTCTTTGATATGTTGTCATTGATGTCAACAGTTGATGTCATTGTGATGTGATAATAAGTTGTTATAATGAATTATCATTGATGTCAATAGTATAACAATTTGTAGAGAATGAAAATGTCAAACAATATGTAGAGAATGAAAATGTCAAACAATATGCAAATATTTAAACTCAGAAGAAAGGACATTAATCAAAGCTAATAAGGAAGTCTGCATTGTATAAATTCCATTGGTATCTAAATATACACAGGAAAACTCCAAAGGATTCAAGAAAGAATTGTTCTCATTGAGATATTTTTAAGGAGTAGTCGCGCAGAAGACATAACGCGAGGTGAAAAGGAATCCACTCTAAATCATAGGAGAGGTAGCATGCATAGAGTCCATGTACATAAGAAGTAAAGAAGCACAAGGTATTAAAAATATTAGAAGAAATAACGATGAGCATATAATAGAAACATTTTTATATCGAGGTGAAGTCAAAGTTTTGAAGAATTATATCTGGACCAACAGATTCAGGAGTTACAAGAGAAGGACCATTGGATATGCAAGCACCAGATCAAGGGTGGAGATTCATTGCAGAGCACAAAGGGAGAATTGAATAATTTGTTAATTCCAATCCCGTAATTATTCTAGACCGTCCATCGTCACCTCCCAATAGATCTACGGTTGGCATCAGTTCCACTACCAATGAGAAATTTCCATTGGGGAGCTCGACGATAGTTTTAAATGTCATGCTAGTTGGGACCCTGCAATCATCCCTGATCGTGGATCTACTCCAGGAGAATTCTCGACCGTTTGATCAAGTTGAGTGGAAGAACAGAGTAATCCATAAAGAAGGACCATCATATCTGAAGTAGGAGCTTCGGGATGTTTCTCATCCATTAGATCAATATTTGATCTAGATTTAAGTATTAGTCGTTGATCTGGAATAGAAAAGGGGAACCGTTAGATCAATAGTGGTCAACTTCGTCTTTGACCACCTCGGTAGAAAAGGGTTGAGAACAAGTAAGATTACCCAAAGGATGAAGTCCCGAAGTGGACATGAGTCATCCGATGTGAGGAACACTTCGGATAATATACCAATCATTGGATCAAGTAAAGTGGAAGGAAAGTGTAAGCAACAAATGTTCCAAAGAGGACATGATTCATCCGATCTGAGAAATATTTCACGAGTCATTTTGACCATCCGATATATATAAAGTGGAAGGATAGGATAAACAAAGATGAAGGCCAGAGCCTCGAAGTCCCAAAGTAAATAAGGACCATCGGATCTGGAAAAATACATGATGGTCATTAGATCAGAATAGTGGTCAACTTCGACGAAAAAGGATTTAGAATATATGAGTTCACCCAAACGCTGAAGTTATGAAGTCAATCTCAGTCGTTGATCTGAGATACATTTCAGGAGTTAGTACAACTATTAGATCCATGATAAGAACATGTGCCACATGAGGATATCCACGTCAACAAGATTACGTCAACAAGGACACATGGTACAATCATATGATGACAAGTGTCAAAGTGCAGTTGGAATTTTAGGTATGTGTAAGTCACGAATCTAAGTGACATGTGGAACCACTCAGTCAATGCCATGTCGACAAGTGACATCAGCAAGTTATGTCACTCTGGGAGTTTGTACTTCGGGAGTTTCACCCAGGGATGATTTTAGGGGCTAAATTTCGCTCATGGGCTAATTTTCCATGGTTTTTCCAAAAATGAGATTCGCTATTTTAAAAATGATTCACCCAAATTCTATAGGATAGAATTATTTCACCTTTAAAATAGCCAAAATTTTATAAAAACTATATAAAATACTTAGAAATTTGAATATTTTTACAAAAATATCGCCAAACATTTATAGTTGACATATGAAGGATTAGTAAGATTCGCCAAGGTTTCTACATTTGAAAATAAATTTTCATCCTTAAAATCATCCCTGGTTTCACCACTAGCAAATACCCAAAGTCTTGAAGTTTCAAAATGAACGAGAACCGTTTATCATGCAAATAAAATCCAATCGTTCGATCTACTTCGACTAAATGAACTCCGAAAGATTGAAGGACTGTGAAGGAGAAATAACCCGAAGCGTCGAAGGCCGAAGTCAACGCTAAAATTTGATATACTTCAGGAGTGTTCTCAACCAATGATCAAGCATAGTGGAAGGATAGTGTAAGGGGAGGTGTTAACCGACAACAAGCGGTCACCACCGTTTTATGACTTATTCTATAGCTAAACACTCTGGAGGAATTGCTACTCCAGAATTCAGGAGCCATGAATAGCCTAAGTTCCGAAGTAAGTGAGAACCATCCATCTCATCATGACATTAAAATGTGATCGTTGATTTTGATAAGTGATCAAACACTCGCTTATTCTAGAGCCCGGTCACCACCTGCGGTCGTATGGAATAGACAAATAAGGGTAAAAGAAGAGGCATCGCTTAAATCAATAAGCTTGTAGTTTTGCGCATATGGTCATATGTAAATGGTTTGAAGGAAGTGCCTCATACAGATTTAATTCAACAGAGAATTAACACTAGAACAATATAGAGAATCGACAAAATATCAAATATGATCTGTTGTTGAACTGAGAACAAAACAAAAGCATGATTCTAATATAATGAGTCGATCCATGTCTGTGATCAACTCATGAATACAAAATAAATGACACACAGTCATGATTAAGAGAGTTAAATCATGAGCATTATGAATAAAGGATAAAAGGAAAAATGATATTATTTAAAGTTTAATATTATCAGTTAAATGAAAATGTACAATGGTTCAATATCAAAAAATTCAATGATTCAAAATCACACAATTTGGAAGACTATATAAACAATAAAGAATGGTGAGAAGAGTGAGTAGTTGAATTTGTTGAAGTATATATATTTATATATAATGGATTTAATGAAGTTTCATTCTATCAGGTTGGTGCATATTTACAAGATGGCTCTCGTATGAGGATTGCATTCCTCACATCTCAGTTGGATCTGAGATCAACAAGCTTGGACTTGCTATGAGGGTTGGATTCCTGATTTCTCAATTGGATCTTAGAACTACAAGCTGGGTCTTATAACAAAGAGTTGGTTCTTTCATAATTGTTTGAAGGTGAAATTCAAAGATTGATCTTATGTATTCATTCAAGTTAAATAAATAAATAAAATATTTATTCTTGTATATATTGGTTGAGAAAATGAAATAATATATGTTGTTCAGTTAATTTATGAAAAGTGGAAAATTATCCAAAGTTTTGTGACACTGATTCACCCTTCCCTCTCAGTGTCAAGTGTCCATTTCAACAATTGGTATCAGAGAAAGTTTCCTTTAGCACAATTTAAACATTGAAGGTAGATTCAAAATAAATGGGTGGACAAATTGTTATCTCCACAAATGAAGCTTCGTTATTTGATGGAACAAATTATTCATCATGGAGGGAAAATTTGAAAATATATTTGAAGTCAAGAGAATATGGAGTTTGGGATTCGGTAGTAAGTAATCCCTGGCACTTAAATACTTCAAAGAGAAAAACCAAAACTGCAAAAGAGGAAAGGAGAAACAATTCATTATCCTTAAAGGCAATTCATGATGGATTGTTAGACCAAGTCAAAGAAAAGATGAGGCACTTCAATTATGCCAAAGAATTATGGCTCCAACTAGAAAATTGTTATCATAATGAAACACAAGAAGAAGAGAAATCCTATCAAAGTGAGGAACAAGACTCAAATAAAGAGGATTCTTGTCAGAATAAAGAACAAAACTCAGAAGAAGAGAATTCTTATCAAGATAAGGAACAAGAAAAAGAAAAGGAAAATTGTAATTATATTGAAGAACATAATACAGGGGAAAAAATTTCTAATCAGATTGAAATGCAGAATTTGATCTTAGTCAACAATGAGGAAGAAAACCTCATCAAGTAATTGAGGCATACCTCCGTAATCACTAAATAAAAATTACATAATATTAAGACTGATGTTACAGTTGCAATAGAAGAGATTTGTATGCAACAAAGAAATTATATGCATATTAAAGTTCCTATGGATGTTCTTGCCCATATTGAAAATACAGTTATGTGCACTTTTGAAGAGTTGGAGAAACTTCAACAGTTAGATCAATCTAACCATGAAGAGTTTTAACAGAGAGTTCAACTAGAAGACAAAGAAAAGGAGATCAAAAGATTGAAAACCGAAGTTACTAATCTAACAGAAGAGATGGAAGAATTAAAGACACATGAGAGTAAAAGAAAATAAGTACTAAAAGAATCAGAAGCATTAGTTAACAGTCTAAACACTCAACTTCAGGAAATTAAAGAAAGTGAAGAAGACCTAAAGATCCAGTTAACAAGGAAAACAAATTATTACCACATGTTGGAATTGGAAGTCGTCAATTTCAAAAAGATAAATGAAAGTACTAATGCAGATCTAATGACTCAAATTGAAGAAGCTAAGAAAAAGGAAGAAGCCCAGAAGATCCAAACATATAAAAAGGAAGAAGAAAATCAAATGACAGATCTCTCAAGACAAAATAAAATCAAGAATGGAAACACCTTCAATAGCTATTGATTTTCTTGTCATAACTTTGGCCATAAAGCAATGGATTGCAAGAAACTAGAGGAAGGATATACATGAAAATCCAAAAACTCAGTTAGATGTTGGAGATGTAATTTTGTTGGGCACACAACAAAATTTTGTCATACAATGAGATGTTACAATTGTGATAGGTTTGGGCACAAATCCCAAAGCTACAGGAGTTCAAAAATTCAATATTTGAATAAGTCATTCAATTCAGTGAAAAAAACTAGTAAAAGTTGGAAGAAGAAAGGAGATGACAAATCTCCAAAAACACAATTAGAAATAGAGGATCCAAAAAGAAGAATATCTCATAAAAAGATATGGAGAAGAAAATTTCAAGGAGAAAGCAAGAAATATGATATTACACCTGAAAATGAAGAGATTAATAATAAGAACATGATGGGTGAAGGTTCTAATAAAGAATGTGAAATACAATATGAAATAAATCAAGCCCAAGAAAAGGAAGTGCCTATAAAAGAATACAGGACAATATCAAATTCTGATGATGTCATAAATTGTTAGCAAAAGAAAGAAAATACAAAAATAATTTAAATTGGTTTCTACAAAATCAAAGGATTATGCCAAGAGTTTTTTTTTTAAATTAACATATGGAAAATCTTGACTATCTACAAATTAGTGGTCAAAAGAAAAATCATTGGTAGGGTTAGTTGTAGAATACGAGAAGAGGAAAAATAAAGGTAGCAGAGAAGTTCAAGGAGTATCATTCAACAAAAATCAATTGATAACAAGATTGCTATTTAAATCAATTGGTATCATTCCTCAATTGATATTTCTATGAAATCTCAAAGAAGAATAAGAAGCAGATAAAAAAGATCAGTAAGATTCGTACTCTTGTTTCTATTTGACAAAGGAAAGTCAGTAAAAACTCAGGAGGAGTATTTTGGTTATTCAATAAGAAAGTAATTAGATTAATTTTTTGAAAAGACTTGATCACTACAAATGGGTATCACTACAAGTTGGTATCAATAAGACTACTTATTTGAACACAAATATACCAATGGAATGAGATAAAACAATTAGTAAATTAACAGGGGAAGAGAACTTTTCAGGAAGAGATACCCTTTCATAAACAAAGGGGGAGAGTAGTCAGAGGCATAGATAGAATATTGATAGGGGGAGTCATTCGGTCAAGGAAGGAATAACATGATTTCATTTGAGTTACCCAAGTTCATATGTTGGTCAAAAACATGCAGACAAACATAAGTTGATCATAAGGGGAGAAACCCTTTTCCATTGATGTCAAAGGGAGAGAGTAACTTCATAGAGAAAAGAATCATCACAGGAGGCGTTTGTATGAAGTTAGAGTGTTTCCCTCAATGAAAAACGGGGATACTGTTTGACATATTGTGCTCGATATGTTGTCATTAATGTCAGCAATCGATGTCATTTTGATGTGATGATAAGTTGTTATAATGAAATATCATTGATTTCAACAATATAACAATTAGCAGAGAATGAAAATGTCAAACAGTATGCATAGAATGAAAATGTCAAACAATATGCAGAGATTCAAGATCATAAAAAAGGACATTAATCAAATCTCAGAAGGAAGAGTACATTGTAGAAATGCCATGGGGATCGAAATCCCCACGGGAAAACTCCAAAAGATTCAAGAAATAATCTTACTCATTGAGATAGTTTTAAGGAGTAGTTGTGCAGAAGACATAACACGAGCTGCAGAGGAATCCACTCTAAACCTCAAGAGAGGTAGCATGTAGAGAATCCATGTACAGAATAATTAACTAAGCACAAGGTATTAAAAATCTCAGGAGAAAGAACGATGAACATATAAAAAGAAAGATCGTTAGATCAAGGTGAAGTCAGAGATTTGAAGAATTATATCTAGAACATCAAATTTGGGAGTTACAAGAGAAGGTGTTATCACATATAGTTGTTCAAGTTCACAGGTGATAGTGATCAATGCACAAAACATGCAAAGGCAATTACAATGGTGTTTTTCCCGCTGCACATTTTGATGTGGCGCTATCTCTAAATGCAGGTGGAAGGAATCCATAGTTAGCAGGTGGATAAAAGTTTGGTGGGGGCACTAAAGTAGCCGGCGCGCCCATATCTTAGCTCCCCTCCAGATCGATGATCATTAGTCATATCAGGGTCGCAACATGCGCGGATGTTAAAATCCAAAGGGCGGGTGGATGTTGAAACCGTAGTTTCGCAGGGAGGCGACGTGTCGGAAGGAGGTGCATATCGGGCCCGAAAGTGGTGAAAGTCCAAACCACGTTTTGAGGCCTCGATATGAACATGTGCATATAAGGCCCTATCCTAGGTTGACAAGTGGCCACCCAACAATTGTCCCGCCACAATCCAATCCCAAGGAGAAACCAACCAATGAGAGAGGGTTGACTTCCTCAACCTCAACATCCAATCTGATTGCAACATGTGGCCTTATGTGGAGCGTTCATCTCGATGCACTCCTATCTCGAGGAACATTCAATAAATGAGGCAGGGGATGGTAGATTAAACTTAAGCTCAGCCCATAAATAGAAGGCTCAATAGTTATGGCCAAGGAGGTTGGACCGTTAGTAGGGTACAATGATGATTAGCTTTCTGTAGGTCCTCACTGAACCTATTTTGCATCCGACAGAAAGAAACATGCCCAGTCTGATAGATGACTACTCAGACACAAATATTTGAATGGCATTGCTATGTCACACTCCCAATAGTATTTTGTTGGTCTAAGTATAAATAGATCAGTTTGATATTTTGTTAAGGTGGTCAAATGGTTGAGAAAAGATCCCTATTTTGTAATATTTTGATTCTAGAACTGTTCTCTGGTGATGTATCAAATTTGAGACTTTCACATTAATAGAAGAAAGCCTCTTTTCGTCTCTTTGTGAAAATTGTGCTAAAACAGTCGAGAATGGAGGATCCAGTCAAGGGTTGTGATGCTATTATAATTTAGGTTTGATTACAGTGGTATCATGACTATTTTTAATCAACTCCCTTGTTATCTTATTTCTCCTCACACTAAGGGACTCGGGCATGGAGGATCCATTCGAGTTTTTGTAGTTGCATTGTGATGTAGTTTTGATCATTGTGTTTCTGTGACATTTTTTAGTGTCTGAAAGTTGAGTTCAAGAGTGCTCTTGAGCCTGAGTTTTTCTTCACCAAGTTGCTTGAAAGTCGGAGGCCCATGAAAGACTTGTCCACCTTTCTCACTAAGTCTTCCTTCTTCTCTCCCTTAAAATCAAATCACTGACTAGAGTTAATGAGTCCCTCACTTCCCTTTCAATTTCTTGTCTAGTTCCTGTATTAAAATCATTCTTATACTGAGTTTTTTCCATTTGACCTCCATTCATAACACCAACATACACCAAAAATTCTGATGGGTACGGGGCTTATCCTCTTGCAATCTGAGGGTGACTCTTAGTGCTAACAGAAGGACCGTTGGATATGCAAGTGCCAGATCAAGGGAAAGGATTGATTGCAGAGAGAGAAGGGAGAATTAAACAATGCATTAATTCCAATCCTATAATTATTATAGACCTTTGATCCTCACCTACCAATATATCTACACTTAGCATCAGTTCCACTAGCAACAAGCAATTTCCATTGTGGAGCTCTACAATAGTTTTAAATGTCATGCTAATTGGGACCCTGTAATCATCCCTGATAGTTGATCTACTCCGGGAGCATTCTCGACCATTGGATCAAGTTGAGTGGAAGGACATAGTAAGCCATAAAGAAGGACCATCAGATCTAAAGCAGGAGATTTTGGATTTTCCTCAGACGTTAGATCAAGATTTGATCTAGAGTTAAGTATTATTCATTTATCTGGAATAGAAAAGGGGAACTGTTAGATAAATAGTGGTCAACTTCTCCGCTAACCACTTCAGCAGGAAAGGGTTGAGAACAAGTAATATTACCCAAAGGCCAAAGTCCTGAAGTGGACATGATTCATCCAATCCGAGGAACACTTCGGATAATATACCGACCATTGGATCGAGTAAAGTGGAAGGAAAGTGTAAGCCACAAATTTTCTGAAGAGGACATGAGTCATCCATTCTGAAAAATATTTAGGAAGTCATATTGACCATCCGATCTATATAAAGTGGAAGGATAGGATAAGAAAATATGAAGGCCAGAGCCCCGAAGTAAATAAGGACCATCGGATCTAGACAAATAAATGATGGTCGTTAGATCAGAATAGTGGTAAACTTCGGCACTGACCACTTCAACGAAAAAGGATTCAGAACACATGAGTTCACCCGAAGGCTGAATTTCTGAAGTCACTCTCAACCATCTATATTATATATATTTCGGGAGTTAGTAAAACCATTAGATCCAGGAGAAGAACATGTACCACATGAGGAGATCCATGTTAGCAAGGATACATGGCGCAATCAGATGATGAAAAGTGTCAAAGTGCAGTTGGCATTTCAGGTATGCATAAGTCATAAATCTAAGTGACATGTGGAATCCACTCAGTCATTTCCATGTCAACAAGTGATTTCATCAAGTTACTTCACTCCGAGAGTTTGTACTTCAGGAGTTTCAACACCAAAAAATACCCTTAGTCCCGAAGTTTCGAAATGATCGAGAACCGTTCATCGTGCAAATAAAATCCAACCATTTAATCTACTTCGGCAAAATTAAATATGGAAGATTGAAGGAATGTGTGTTGGACACACCTGCCACACTTAGAGGGGGGGGTGAATGAGTGTGGGGATCTTTTTCCCAAAACTTCCCTCTTACAAAAAAACTCCTTAGTTAACATTCAACATTTTCTCATTACTCATTGTTGTCATTTATAATAAATTAGATGTGAATACATATCAAAAAAATATATCATCAACATATCAACAACAAATCATCTCCACAAGGAACACAAAGAACACAAGATGTATGTACAATTTTTCTTTTTATTATGGACTTCAATCCGGGGTTTTTTTAGCAACAACTAAATAGAGTACAACTCTACAAGAGAACCAGCTCTATATGCAAGACTCATCTTACATTATTAACACCAATTGATATGAGGCAACAATCCTCAACAGATATCAATCTGTCAACATAAACAAGTGCATCAACCATGCACCAGCCTGTTCCAAACAACCTATAATCAACCTGTACCATAAACAAGTGCATCTAACCATGTACCAAGTATATACCAATAATGTGTCAAATAATAATAAAAAATGACTCATCAATATGTACCAACATCATCAACTATACACCTCATGTATGTGCCAACTCATCAACTACTTGTCTCAACCATGACTAGTTTTGGATTAGTCAACAACCCCAACCTGAAATAATCATCACTTTGTACCTGTAATGAATAAAGTTATGAAACTGATAAAAAATGTTCTTCAGTGTGTTTTATGCAATTCCTCCTGATGGCGCTACTTGGAACCTCTCATAAAAGGAGTTATAGGAAAAATGGCATACCTTGTTGAATTCTGTCTTATTACAGAGAGCAACCTTGTAGAGCGTGCCCCACACAAAATATTCATTGAATTGATATGAAACTATTGAAAAAAACAATAAATCCTGTACCCTAACCAAAACATTTTCTCTCACTGAAGTTGGATCTATTATGAAGAAGTTTTGACGTTATTACCCAAAATAGTTGTTTTTGACTAGTTTCAGGACTAGCCACAAACCCTATTTTCCACGGAGTGTAACGCCCAAAATACAATGAACCACAAGATAAATGTTTTACCACAGATACTTGGGTATGTTTTCTCAATGGAATAGAAATTTCATAGTCTGAATCATTATAGAAAAAAAGTTATAGCGAAAATGGTGAGATGACTTGTAAATAACATACCTTAGAAAGTACCATCAAAAGAATTTATCCTTCCTTGCATTTCAGCCTTCTTTTCTTCACCTTTCCTCAGAATTTCAGCTTATATATCCTTGGTTAACTTAGACAAATATATATATTCAATATGCTCAAGTGTGATTAAAATGAGAGAGCCTTGCCTCTTATTTATACTCTCCAAGTAGCTTCCTTAAAAACATCTTCTAGGTCACTTGGCCTCACTTTCCTTATTTTAGGGTTAACCCACTTCTAATTTCTCCATTAAATTTAATATTTAAATAATTTATTTTGTATTCACTTTGAATTATAGTACACTCATCACTTCAATTTATTATTTACCTTTTAAAATCCTTTAAACCACTTTGACTACTTTGACCTTTTGGGGCTTCTAGATGACATGCGAGGGTCCTCCAACTTTGTAAGGCCATAAATCTCAAACCGTGAGGAGTTATGTGACGTTCTGCATACCAGAAGAAATGGCATGACATGTACTATTCATATAGAATAGTATTGTCATAAAATGTATCATAACTCATATTGTTACCCATAAAAAAAACTTGGGTCCATTACCCAAACCTGGGGTCTCCAACTTCTCATGGCCATAACTCTCTAACCGTGAGGAGTTATGTGACATTCTACATACCACCGGAAATGGCATGACAATCAATATACATCTAGGATAGTTTAACCAACAATTTCCTTGATATTCATCTCATTATTCCACATACAAGCATGGTTCCTCCAACCATTCTTCTAGGATAACTCAATCCGCAAAGCGTCTTCCCATAAGGGCTTTCACCATAAGAAGACCACTTTGGAGTTCATCCATTTTTGCACCTTATCAATCATTATAAGAAAATAATGAGTCATCTATACATTTTTCCAACAATGCATCACATACCAATGAAACCACAATGATCCATCTTCATCATGTATCAATGACAACTAATTGATCCATCTTCATTATATCAATGACAACTCATTGATCCATCTTCGTCTATGCATTATCATCAAGGAAAATACATATTATATTACATCTATCATCAATCAATCAATCCTTTGACATCAATCAATCACTTGACATCATTCAATGACATCAATCAATCAAACCATTGGCATCAATGACAACATGATCCAACAATCTCACCCTTTGGCATTGATGGAAATACCAACATTGATGTCAACACCAATTACCAATTATTGATGTCAATATGTAGATAAGGCATGATCTAAATCAATATTCAATGTGACTATCTCTCCCCATCAATAAACATAAATCACATCAATGTGATTAACTCTCCCCCTTTGACATTAATGCTAAAGGGCCATTCTCATCTTGGGGTTGCTCCCCTTGCTTGAACTCTCCTTGGGGCTGCTCCCCCTATCTGAATGCCTTTGATCTTCCTCTGATTAATCTCTCCCATTTTGAACAAGGGATATCACTCTGAAGTAATGTTGAATATACATCGAATATACTCCCCCTGTGATCGTTTCTCCCCCTGAAATTATGCTCCTGTGTTCTTTCTTCAAGTATAGGGCTCTTTTCTAGGTATGGATTTGATAAATATCTCCTCCTAAAATCATGGGAAGAAGAATGAATCCCCTTATGGGTATGTCTCCCCTATCTTTTCTACAAGATGAACATTGTGCTACCATATAACAATCCTTGGACATGTTCATGCATCAAACTCATGCCATACCAAGCATCATGAAGCAAAAGATATGTCAACAATGAAATAAAGAATCATGAGAAAAATATCAACCAAGTACATCCTGTACAAAATGTGTGCTCATCATGCACAACACCTATGTACATCAACATCATGCAATGTGCCAAAATATATCATCCATGGAATGTATCAATCATATGCCTTTATCAATATTCCAACCATGTGCATCTACCAACATGCCAAACAATGTATCATATCACTCATGATATGTCTCCATCATGAACTAAGTTCCACAATAAGGTATCTCAAACAAATGCCAATTGTTGTGATAATCAAGTAGTACCAATGGTGTAGTATCATCAAGCATATGCCATCTATGAGTGCACCAAACATGTACATTACCATGCACCAATACCACAAAATGTTGAATCCCATATATGTATGCCAAATCCTCCATAAAACATTTGCCAATCAAAATGCTAGTAGGTGCCTCTTCCAATGTACTAGAAAAGTACCAATCATGCATCAACTATAGATCAACAATGATGTACAACATGATCACATCATCAACTCACCAACCATATGTTTCAACATGTAGCCCAATCCATATGCAAAATGCATGCACCATGATATCAACATATGATTCCAATAATACATCATAAGATATACCAGCCATGTACACCACCATCAAAATCACAAAATGATTAATCCCAACATATCAACATCAATCCATACTCTTGGGTTAGTTCCATGCACCCAATATTTATTTTTATTATACCATTATGTGATCTCACCATGAAAACCTACAACAGACAGTTTCAGAACCTGCAATAAACAATGTTAGACCCTGTAATACAGAGTTATACCATCACATCAAACTCCAAGCCATGTGCATTGCCTTTTTCTCAAGGCTTTACAACATATATGTGGTCTTTTTCACAACAGAGCGCATGTGTATGCGACCTATTCAAGTTCAACATGCATATGCACGCGACTGTCACCACTATCACTCACATGTGCCTCAGTAGATGGCACTTTTGTACTTCCCTTCAGTCTTTCATTCTGATTTGGTTGCTTTTTCTTCTTCACCCACTTCTGTAGATGAACCTTGTCCTTGGAACTTGAGCTCCAAGCATCCATATTTTCAAATATTTCTCCCTTTCTTACTTCATTCCTTCTTCTATCCATGCTATGTAAATTCCTCATCATGGACTTTCTTCTTGTGTTCCAACACTCCTGGGATTTGTGGCCAAATCCACTAGAGCTATAGAATCTCATAGAGTTATAGTGAACAACAATATGTCCTACGTGATCACATCTCCAACATCTTGTGGTGTTATAGAATATTCCATTATATATCCTTTCATAAGATCTACATTCAAAATCTTTGTGACCATATCCATTACATGGTTAACAATGCCCATGAAAAATACTTTCATACCTTTTCTTTGGTGTCCCAAAAGTATCTTCTTGATGTCTTCCTTTCTTTGTTCTTTTGAAATCTTCTTTGTCTTGTGTAGATGGTTGTTTTGCAACATTGTCTTCCTTCTTTGATGGACTTACCTCATGATTCTTTGAGGTGCTTGCTTCAACATGTGTATCTTCTCCTTTGTATCCAATACCTGGTTTATCACATGGTGGTCTTTGACTTTCCAATATCTCATCCAAGATTCTTGATCTATTCAAGAATTTGTTTGACTTCTCTACCTTCTTTCTAAGGTCAACAATTTTAGCTTCTAGCTTACAACATGACTCTTCCTTTACATTTATTTGAATCTTCAATAGTTCCTCTATTTTTTTGGCTTCTTCAATTTGTGTCTTGAGATAAATAATGGTTTCAAAACTTTTGCTAATCTCATCATCTATATTCATGTCTTCTTTTCCATTCTTTAGTCTTGTGATCTCTTCTTCATTTTCTTCTAATTTAGAACTCTCTTCTTGTTCTTTGAGCATTCCCTTTAACTTCAAGATGTGCCTTTGATTTCTCCTATGAAACTTCTTAATGTTATCCTAAAGATAGTTATAGTGTGTATAAAAATTATCACTCCTATACATGTATAAACCCTCTTCAATTTCCTTTTGAAGTTCTAATATATTTTCTTCTATTCTTTCCATGGGATAACTATCATCAAACTTTACACAAACCATTTCTAGATCATCTTCTTCACTTGATAAAAATTCAACATCATCACACTTTGAATTATTGTAATAAAGAGTCTTGGGAGATTATTTACCTTCAATATCTTCCTTCTTGCCAACACCATCACATGATTTTTTGCCTTCATTTGAAATGTATTCAAGTTCTTCCTTTGTTCTATCATTACTTGATTCTTTATCTTCACTTCAAATGTTTTTCAAATTCACATTTAGAAAAAATACATTCAAGAGTTTTTGATGATTCTTTACCTTTGATGATCTTGATGGAGTGGTATTCAATTTCTTCCTTCTCCTTCTTGTTTTGATATGTCTCCTCTAGATTTAGCCATAGATCCTTGGAGGAAGTGCATTGTCCCATGATCTCTTTGATAGGGCTTGAGAGTCCACTAAGAATGGTCTTGAGAGCCAATCCATCATTCTTCTTTCCTTCCCTTTGAGCTGCAATGTCACATACCCACTATGGCATAATAAATTTTTCACTTTTCCTCAAGGGATAGAATCCCTGAATTCCTACGGGGGCCTAGCGTAGGCTAGGTCTCTCCTTATCCACCTCCATGTGATCATTGGTTATGACCACAGGCCAAGCCAAGAGGCGCCTTTCACATTTCATGACTCAACGATGCAAGAGAGTCAAGTCTTTCGACTCTTCAAACTCCGAAATGCCGAAATGCCAAACCCCGAAAGGGTTGGCGAGTGACAAGCTCCCCACTTGGGTCTTGTCCACATGACCCTGTTCCATGACCACATGCTTAATTGACAAAACAATTACTAGATTTTCATGATTTGGGGAATCGTGATGCAATGTGTCTTCCTCTCCCTTTCAAATCCCCAAAACTATGAAATATCTTTGTTGAGGGATCAACAGTCCATGTCCCTCTTGAACCAATGGCTACAATCCAACTGGATCGACGACCCACATCCTTTCGGGGTTTCGTAATTCACGATTTCACGATTCCATTACAAACAATACTTATCCACAATTTCACACACCCAATCGAACAATACGTCGTGTTTCGCGACTTCAGGAGTTTCAACGCAAAGCACCCTAGTTCCTTGTCCTCAGAACTTCCAAAATTCTGAACCCCAATATGCCAAAACCTGCCCCGGTTCCATGACCCAACACTACTCCTCCAACGCTTTTGGGGTTTTGCATTTCGAGACTTCGTGAATACTGTTACTCCAATTCCTTGTCCTCTCATACTCTTAGTATATGAAGTATCGAAGTGTCGAATCCTGAAATTTTGGTCCTCCTTCTCCTGAGAAAGATCAACGGCTCAAAGCCTCTCCTGATCCAACATCTTAGATCCTTTTGGGGTTTTATGGGTCAAGAGTTTAGAACTCTTACCTCTTGTTTTCCCGGTAATCAAATTTTCGAAATCTCCTTTCGGATATTTCCCCGAAACCTCAACCGCGTGCACCTTTCGGGACATCAGGATTTGCAATTTCACGAATCTGTCGTGACCAAACTCTTGGTCCTTCAACCTCCCAGTATCTGAAACCCCGATGGGTTCGGATCTCTGCCACGTGTCATCTGGAATGGACGGTCTCGATCCTTTCATTGTTTCTCATACTGAGAGTTTGAAACTCTCGGTACCAAGACCACATCCTTCTCTACGTCCCGAACTCTGAATAGCCGAAATACCGAAATCTGATGGCTCCTCTCTTGTATCAGGATTTCGCAATCTGGGAGTTCAAAGTGAAATGACTCCATGATTCTAGTCCTTCAACCTTCCGGCGTCCGAAACCCCGATGGGTTCGGATCTCTACCACGTGTCCTCTTAAATGGATGGTCCTAATATTTTCGGGACTTTGACAAGTCCTCACCTTTGCGTATGCGAGGGTTAAACCTCATGCAACTTCTCCTGGATCCGATGGCTATCGGATATCCACGCGAGATCTAATGGTAGCTATAGCTCCTCCATGAACTCATGATTTCTTCCCAATTTTGGAAGATTTCGATGCTTTGAAGGTCTCAGCCTTCGATCTTCCACTGCAAGCCGACTATTGGGTCTCGCCAGCACTTTATGAAAAGTGTTGGAAGGAATTAAGAGCTTTTCACTCTTTCTCATGGGCTTGAATCTTAGAAGAGTCTTCCGCACACCCCTTGCGCACATTCGTCAAGTCTAGGACTTGGGTGAGTCTCGGCCTCTACTTGCCATGCTGGGAGTCGAGGAATAGCTACACTACCTCTCCTGAGCTTAAAAGAATTCATCCTCCAAGGGACTCTAGACAACTAGGAAGGTTGGCATGTGTACATGAGACTATGCCTAAGGTCGTCGATCTCATAGTTAGTGGCTCTAACTCCAGCAACCACAGGACACAAGAATTTACGAGTACCAATCATGTCTTATCCATATAATCTCTTACTAGCCTAAATATACAACCAAGCAGTAAGGAAAGAGACACAGTATATCCATTCAGAAATCAAGCACAATTCTTGAAACATACCCTGTATAACCAAATTCATGCCCAGTTACAGCTAAATTACACAGAGTAAGAAAATGCTTATCTATTACAAGTTTTCGCCAACCAACTGACCGTGGGTGTTCGTCCTTCCACCCGACCATAGGCTCAGAGGCATTCATTCTTAGCACTCTGGCCACCCCAGTGCCAAGACATGATATCACCAAGGAATTCTCACAGTTCTCGAGAGTTCTCTCTCTATTTTAGCTTCTTTTCGGGTCCTATTTTCTGCAACTCAGAGCTTTCTCACTTGTTTGTGGCCTTGGCAAGGTTTCTCAAATTCTCTTTGGCATCAAGCTTGTGGCCTTCAATTCATGACTCGCTGGAGAGCTCTGTGCATCTCCCCTGCGAGATTATGCTCTTCTTCTCCCCATATCTTCTCATGTCTCCTCTCCCGTGTGTCTATCCCTCTTACCTTGGGAGGTTTTTGCCGACCTATCTTGTTCCTTCTGTCAGAAGGAAGCTCAGGTATGTAGGTCCCTATGGTACTTCAAACTGACAACCCTTGTTTCCATTCATGGGGATGGTTGGTGATTCAACCACCGGTCCTTTCTTCATTGACTGATTTTCTTTCCTGGGATTCGAAGGAGGTCTGTCATCCTTATCAAGGGAGATTTTTTAGGTTATTTGATATATGAACCCTCTCTTATAGTTTTCACATTCTTCCTCTAGTGATATAATGGCTAGTACTTTCAAGGCTTCACTCCCATAGTCAGTTATTGGCAACTCAAACAATAATACATTTACATTTTCCTCATGCATTAGCATGGAAATTCCTATTTTATGATTAATTACAAATTGGGGGAAACAGGGTGTTACAATTACCTCCCCCTTAAAGGAACACCGTCCTCGGTGTTCTTTCTCAAAAAAACCTATCATGCCTTTCTCATTCAGCCACTTTAGAGGTCTTGACCTTCATCCTCGGTCAGGTCCTCTCTTAGAATCTTAGTCTTCGTCATCTGCCTTCAATAATTCTTGGACAACAAGCACATTAATCACAATTTTGTGCAAAAACATCTCACTGTTGTTCAAAATTCAAAAGGAAAATTTCATAATCTTAGCACAATACTTATCTGTGCGGTTTGTGGATCTGTATCCACATGGTAGTTTTGTTTTCCATGATCAATTCTTTCCTTGACGTACCCATTGGGTGCATGATTCCAATTCAATAGTTCTCAAGAGCTATCATGATTTCATATTCCTTTCCAAGGTTTTTCTGCATGGGGAAACTACCCACTATGTGCATGATCCCAATAGTTTACAAGAATTATTAAGATCTCCTCTTCCTTGCAGTCACTCACCCTCTAGGCCTAGGATTAGGCATCCCCTTCATTGTTATATAGTCTCTCGATGATCCATCTTTCCCTGCCAAGGTTTTCTCGCACAGGAAAATTTTAGAGACTCTATCGAGTCTTACAGTCGAGGCGTCCCTCGGACTTGCTCTGTCAAGGCATACCTCTGGCTTTTGTTACCTCAACACAATAATTTTTAGGTGATCATGCATTATCACAGGGTTTTCATGGTTCAACAGTAGCCATGTTCATCATTTTCAGATGTGACAACCTTCATCTGCCCTTTCAAGACAAATCTTTTCTTCTCACCTGTATCACAGGTACACAAGGTTCGTGAGACATCATTATGAATTCTATTGCAAATCTGTCACCTACAGATTTCCTATTCCATAATTTGTTTTCATATTTGTTCCGCACAGGAACTAGATTCATAATTATGGGACTTTCCTTCCCATAAAATTTTAGCTCAGCAGGAAATCGGTCTTCCTTATGGGCTTACAACATTGCCATATCCAAGATTCCTTCTTCCTACAATCATTCCTCAGCTAATCAAATTGTTATTTCTCATGCACATACATTTTATTGCACCTTTACAACATCGTCACAACAATTTTAGAATGGTGTATACTAACAATCAAATTCACTTTCTCAAAAGGAAATACCATTCATTGCATTCTGGCTCAGCAGACAATTGATCTTTCCTATGGGCTTACTTTTCTGCCATATCCATAACCCTCTACTTCCTGCAATTCATTCTTCAATCAGCCAAACAAATTATTAGATTTTCCATGTACACACACACACACACACACACATATATATTCAAAATGTAATTCAACATTTCAAAGGGTTTTAACAAATTTGCCACTATCCATAGCCACATTCATACCCAATGCACTCTTGCATTGTTATTCAAGTTCGCCACACTTTATGACCAGTTCTTGGCCATGGGGTGTTGGAATTTAACCAACCTTTTCCTCATATGGTTTATTCATTTTTCTTTCATTCTTACAGTAGGACCATGCTGCCTACTATAGGTCGATCATGATCCCAAATCAGTACACATGAACTCAAAAGTTTCACATGAATTCCTTTACGCATTCCTTGATTGTCCATGCATTCATGAATTCTTCCAAGGGTTACAAACAATGTTTACTACTAGAAGTTCATACCTTCATCCTTCAGGTTCTCCTTCCTGAGTCATACCTTACTTGGGTATCCAAGGCATACCACTTCCTTTCAAAATTCATGAATAACACTAAGACAATAAAATATTTCAGAAGGGGTTCCTACCAAATCCCTTCATACCTTGTGCCACATAGGCATGCATATATTTATACCGGTTCTTGGCTGCTAGCACTCTCTCTTTGATATTATCCCATCAAGGGTGCTCCATGGGGACTTTTAAAGTTCCTTCAACAATCGTTCCACAAGAACCTTCTCATAGTCATCCTTTGATTAGGGTTGCTCATTGTTGGCAACTGTCTTCCTCAATAGCTCCAATTCATTTCTATACACAACATGCATCATCATAGCCACAATTACATTAGTCGTAATATTAAACCAAATGCATGTATCATAATGTTCGAACTCATAAACATCCTCAAATGTTTCCATAAGTGTAACACAAAAAAAATTCGATTGTATCATTGGCAATACAATCCTTATTACTTAGGGTGTCAAGACCTTTTCGTTCATCGGTGTACTAGCTTTCTCATCCCATAGAAAACATAATGCATAGCAAGGAAAGAAATGAGGGCTCTCCCCTTCCTCAAATTCTTTCTACATCGCCTGGGGATTTTTCAGCCCAGTCGAGTTATCTCTAAGGTCTCACTGCCTTTTCTTAATCATAGCTTCAACCAAGCCTTATCAGTTAAATGTACTCATTTATTCATTTAATCATACTCAGGGGGTTTACTTGCCTCTTACCAACTATACCGGTTTCCGCAACTGCTCTTTTTCTAAGAAGCCTTGGTTAGGCCTCACCCTAACCCTTTTTGGGATACTGCAACATGCTTTAATAGCAACTCTTTACTCATAATGAATCATGAACCTGTGCATCCTACACACTTCCATTCGGTTATTAGAATGGTCAATATTCAGTTGTTAGTCTTCTATTAATTACATGATTCTTTCAAAATGTAATCCAAGATTCTTATATATATGGATAGGCCTTGCAGCCCATTGTCCAACCTTCAACAATTATTAGGGTTGTGACTATATTCTTATAACAAAGTCCTTACACAGTTCCTCCACTGGGAACTTCTTCGGCATGCAACTTCCGTGTTGCATATCCATCATTATTTGTGATGGCCTCAACCTTGAGTTAGTTTTATCTTTTTACTAAATACACCCCTTAAGGAATATAAACATGCATCTTTACTGTTAAGATCAATCAATTCATATTCATTCCCCTTAAGGAATATAATCATGCATCTTTGATTCTTGTTATGACAAGAGAGCATCTTTGCTCATTTACCCTTTCATCTAATTATATTGGTACTTCCTGAGGAAATGGAATACATTCCCCTCGGGCTATTATTTGGAACAAAACTTTCATGACTCCCCAGAATGGAGTTAGATATGCCTCCATAGTATTCATTCAATCTAGGCAAGAGCAATACTTGCTTCATGTTTCACTCATCAGGGTAATCATATTGGGCCTCTAGTATACTTATACTCTTACATCATACATGTGCATTACTTGCACATTTAATATCATTCATAACTTACCGGTATTAATATTAGGCTTCCTATTATGAAGATTCATAATGCATTAAACTCATGTACTCAAGTAAAATTGAACAAAACTAAGTATTCATCATGCTAGTTCACGCGTTCTCCTCACGCGACCACCGGTGGTGATCACGATCTAAACTAAAAGGTACTTCACGTTTCATGATTTTGGGATTCCTGTTGCAAGGAACTCTGGTTCTTCGATCCTCGAAATCGAAAAACCCGAAAGACCGAATCTAAGGTTTTATTGGATCTTTTATTCACATGACCCTTCGCTCGGAGCCTAGGGTCAACTCCCAGACACATGTAGGGATCCTGAGTTTCAGAGAATCCGTGGAAAATGCCCCACCGTTTCCAAAAACTTTTGATACACGAGGGTCCAGCAACCTGGATCCCACGATCCAGATCTCTCTAGCAATTAGTGGTCTTGATCAAATCCTGGCTTTCCACCTTTCAGGATTCTGGCGGAGTCTTCACCCCCTTAATTCCCGATTTCGAATCCTCAAAACATGTATGTGTTAGATCAACGATCCACCACCTGTCTTGATCCAACGGCTTAGGTTGGATGTCAGGATTTTGTGAAATGTGAGTCCTCAAAACTCTTCCCGTTGACTTATAAACCCCTGACTTCTGAAGATCCAATTACACCGGATCTACAGCTCAAGTCATCCGCTAACCAACGACCTTGATTGAATCGGTGATTTACCTGGCGCGACTTTGGAAAGTCTACGCTTCTATTTTTCCCAAATAGATAAAACCTTGAAGCTCTAGATCAATGTCTCTCATTGATTCCAATCTAATGAATACTATTCCTCCTGAGCTTGTGAGTGATGAGAGGTTATCATCCTTATCTTTTCTGCTAATCTACTAGATCCAACAGTTCACGAAATTTCGGTATTCCTCCCTCTGAGAATTCCACCGTCCATTCAAATTTTCAAAAACTTCTAGCCATGAACTTGTCATCAACTCTTATGGAATCATCCTCTGTGTTCAACCTCCGGAGATTTTAAACTTTAACACAAGCTTGTTTCTATATGCATTCCCTGTGCTCTATATGCACACTCGGCATACAAAATTTCCCGCTATCTCTTCTGAGCTTTTAAGTTACTTACAGGACTAATTTCATAGTCATAACTCATATTGATGTTACCCTCTCTTTATGGGAACAACCAACAAGGGTCACTCTTGGGAACTAGCAACAGTCCCAAAGGACTCCTCTTAATCTTGTTTAAACAGATTATCCTTGTTTTCGATCCTAACCATTATAGGTCAGGTAATTTGACCCTACATATTTTCATCAGTCCTCTCAATCATGAGGAGTTATATGCTCAGGGTTTAGTCTTTTAATAATGCAATAATTATAACTTTCTAAGGATCCTACCAGTCCTTACCAATTTTCCCAAATCATGAAGGAATTCTTCATTTGGATCTTCATTCTTACCTAACCAACCATCTCAATTTCAAGAGACTCTACCTGCTTTAGTAGGTAGCCATCGTCACACTATAACAGAACAACTCAATTCATGCCACTTGTCTGGGTCGTGCAACTTCTTATCACAATTCATTCCACCTCTGTTATTCACACTCAGGTCTTATCGGTAATACTGATGAGTGCATTCCTACTCCTATAAGAGTAGTTACCATTTTAACAGAGGAGTTAAAGAAATTCCCAATTTACAGTTTCATTATGTGGTCCTTCTTCTTAAAGAGAAAATGTACATAACACTATCTCTTTACATGGCTTGTACATGAGCCCAAGCAGGCCAAGTGTTGTAACCATGCTCTGATACCAATTTGTCACATACCCACTACGACATAATAATTTTTTCACTTTTCCTCAAGGGATAGAATCCCCAAATTCCTACAGGGGCCTAGCATAGGCTAGCTCTCCCCTTATCCACCTCCAAGTGATTGTTGGTTATGACCACAGGCCAAGCCAAGAGGCACCTTTCGCATTTCACGACTCAGCGATGCAAGAGAGTCAAGTCTTTCGACTCTTCAAACCCCAAAATGCCAAAATGCGGAACCCCAAAAGGGATGGCGAGTGACAAGATCCCCGCTTGGGTCTTGTCCATGTGACCCTGTTCCATGACCACATGCTTAATCGACAAAGCACTTACCAGATTTTCATGATTTGGGGAATCGTGATGCAATGTCTCTTCCTCTCCCTTTCAAATCCATGAAACTCTGAACTATCTCTACTGAGGGATCAATGGTCCATGTCCCTCTTGAACCAACGGTTATGATCCAACTGGATCGACAACCCACATCCTTTCGAGGTTTTTGAATTCATGATTTCGCGATTTCGTTACAAACAATACTTATCCACAATTTCACACACCCACTCCAACAATACGTCGCATTTCACGACTTTGGGAGTTTCAATGCAAATTGCTCTGGTTACTTGTCCTCGGAACTTCCAAAATTCTAAACCCCGATATGCCGAAACCTATCCTAGTTCCGTGACCTGGTAGTGCTCCTCCAACTCTTTCGGGGTTTCGTGTTTCCGGACTTCATTAATCCTATTTCTCCAATTCCTTGTCCTCTCGTACTCCCGGTAACCGAAGTACCGAAGTGTTGACTCCTGCAATTCTGGTCCTCCTTCTCCTGAGCAAGATCAATAGCTCAAAACCTCTCTTGATCCAACGACTCAGATCCTTTCAGGGTTTTATGGGTCAATAGTTCATAAATCTTACCTCTTGTTTTCCCGGTAACCAAATTTCTGAAATATTCTTTCGGGGATTTCCCCAAAACCTCAACCATGTGCACCTTTTAGGACTTAGGGATTTGTGATTTCACGAATCCACCGCGACCAAACTCTTGGTCCTTCAACCTCCATGTATCCGAAACCTCGATGGGTTCGGATATTTGCCACGTGTCCTCTGGAATGGACAGTCCCAATTCTTTCACTGTTTCGCATATCAGGAGTTTGAAACTCTCGGTACCAAAACCACAACCTTCTCTACGTCCCGAAATTTGAATAACCAAAATACCGAAATTCGATGGCTCCTCTCCTGTATCGAGATTTCGTGAACCAGGAATTCACGGTACAGTGACTCCACGATTCTAGTCCTTCAACCTTCCAGTATCTGAAACCCCGATGGGTTCGGATCTCTGCCATGTGTCCTCTTAAATGGATGGTCCTAATCTTTTCAGGGCTTTGACGAGTCCTCACCTTTGCATATTTGAGGGTTAAACCTCATGCAGCTTCTCCTATATCCAATGGCTATCGTCTATCCATGTGAGATCTGATGGTAGTTGTAGCTCCTCCTTGAGCTCACGCTTTCTTCCTGATTTTGGAAGATTTCAATGCTTCGAAGGTCTCAGCCTTTGATCTTCTACTGCAAGCTAGCTATTGGGTCTCTCCAGCACTTTACGAAAAGTGTTGTCCCTCCTAAGATTTCTCATCTATGAAGGAATCAAGAGCTTTGCACTCTTTCTCCTAGGCTTAACTCTTAGAAGAGTCTTCCACACACCCCTTGCACACATTCGTCAAGTCTAGGACTTGGGTGAGTCTCAGCCTCTACTTGCCTCACAGGGAGCCGGTGCATAACTACACTACCTCTCATGAACTTAATAGAATTTGTCCTCCAAGGAACTCTATACAACTAGGAAGGTTGGCATGTGTACACGAGACTGTGCCTAAGGTCGACGATCTCACAATTAGTGGCTCTAACTCCAACATCCATAGCACACAAGAATTTACGAGTACCAATCATGTCCTATCCATATAATCTCTTACTGGCCTAAATATAAAACCAAGGAGTAAGGAAAGAGACACAGTATATCCATTTAGAAATCAAGCACAATTCCTTAAACATACCCAGTATAACCAAATTCATGCCCAGTTATAGCTAAATTACATAGAGTAAGAAAATGCTTATCTATTACAGGTTGCCTCCAACCAAATGACCGTGAGTGTTCATTCTTCCACCCAACATTAGGCTCAGAGGAATTCATTCTTAGTACTCTGGCCACCCCAGTGCCAAGCCATGATATCACCAGGGAATTCTCATAGTTCTCTAGGGTTCTCTCT
Source organism: Picea engelmannii (assembly GCA_009831015.1). Lineage (NCBI taxonomy): Eukaryota > Viridiplantae > Streptophyta > Pinopsida > Pinales > Pinaceae > Picea > Picea engelmannii. The sequence continues at coordinate 298,739 of ML780372.1, read as the reverse complement.
CTATTTTAGCTTCTGTTCGGGTCCTGTTTTCTGCAACTCAGAGATTTCTCACTCGGTTGTGGCCTCATTGAGGTTTCTCAGATGCTCTTTGGCATCAAGCTTGCGGCCTTCAGTTTGTGACTCACTGGAGAGCTATGCGCATCTCCCCTATGAGCTTACGCTCTTCTTCTCCCTGTGTCTTCTTCTGTCTCCTCTCCCATGTGTCTGTCCCTCTTACCTTGGGAGGTATTTTCTGACCTATCCTGTTCCTTCTGTCAGAAGGAAGCAAGGGTCTGCAGGTCCCTGTGGTACTTCGAAATGACAACCCATGTTTCCATTCATGGGGGTGGTTGGTGATTCAACCACCAATCCTTTCTTCATTGTCTGATTTTCTTTCCTTGGGATTCGAAGGAGGTTTGTCATCCTTATCAAGGGAGAGTTTTGGGGTTATTTGATATATGAACCCTCTCTTATAGTTTTCAAATTCTTCCTCTAGTGATATCATGGCTAGTAGTTTCAAGGCTTCACCCCCACAGTCAGTTATTGGCAACTCAAACAATAATACATTTACATTTTCCTCATGCATTAGCATGAAAATTCCTATTTTATGATTAATTACAAATTGGGGGAAACAGGGTGTTACATGCAAACTTTGACTTGTTCTTCAATGGAACATATCCACCAATGGTTGCCTTCAAAATAGCTTCTCCCACTGTCCTCAAATATAATCTCATCTCTATTCTCCAAGTGGAATAGTTTTCCTCATCAAGGATTGGAACTTCATCATCCATTTATGTGTCTATGGATCTCCTTCAAGCTTGTTAAGTCTTGTAGTGAAGGCCCGCTCTGATACCAATTGTTGGACACACCTACCACACTTAGAGGGGGGGTGAATGAGTGTGGGGATATTTTTCCCAAAACTTCCCTCTTACACAAAAACTCCTTAGTTAACATTCAACATTTTCTCATTACTCATTGCTGTCATTTATAATCAGTTAAATGTTAATACATATCAGCAACATATATTAGCAACATATCATCAACAAATCATCTCCACAAGGAACACAAAGAACACAAGATGTATGTACAATTTTTTTTTTTATTATGGACTTCAATCCAGGGGATTTTCATCAACAACTAAATAGAGTACAACTCTACAAGAGAAAAATATCTATATGAAATACTCATCTTACATTCTCAGCACCAACTAAGATGAGGCAACAATCCTCAACAGATATCAATATGTCAACATAAACAGGTGCATCAACCATGCACCAACCTATGCCAAACAACTTGTAATCAACCTGTACCATAAACAAGTGCATCCAACCATGTACCAAGTATATACCAATAATGTTTTAAATAATAATCAACAATGACTCATCAATATGTACCAACATCATCAACTATACACCTCATGTATGTGCCAACTCATCAACTGCATGTCTCAACCATGACTAGTTTTGGATTAGTCAACAACCCCACCTTGAAATAATCATAACTTTGTAAATGTAATGAATAAATATATAAAACTGATATACAATGTTCTTCAGTGTGTTTTATGCAATTCCTCTCGGTGGCACTACTTGGAACCTCTCAGAAAAGGATTTATAGCAAAAATGGCATAGCTTGTTGAATTTTGGCTTATTCTAGAGAGTGACCTTGTAGAGTGTGCCTCGCACAAACTATTCATTGAATTGATCTAAAATGGTTACAAAAAATACTAGAGAATGTAACCTAACAAACACATTTGGTATCACGGAATTTGGATCTATTATGAAGAAGTTATGATGTTTTTACCCGAAACACTTGTTTTTGACTAGTTTCAAGACTAGCCACAAACCCTATTTTCCACGGAGTGTAACTCCCAAAATACAACGACCCACAAGATGAATTTTTTAACACAAATACTTGGGTATGTTTTCTCAATGGCATAGAAATTTTATAGTCTGAATCATTATAGAAAAATATTTATGATGAAAGTGGTGAGATGACCTGTAAATAACATATCTTAGAAAGTACCATCAAAAGAATTTATCCTTCCTTGCATTTCAGCCTTCTTTTCTTCACCTTTCCTCAGAATTTAGGCTTATATATCCTTGGTTACCTCAGACACATATAGATATTCAATATTCTCAAGCGTTATTAAAATGAGAGAGCCTTGCCTCTTATTTATACTCTCCAAGTAGCTTGCTTAAAAACATCTTCTAGGTCACTTGGCCCCACTTTCCTTATTTTAGGGTTAACCCACTTCTAATTTCTCCATTAAATTTATTATTTAAATAATTTATTTTTTGTTCACTTTGAATTATAGTAAACACATCACTTTACTTTATTATTTACCTTTTAAAATCCCTTAAACCACTTTGACTACTTTGACCTTTTGGGTCTTCTAGATGACATGTGAGGGTCCTCCAACTTCGTAAGGCCATAACTCTCAAACCGTGAGGAGTTATGTGATGTTCCAAATACCACAAGAAATGGCATGACATGTAATATTCATATGGAATAGTATTGTCTGGAAATATATCATAACTCATACCGTTACCCATCAAGCAAACTTGGGTCCATTACCCAAACCTAGGGTCTCCAACTTCTCATGGCCATAACTCTCTAACCGTGAGGAGTTATGTGACATTCTACATACCACCGGAAATGGAATGAAAAGAAATATACATCTATGATATTTTCACCAACAATTTCCTTGATATTCATCTCATTATTCCACATACAATCATGGGTCCTCTAACCATTCTTCTAGGATAACTCAATCCACAAAGTGTCTTCCTGTGAGGGATTTTACCATAAGGGAACCACTTTGGAGTTCATCCATTCATGCACCTTATCAATCATGATAAGACAATAATGAGTCATATATACATTTTTCCAACAATGCATCATATACCAATGAAACCACAATGATCCATCTTCATCATGTATCAATGACAACTCATTGATCCATCTTCATCATATCAATGACAACTCATTGATCCATCTTCATCTATGCATTATCATCAAGGAAAATACATATTATATTACACCAATCATCAATCAATCAATCCTTTGACATCAATCAATCACTTGACATCAATCAATCAAGCCATTGGAATCAATGACAACATGATCCAACAATGTGAAGGAGAAATCACCCAAAGCATCGAAGGCCAAAGTCAACGCTAACCATTGATCTACTTCGGGATCATTCTCAATCAATGATCAAGAGTAGTGTAAGGATAGTGTAAGTGGAGGTTTTAACCGACAACAAGTGGTCACCACCTCTTTATGACTTATTCGATAGGTAATCACTTTGGAGGAATTGCTACTCTAGAATTCAGGAGCCACAAACAGCCGAATTTCCGAAGTAAATGAGAACCATCTGTCTCATTGTGACAAGAAAACATGATTATTGATTTTGATAAGTGGTCAAGAACTCTCTTAGCCTAGCGCTTGGTCACCACTTGTGTTCGTATGGAATAGAGAAATAAGGGTAAAAGAAGAGGCATCACTTAAATAAATAAGCCCATGGTTTTGCGCATATGGTCATATGTAAATGGTTTGAAGGAAGTGCCTCATACAGATTTAATTCGATAGAGAATTAACACTAGAACAATATAGAGAATCGATAAAGGTTCAAATATGATATGTTGGTGATCTGAGAACACAACAGAAGTATGAGTACGATATAATGAGTCAATCCATGTCTGTGATCAACTCATGAAGACAAAATCACCGACACACGGTCATGATTAAGAGAGTTAAGTCATGAGCATTATGAATAAAGGATAAACGGAAAAATGATATTATTTAAAGTTTAATATTATCAGTTAAATGAAAAGGTACAATGGTTCAATATCAAAAGATGCAATGATTCAAAATCACACCAGTTGGAAGACTATATAAAAAAGAAACAATGGTGAGAAGAGTGAGTAGTTGAATTTGTTGAAGTATATATATTTATATATAATGGATTGAATGAAGGTTCATTCTATCAGGTTGGTGCCTTTTTACAAGCCGAAGTCAATGCTAATTGTTGATCTACTTCGGGAGTATTCTCAACCGATGATCAAGCATAGTGGAAGGATAGTGTAAGTGGAGTTGTTAATCGACAACAAGTGGTCACCGCCACTTTATGACTTATTTGGTAGGTAATCACTCCAAAGGAATTTCTACTCCAGAATTTAGGAGCTGTGAATAGACGAAGTTCCGAAGTAAATGAGAACCATCCATCTCATTGTGACATTAAAACATGATCATTGATTTTGATAAGTGATGAAGCACTCGCTTAGCCTAGTGCTTGGTAACCACTTGCGGTTGTATGGAATAGATAAATAAGGGTAAAATAAGAGGAAACGCTTAAATCAATAGGACCATGGTTTTGCACATATGGTCATATGTAAAACATTTGAAGGAAGCGCCTCATATATATTCAATTTGACAGAGAATTAACAGTAGAACAATACAAAAAATCGATAAAAGATCAAATATGATATGTTGGTGAATTGAGAACACAACAGAATCATGAGTATGATATAATGAGTTGATCCATGTGTGTGATCAACTCATGAAGACAAAAGAACTGACACATACTCATGATTAAGAGAGTTAAATCATGAGCATTATGAATAAAGGATAAAAGGAAAAATTATATTATTTAAAGTTTAATATTATCAGTTAAATGAAAATGTACAATGGTTCAATATCAAAAGATGGAAGACTATATAAACAAGAAAGAATGGTGAGAAGAGTGAGTAGTTGAATTTGTTGAAGTATATAATTTTATATATAATGGATTGAATGAAGGTTCATTTTATCAGGTTGGTTCCTTTTTACAAGCTTGGTCTTGCATGAGGATTGGATTCCTCAAATATTAGCTGGATTTGAGATAAACAAGATGGGACTTATAATGAGGGTTTGATTCCTCATTTTTCGGTTGGATCTGAGTACTACAAATTGGGTCTTGTAACAAAGAGTTGGGTCTCTCATAATTGCTTGAAGATGAAATTCAAAGATTGATCTTATGTATTCATTCAAGTTAAATAAATAAATAAAATATTTATTCTTTTATATATTGGTTGAGAAAATGAAATCAATATATGTTGTTTAGTTAATTTATGAAAAGTGGTAAATTGTCGAAAGTTTTGTGACACTGATTCACCCCCTCCCCCTCTCAATGTCAAGTTTCCATTTCAACATATATGCATACCAATACCATACCAATACCAATACTAATACCAATACCATATCATACCAATACCATACCAATACCAATACTATACCATACAAATATGAATATCAATGACATTGCATACCAATAACAATACTATTGCATACCAATACCAATACCATTTCATGGACATGGTATGCATACCAATATCAATACTAGTACCAATACCATACCATACCAATACCAATACCATTGCATGGAAATTATATGCATACCAATACCATACCAATACCAATACCATACCAATACCAATACCAATACCATACCATACCATACCAATACCAATACCATTTCCAATGCTATTAGAATATGATGGATGTGCTCGATTAACCATAGAAAATATCACTATTTTCACCCAACCATAGGTCAAAGCCACCCCTGAGCACCTTAATCTTGACAGAGAATCATTCCGGAAGCAAACCCTAGGATAGATTGCAAAACAAAGGGTGGTGCACCTTTCTCCAAGGATAGCGCACCAAACAAGAGTTTATCAGAGAGTCCAAACCATAACCAAGAGATAGTCCAAGAAAAAATCAAAATCTACTAGCTGCAATGACAGCTCTCCTCCAAAATTGTGCACAAACTGGCCAACTATTATACGCACAAGTGTTGCTTCTACATTTCTGAGAATGCCTGCCAAAATGAAGACAGACCTCCTTTATTTATAATAAATCTGGAAAACTAACTAGGTCGACTTCTCATTCTAGGTGCCTATTTACTTAATATATAATATTTCCTTTAGCCTACTTCTTCTCTTGGAGGATAATAACCTAATACAAGTTATCCTCTTGAGATGACTTCTCTTCTAGGGTTATTAGCCAACTAATTAGGGTTTCTTCTTGCTTCCTGGAATATTCTATTCTCGTCAGGTTTACATGTGGAGGTAAATACCTCACGCAGTTACCATAATATCAACACTCCCTCCTAGCTAGGGAGGTATTGAAGGTAATGGTATTGATCACAAACATACCATTCACCTGGTAGAATCAACATAGTCATATAGACTATATTGTGATTAGATCATGGGCACCATCATCACTATCAGTGTCATCAACTACATCATCTCTCGAAACCATACTCCATTTGAGTAATCAGACATGATGTTGGATAAGTCACTCACTCCATAGAGTGACACAAGAACCATTCTTCTAATCCGAACATATGTCCTCGAAGAATAAATGTCCTAGACCATTTTCCGTCTGGGAAAACTCTGTCCATTGATCATTGATCTAGCTCATTAAACATTTTCCAACATTACTGATAGTATTCAAGGCAATCAGAACAATGTCATTCAATAGAACACACTTGTATCTATCAATAGTAGTACGCAACTACTATCCAATGGTACACTACCACACCAAGTAGCACACAGATACTTGATCAATGACATATAGTCAAAATCAGTGGAACACATTCACCACGGTAGTATACATCTATTGTCCAGAGACATGCAATCTCCATAACAATCATATCATATGATATCAACCTGCATAGAAAACATTGTTATGATATAAACTGAGTCATTTGGGCTATTCTTCCACTCACATCTGTGAGATTTGGAAGAGCATCTGCCCTCATAAGGTAAAACATCCATGATGAGATATCTGGACTATTCTTATGAACCAAGGAATAATAATTGTCCCAATTTCTAAGCCTAGACCATTCCCTATCTGGGCCATTCCTCTGGCACTAAACAAAGTGAAACCTAGAGAGAATGAATTTTCCCTAGGGAATGTTTGTCCCTGATTGCTGAACCTGCACCATTCACCTATCTGGGCCATTCCTCTAGCACTAAACAAAGTGCAGCTTGGAGATAATGAATCTACCCTAGGGAATGACTATCCGGACCATTTCCAAAGGAAATGATTGTCCTACACCAACCTCCAAAACAGACCATTCTTCGAAACTGCTCACAATTGTGAGCTTCGAAAGAATGACTGTCTGGTGAGGTGGAACAATCTTCTTGATCACTACTAAGAGTGACCTTCAAGAAGAGATGTTGTCTTAGACCATTTCCTATGTTAACCATACTGGGAATCATTGTCTATGGTAAATCAACAATCCATCGAACCATTTTCATTACGAAAAATGACCATTTGATCTGGACAATTTTCCGAACTGGAAAATTCATGTCCATCAGAAATCTCAAACCACTTTCGAAACTGGAAAGGAACTGCTCATCCTAGACTATTTTCCGAACTTGAAAAATGACTGTCCATAAATCAATAACACATCAATTCTCCCTCCCAACCTAGGATTCATCTCTTCCTTTTTCAATAAGGAAGTTGTCTCCACGAGCTCCAGCTTCAATACATAAACTTTTTCATCTTGGGTAGAGGATTCACCAAAATGTCTTGTTATCTGCTCATCTGCGAAGATATATTATTAAGAACCAAATAGATCTACCAATATAATAACCAAAAATACTGAATACACAATAGATCCAAAAACAAGATAGAAGAAACCACACTTTATTATTACCAAACCCTTGAGGTAGGGCAACACCGTACAATGGATCCTATTATGGAATGGATCCTCTCCTATTCATATGCATGTTTGAGGGGGCATCCTCCTATTAAGATTCAGCTCCAAATACAATACTTCTCTTCATGTCTCATTACATTGCTTGAACCCCTTTATATAGTGCTATCATCACCTAAGAACATTCTAGAGGAGGAATCTTCTAGAAGTAGAACCTTCTAAGAAGTCCTCTTACATTTATTA
>ML780372.1:224987-242714 GCA_009831015.1 Picea engelmannii | reverse complement strand
CGACTTCTTATTCTTTACATTATAATTGTCCGATGACCAATCCGCAAAAGGGGATTTGGTCCTTATACAATTACCGACTTAGTTAATCCTCAATGGGGATTAACCTAATAATAAAAATAATGATAATGACATGATTAATCCACAATGGGGATTTAATCCAATAACAAAATAATAAGAATGCTCTTCGCAGTTACATTATTTCAACAATTAGAAACCAAGCAATAGGGATGGAACTAAGAAAAAGTAAGCAACCAACGAAAATGAAATACACAACAAACACCCAAATCGATCTTTCAATGAAGATGAAAGTAACAAACTGACAAGACCACCCTCTTCAAATGCACATGGGTAACAATTTTCCAAGTAATAAGCAATTGAAAAGGACAATTAATCTCAACTTTTAATCCAATCAAAGGCTCCCAACCAAACAACCACTTGGATTTGAGAATCAGAGATTATGCCCTTGTTAAGAAAAAGTCAAGGGGTAAAAATTGTGAAAAAATGATCAAGAAGAGATTTCGATTTCCAAAAACTAATCATTCATGAGATTTGAAGTCAAGAAACATTCAATCATTGGCCAGAGAAGTTATTTCCAGACACACCAACCAATATGCGCATCTAAAGAAACAAAAGACTTAATCCAAATTTTTTACAAGTGAGTTAGTAGTTTGACAGTGGGGTACAGTGCATGAATTAAGGATTCTTGTAGGCTAGACACAGGAAGGTTGCGAGAAGTTCACACTGAACTGAACACTAGGGTGCGAACTTCAGTGATTCTCACAGGCTACAGAAAGGTGCAATGTGAGAAGGTTTGTAATCAAGTAGATTTGGAAAAATGACAGAACTTTTGAGGGAACTTTTGGATCCAGGGAGTCTATGAGTATCTCCTCAAGACTCAGAGATTGATTGGGAATGAAAAAGGGTAGGTCAAGAGAAAATGGCCAGGTAAAACCCACTAAAATGGTTTGTCTCCCCAGTGGAGTCGCCAATTTTGTTATCGGATAAATCGGTAGGCGCGGACACTAATAGATCTCCGTAGATCCACCTAGATCTAGAACAAAACAGGACAAGACATGACTCTTTCTCTAATTTGTGGTCATTGACTCTACTACTAAGAAGGAATGAGTGACATACCTTTATATTTATTTCTTAAGTGTTTGTTTTTCCCGCTTCACTCTGGTGATCTTGTGAAATCTAGTCCAAGACTAGACAAGCCAGCACAAGTGAAGATAGAAAAGTGTATTCAATGTCAACCTATGCATATGATCAAGGAGTTATGCAATAAAATAAGAGTGATTTTAAGGGAAATGGACATTTCATTGTATTATATTAAATTAAAGTAGAAGATACAACCAGATCGTCTTGATGTTGCAAGCTTCCTTTCAGTGACCCTTGGTTCCAACACACACACACTTTCTCTACATTTGCATGAATAAGATCCAATACAACTTGATAGACCAAATAGAGTCTTCAAGATTCTATCCAAGCAGATTTCTTCACACAATTCTTTCATCGATTCTTCATTCAATCTTTATTAACCTTTTCCATGAGAAACCTTTCAATATATAGGAGAGATGGTTAAATGGATGAGGATGATCCCACTAAATCTGAGAAGTTAGTAGGATGCCAACCATGTGAATGCCAACTCATTTTCTAGAAGATTCCCTTCTAGAACCTTCGTGACCTCTTCTCTTTTCCAAGATTTGAAACAAGTTTGCACCCTACCTATAGAGCAGACTGCGAACAGTTCACACCCTAAGTATGGTTTTCCAGTGAGAATGAAGGATTTTCACACCCTATAACATAGGCAACCTGCGAACTCATCTTAAAACTGTGTTTTTTGGAAGAAGACAACAGTCACTTTTCTTAGGCAAAACATCCTTGTGGGAGCCTGAATACATCACTTGTAGAGACATCACTAGAGTGACCAAAATAATGTGTAACAGTAGGGGCTCCACTAGATGAAACACAGTCCTCTTAATCCAATGCAATTGACAGTTCATGCATTTGAGTTCCGATTTGAGTTTTATCGTGAGTTGCTACTCCCCTCTTCAAGCCATTTGTGGGCATGTGGTCAATTTGGTCGGGGGCATAAAGTCCAAAAAAGTAGCATAACGAACTTTCATAATCTCCCACAAGTCTATTTGTCCAAGCCACATGACTACACTAGCCAAAAATACTCGACACAATGTTCTTGAAAATTGACTTACTATTCATAAATTCCACTATGCCTGATTGACTAAAACCCTAGTGTTGGAGATACTCCAACAAATTGTTTTTCGGTAGACGAAATGATAGCGTAGAGGAAGAAATAGTTGAAACCAGGTGTTCGGGATCTAATACAACTAATGATTTGTGCATCTGACTCCCATTTTGAGTTTTATTGATAGTTTCAACTCGCCTCCTCGATCCATTCATGGACATGTTGTAAATGTGTTGAACCTACACATAATAGATCTAGCTAAACAATAATACACACATTTTCAGAGAGAATTGGAGAAATAAGAAGGAGATAAAGAATGGAAGAATTCTCATTAACCGTTGTGAATAATGAATAATTTATTGATAGTTGCAACTCACCTCCTCAATCCATTCAAGGACATATTGTAAATGCATTGAACCTATACATCATAGATCTAGCTAAACAATATTAATTGCAGGTCTTTCGATGTTTGTTTAACGAGTCCAAGGATAGAAAACTCGGGGGTTTTTCATGTTTTGAGAGTCTGGAAAACACTTAAAGAGAACTCTCCGGGTTCATTTTTCGTAAAAGAGTTCGACCAGATCAAAAAAAGTGATAAACTATCACCCATCAAATGTTTTCATCAGATACTTTAACGAGCATGAAAAGAACAAGATCGCTCGACAATCTTTTCTTTTTTATGGAGCGTGAAAAGAGCTATAAGGATACTCCTTTACATTCATCATTTTCATGTTACCATGATGAGTACAAAAAGACGAGAAAAAATATACTAGGTTATGTTCTCATATATTTTTGAGTGTGAGAACAAACGAAGACGGAGCTCGAGGTTTTTTATAAAATACCCTAAAAACATAGTCGTACATGTGACAAAAAGAAAAAACACCCATACCCCCTCGTTCAGACTTCGAAGTTGCTATATCTACGAAAAACCACACTCACAAGGCTATTAGGGTATTAGGTTTTATAAACAAAGAAATAAAAATAATATAAAAATCAATAAAAAATAGTAAAAAGTGAATAAATATGAGTGAAAAGGACTTTTTACTATTTCATTGTTACTTTGCCAAAAACTTGTCCAACATACCTCATTTTCCCCCAAATTTCTTTGCTCAATTGTGGGAGACATGACCGATCATTCGGCGAATGGTTTCAGCCAACGAGGTAATCTCTTGATTCTCCAACATTTCCATGGTTTATTTTTTGTTTTTATGGGCAATTTTTAGAGTTTTGAGTCCATTTTAAGGTCGGAATATGCACTCAATCATTCTCACTGGTGGGCCATGCAGGACCTGCGAGAATCTAATATTCTCTCAGGTAGGCTTCAGGGCACTTGCGATAATCTCACACTGTGCAAAAGGTTCACCTGCGGGGATTGAAAAATGGATTTTAAAGTGAGGTTTTGCTCAATAAAAATTATGCAAGAGTTTAAAACAAGTTGTTGACTTCCCTCTCGTGGATCTATTGCAGGTGTTTGACCATCACCATGTTGGAATGGAGGGAAAGATAACATGAGGAGGATGATGCCATCACCAAAAATGACCCAGGTACAGTCATTTCCCTTCGGGAATGTGGGCTCTTGAAATTTTTCAGGATTCTGGGAATGAGAGCCCAACTCAAGTTGTTAGAATACCTGGTCCACATGTGGGACATGGATCAACAGTTATTTCATGTGGTAGTCCATATGCTGACACTAGATATCGAGGATATCTATTTTCTGATGGGGTTGTCATTGCGTGGATACCATGCTACTTTGACTGGAGGTAGAGGAAACATACTCCCTATGAACGAGTATGTTCGCCAGTATTGTGTTGTCGAAGCAGAGAGAAGTAAGGGTAAGGTTGTCATTTGGGGGGTCCAAGATCTGACCCTTCGGACCATCTTGTTTACTATTGCACACATGGCTAGGATGCAGCTCCGCACATGGCTCTCCAGAGATATTTCCAATATGCCATAGAGTGCACAGAGCCTCGGGTTTTCAACTGGTCGGATGCAGTTCTCTGCAGTATGAAGAGACAATTGACGAAGTGAAAAAGGGGTGACTTGAAGCTATTTGGGTATGGGTCACTTTTGGTGTCATTATTCCTCGAGAGGGTCCCACTATTGCGACTACAAGTTGATTGGGGTTTACCAACCCCACAAGATTCGAGGATGCTGAGGTGGTGTAACCTCATAACCCGACATGTAGCAGGTCCTATAATCAAGTATAATGATTCATTTTTTGACTAGTTGAGGCCCTAGATGTTGATGATCGATGACTACGCATATGCCGGTTTGGATTTCCGAGGGGATCCGGATTTTGTCCTGCCTGAGGATGTTCAGTGGGGTGACTTGGGTAAGAAGTACAGATTTTGTTGGGTAAAATCATGAAGCTGGGTAACACTTTTTCTTGTTTTATGACAAAAAAAACTGTATTTTCACAAGTTCTTCAACTTCTGGCATACCAAAGTATTTTTTTTATTTAGAATTTCACTTTACAGTAAAAACAAAACTTGTAAATAATTTTGTTATCTTTCCAATGACTATTTTTCAAATTTTTTTTATTAAGATTTGATATGTCAATTTGACAATTGTTTAACAGTATGTTCGTTAAACATGAAATGAATGATAATGAGTTATTGTTTTCCACAACAACGTATTTTTTATTAAACTTATGTTTTTAAGAAATGAAATATACTGCAACAATCTACAGAGACTCTATTTTATTATGACTTTAATTTTGAATCTAATGGATGAATATTATAATTTCTAGAATTTTTTTAAGTTGACCAAGTTGAAAACGTTGCATATTTTAAACACATGTTTTTCTACACCTTGTATCTATCTTAATTTTTACTTAAAAGTAAAATCTAAAAATACCCTTTTGACGAGAACTTTTTAACAATTATGAATATAATTTTTCCATAATTTTTCGTTGTGTATTTTTAGAGATACGGTTTTTTCATTTCACCGAATCATAATCTCACCTAAAAATATTATGCAGTGATATTTTTATAAAATTAAATAAAATTAGATAAAAACAATGAAAATAAAAACAAATTATACCCAATGAAAGTAGATTCAGTTTTAAAAATGTTGGTATCAATTCTCAAACTAAATTCTGAGTATTTGTAGGAGTCCGCTACCTCCAAAGATGAAGTAAGCCCATAATGTTCAAAATAACATCGTGTGCCAACTTGTTTTGTGAATGCCTATCATTCTTCGAAGCATGGTAATGAGGATTTTGTTTATTGCTTCAACCTGGTCGTTGGCTTGTGGATAATAGGGTGTTGAGTTTTCATGGCAAAGACCCAAATTTTTAGTGAGTTCAGACATCATGAAGTTTCTAAAGTGGCTACCGTGGTCAGTAACGATAGCTTAAGGAACACCAAATTGAGCAATGATGTGATTGAATATAAATAATGTTGCAGTCCTTCTGGTATTGTCGAATGTTGGCATTGCCTCAACCCATTTTGTAAAATAATCTACGGCTACAATAATGTAACCATGCCCCCCGACCGAGTGAGGGTGAAATGTCATGAAACCAATACCCCATTTCACAAGAGGACCAAAAGAGACCACAGGGTGTAGAGGAGCAGGGTGTGATTGTATTTTATTGTTGTAGGTTTGGAAAGCGTGGCATGCTTGGAAAAAAATTATACAATCATTGAATAAAGAAGGCCAAAAATACCCTGCTCATAAGATCTTCTGGGCAGTAGCATACCCAGACATGTGACCACCATAGGCTCTAGAATGGAAGTCATTTAGGGCTTTCTCGGCTTCGTCAAATGTGAGGCAGTGTCAAAAAATGGAGTCAATCCCATGACGATAAAGAGTATCATCGAGGATAATATACTATCAGGCTTGGTAGCATATTTGATGGAGGTCAATGCTAGACAAATTGGGTCGAAAAGTCTGGGTTTGGACATATATGATGATATCTCCGTACCAAATGTCATCGGAACCGATAAGGAAAAGGGATTCATCAGGTAATGAATCGTCTTCTACATTTTCCATCTAAGAGCAGTGAAGGTCGCATATCAACTTAGAAAACACCAAGGATTTGTTAGACTTAGCACGTTGGAATTCTAAGTCAAACTCCTAGAGTATTACGATCCATTTGGAGTATTTTCCCCCTAGAAATTGGCGTGTAAGAATGTGCTCCATAGGGTTGCAGTTAGAAACTACCATAGTCTTGCGAGAAAGGATATAGTGTCAGAAATGTTGAACATCTTGGACGGCTACCAAGGCCAATTTTTCAACATGTAAATACTTGGTTTTGGTAGTCGTGAGACTCCAATTCAAGTAATATATGACATGTTCATCATGAGAATCATCCTCCTGGACAAGAACCATAGCGATGGTATAGTCTGAGGCTGCGAGGTAAAGGAAATAATGCCAATTGTAATCAGGTGGAAAGAGTAGTGGGGTACATGTAAAAGATAGTTTCAAAGCTTCAAAAGGTTTGTTGGAAGTGGTATCCCATACGAACTCAGAACCTTTCTTGAGAAGTCGCGTAAATCCAATAGTTAGCTCAGCATATTTCAGAATGAAATGATGGAGAAAGTTTGCCTTACCTTGCAAACTTTATAACTGGTGAAGTGAGGAAGGAGGAGGGAGATTGTGAATTGTCTCGACCTTCAAAGGATCTACCCTGATCCCTTGACGTGAAACAATAAATCCCATAAGTTGGTTGGACTTTACACAAAAAACACATTTGTGGGGATTCAAGCGTATGTGGTAAAACTGACATTGAAGGAAAATGGCGTAGAGGTGTATTGGATGATCTACATGGCGCATGGAATAAGTGGGTAAGTCATCAAGATATGGCTACACAATGTGTTGTATATCATGAAAGGGGTAAGACATAGCACGTTTAAAATTTGCACTAGAATTCTTTAAACTGAATGGAAGTTTTCGGTAGGCAAAAGTGTCCCAAGGACAAATAGAAGTGGTCTTGTGTTGGTCCATGGGTACGATATTGATTTGATTATATCTAGAGAAACCATCCATCATAGTAAAGATTTCACTTCCGGCACAATCGTCGACGATCTGGTCAACGAAGGGGGTAGGAAAGTTGTCTTTAGGAAAAGCTTTGTTAATGTCTCTATAATCAGTGCACATGCAGATTGAGCCTTGTTTATTTTCAATTGGAACAAGATTGGAAACCCAGTCAGTTAGAGCCATAGAGTAAATAAAGCTAGCTTTGAGGAGTTTCTCAACTTCAAGCTTGATAGCAGCTTCTTTACGTGGGTGGACCAGACGAAGTCGTTGTCGGACGGGTTTAGCACCCAGGTATGTCTTAATCTCATGTACCACAATGTCGGGGTCAATCCCCAACATTTCTTCATAGCTCCATGCGAAGACATCACAAAATTCTTGGAAAAGAGACTTGTAGGTGACATCTTCATCATGGGACACGAAGCTCCGATATGCACATTTTCGACAACTCCAGGTTTTATGGATATGTCGAGGGGGATGGTGGGTGAGATATTACTTAAGTTCCCTTCATAGAACATATCATGTGTAGAGTAGGGAACGGTAGAAATGATGACAACAGTCAACGGGGTCGAGAGTCGTTGGTAACCCTTGATGGCACGTTGTTCCAGGAAGAGGATGGAACGATGATGTCCATCATCCAAAGGGGTATCTTCCAAGGACATAATAGACATAATCATCTCATCTGTAGGAAAAATGATGCAGAATGGATCCGAAGATAAATCACCAAAAGAGGGGGTAGAAAGGGTTGTCGATTGAATGGCTTCATAAGCAGATTCGACTAGACTCAAAGGCATTTCATTGCCATAACGAAGATGAGCGCCGATGTTGGGTACTATCCACGAGTTGTAAGATGTAGGGGTTTCGTGAACAGAGGTGGAGATCATGCTGATTGAGGTGACAAATGGATGTGGAACATCAGGTGGTGGAATGGGGAAAGTACCCATCAAAGAGGAATCTTTAAGAAGACCGACACCAACGTTCTCATATCCATGGGTTGTTTTTGCAATGAAAGGTATGTTGTCGGTACGTGGATCAGAATGAAAGAAGGCCAATTGGTCTATGGTAACTACTTTTCCTTGATGTGGGAAACAAATGACATGGAAAAGAGTGGACACAACTACACGCATGGAATCGATCTAGCTACGCCCAAGTAGAAGGCGTTGATCGAGAGGAGCATCAAAGACCTCCACTTCAACATTGACTGTTTTGCCTTCTAACGTAATAGGCAACGAAGGGAGGACACCGTAAGGCTTAAAACCAGATCCATTGAAGGCTTTGAGCATGTTGTGGGATTCAGTCAAAGGAGGAGAAACGATGGCTTTCCAACAGGTAATAGACATGACACACGTCGATGCACCCTCATCAATAACTATTCTACAATTTTTTTTGTCGGAGACAATAACCTGTATTTGGAATGCGAGTTGAGGGGGTAACCATGGAATGTGATCTTCCAAGTAAAAAATTATTAAATTTGTATCTGTAGGGTCGGTTCCACCAATAGCTTTCAACAGTGCCTTATGTTGTATAGGACAACACTGAAGGACTTCGAGGGCTGACATCGCGGACGGTGCTTGGGCCAGATCTTCGACAATACTATAGTTCTGGGCAGCACATGCATGAGGATTGAAAGCCAATTTTTGAGCAACACCCTTTGGGGGAGGGCGAAGAATTGTATCTAGGCTTGGTTGTTCGAGATGAAGAGGATCGTTGGTAGGTGGAGTTGTGTGAGATGGTTGGACCAATGACGGAGGTATTGCATCAACCTTCTCTTTGGAGGAAGGATAATCTTTGGCTCGAGTGGTAAGTGTGATGTAATTCTTCTTTGAATCATCCATCAAGGAGTTGGATGAGCACCAAAGGTGAAAAGTCATTACCTGATTGTATAGGTCTTCTCCCAGTTTACCATCGAATTTAGGGATGTCAGATGGTAGTTTGGCCGGTATGGAGGGCCATTGAGGAGAGTGATGTGTAACAACCCTAGTAGAATATATGTTTAGGAATTATTAAGTAAAAAATTAATTAGGCAATTAATTGTCTTAACATGGTTTTAACTAAACAAAGATTGGCATAATAATACTAATTAAATATTCATTAATTAATTAATTGTTATAATTTTGATTAATTAATTAATTTAATTAATTACCTATCACATTGAATGAACAGGGTAATAAATTTAAAAAAAAGATTAATAAATTATATTGTTAAATTAAAAAGGTTACGTATATGGAAGGGGTAAGGGGCATTAATAAAAGGATAGGGAACATTAATAAATTGGATAAGGGGCATTAACTAGGTGGATAAGGTAATAAATGTGTAGGTAAGGAAGTAAATGAGGTGAAAGGGCGGTCAAGGAGGGATATGAGGGGATGAGGTTTACGAAGGCAGGGATTATCATTCTATGGGGGTTTCTCTTGGATTTGGAGGGAGGAGAGTTTGATTTATGTAGTCGGGAAGGATTAGTACAGGGGGCACCGGTTTGCTAGAGGTTTTGGGCAAGGGGGCCAGGATATCCATATGGTATCTTGGAGCTAGGTAGTTGTCCTAGTTGGCAGCGTGGAAACTCAGTTTTGGGCAGAGTTGGTTCGTGGATTCAAGATGGGCAAGGCAACAGCAGGAAGGTCAACAAGACAAGTGGAAAATTGAGGGCTAGCATCAAACCCAGGTATTTTAAATTACATATTTGTTTATTCTGTTATGAATTTTATTATTCGTTGATCAATTTATATGCGTATGTGCTGAATTTATAAGAAATTACCTAGTTTCATAAATCAAGTAGAAGTTACTGTTTTGTTTGATTAATTATTTGACGTTAAATTAATATGGCCACTACACATGGTATCAGAGCCCTGGTTCAAAATATGGAAGCAAGGGCCTACCTACCCACCCATAAATTTAAATAAATCACACCAAAAAATATATAAATAAATAAACACTCCTATTTAGTTATAGTAAATCCCTAAATAAATATATTAGGGTAAATATAAATTTAGGCCTGAAGGCCAAGCCACGAGCTCCAGCTCTATCTATTCTCCACTTAACCTGCAAGCCAAGCACAGAAATTATTAAAACAAATATATAAAAAAAAAGATATATGCATTTAAATGAAAAAAAAAATGGAGTTTATATCATTTTTTTTTAACAGTTGGTCATTACTAATTAGCTCATGTAGCCTTTAGCTCTTATTACATAGTGCGCAGGCATTTTCCACAAAGTATTTATGTAATGCCCTAAAAACCAGAGCAAAGATACCTTGTGTGCATATGCATGTTTGTTCTCATCATGGCATACTTAACAATGTAATCTCATTGACTACTTCTGGATTTTAGTATTATATCTTTCTCTGAACGTTGCTCCCGTAATCTTAATGACATTAGAAGCAATCAATTAACATGTTGGGCTGTAAGCACCTTCATATAAGTATTCTTGGCTAACAAATAACTATATCACCCAAATAGCATAATATTCTTCTGTATTTAGCATTAATTCATCATGAACAGCTTATCAAGCCTAAACCCTAAGAAAAAAAAAACATTGCAGCCTTTAAGTCAAGACCATACCATACCTCAAACCACCAAACGCAAGATTCAAAACCAATTAGAAAGCCATTGACGCTGCAGGACGTTCCATACGTAGGTGTCCAACTCCTCCAAATCTCTTCAAAGGATTTTGCAAGCTTCAGGGAGATTGAAATGGCTAATTTTTATTCGAGAGTTGGCCATTTCCAAGCCGCCATTAAAGTTTTCAGCAAGGGACTGACCCAGTTGCTGCAGGAGGCAAACTGTTCACATCACATGAATCAAGCGGCCGAAGCGTTTGAAATTCTGACTGTTGTTCTAAATTCTCGAGGCCAACTCATAGATTTGATGTGGGTTTATGACTGTTAAGTTGCTGAAGGAAATGTATATGATGGACGAGGGGGGCTTCCTCTCCAGCCAGTCCTGCACACTGACCATTGCCTTCCATGGATCTGCGCTGACTTGTGCATCCTGCGGATTACGTACGTCGACAAAGGTGGAGGGTATACAAGGGCCGATGCTGCTAAATGGGACTCCAAATCTTGATCTTAGAAAGTCTATCGCCTCGGCCTCCAGTTCATAGAAGGTATTCGCAAGAACCAAAGTCATGGAGGAGAATCCCGTGGGTTTGACCCCGGGACTCCCGCCCCCATAACAACTACAACTACAAACGCACCACCGCAAAGCAACTACAACTACCAATAGCCAGCACCAGCACAAGCCAACGCAATGTGACATTGAACCACCCTAGCTCTCTCTCATCCCGAAGTCGTCGTTAAAATAAGTAACAGTGAAAATGGACTACGCGGCAACCAAATCGAAGCCTAGCACTAAGCCATCACATAGCCGAGCATCCATAGGAGGGACCCCGCAGCACACAGTCGAGCGTCCAAGCTAAATGGAGGGTGAAACTTGCTAAATGTCACCAGGAGGCATGTAGTTGCCACACTACACAACACAAAATCCATCACACAGCCGAGCATCCAAGTGCTACTAGCGGCAACCAAATCTCAAAGCCTCGGCCACACCTCCAGAGTGGGGGAGGAGGCAAATGATGGAGATTTTAGGGTTTGGGGATAGTTTAGGGTTGGGGATAGAGAGTCGGAAGGGTGTGTGTAAGGTTTAGGATTAAAGAAGGTGATGGAGGAAGTGAGGGCGGGGCACGTGGGCCTCATGCACCCACGATGCCCGATTTTTTATTTAAAAAAAAAAATTATATATATATATATATATATATATATATATAGATAGATAGATAGATAGATTATTAAAAATATATATATATTTTTTATTTTTTTATGAATTATGTTTTAATCTTATTTTAAATATTTTATTTCTTTTATTTCTTTTAAATTTAAACGATTAAATTTAGGTTTAAGATTTTAATTATTTAAAAAAAATTTATATATATAAATGGTATAATTATATAAATAAATGAATAAAGAATTAAATGAAAATATATATTTATATATTTAAATGAATTAAAAGAAATTGAGTAAAGTAGTATTAAGAATTTTAACTTAATAAAAAATAAAAATGATAAGGTCAAATTAATAATTAAGTAAATTAACATTATAAATTTATCATGTTAATAGTAGGTTTGAAACCTATGTCATTAATCATGCGATTAATGAATGTAATAGGGTTAAGTATAAATTTTAAGAGGTCCATGGGTTTTGAACCCAAGACCACCCACCAAGCGAAGCGCCTTAAGAAGAGCACTAACACCAACACGCCACCCATATCACTTTTACAAATAATTTCACATATAAATACTTTAATTGTCAATAGTAGCAAAGTACTATCCTGAAGAGTAATCTTCGATTATCCAAGCACCAAACTCACGAGACCATACACACAACCTATCGAGCCAAGCGCCAAGTCCCTCCACTCCATTCCACCAGTCAAAGTCAATGCTAAATCTCAATGCAGCAATCGACAACGCCAACACTACGCGCCAAGGAAATGCTCCCGAGTCAAGCATCAGAGGATATTTAATTATAAGTGAAAAGTTAAAAGGGCTTAGACTAGAACAAGCGAGAAGGAGGCGGCATATGCACTAGGAGAGTAAGCATAGGAATTGGAGAGTATGGTGAAAGGCTAGCGTAACTACAGGGCAAGGGAACCAATATTTTTTTTTTTTTCATAGGGGCGAAGAAATCAAGCTTAGACGTTGAATCCTAACCCTAACCTAGCCAATCCTCTAAAGGAGTAATGTCTTTTTATAGACAAGTAAAGAAAACTTACACCTAACCCTATTTCTAGTTTAAGTAGCACCAATTTGAAACATCCTTGAACTCACCCTAACAAATTTGGTTGATGCAGGTCAAAGCATACATGATGGTCATGACTCGTGGGAGTTGAGGAAGGGGAGTGTCGTCGCAAGCACCGCTAACACCGCCAGTGCCACCACTACCATCACCCAAACTAGCTCTCATACTGCGCTCGTTGGAAGCCATTAATGATACTTTGAAGGGGCAACAAGCGGCAGGGATTGAAGTGGAACCCCCACCGTCTGGAATGGGTAATCCAAAAGCGTCAAGGGATTTAGGGGGAGGACCTCCACCCGAAGACATCACACGAGAATTGCAAAAGATCAAACTTTTGGAGTTTGCCGGGGGTCACGCCAGTGAACGTACGAAAGTGTGGTTGGAAGGCATGACAAGGTGTTTTTCCTTAAGGGACTATGCATCCAACTCAAAGGCAAAGATCACAATTTTTCAGTTAAGAGATAGCGCCTTGAACTGGTGGGGCAACTTGGAAAGACAACTACACCTTACCCTAGACACAGTATCTTGGGAACTTTTCAAGAAGAGGTTCCGAAGGAAATATCTACGAGCATACTATGAGGAACAACAGGTAGGGGCATTTCATGCCTTAGTGCAGGGAAACAAAACTGTAGAAGAATATGAGATCAGATTTATGGAACTGGTCAAATATGTTTCGTATATGGATAATGACCAACGATAGGTAGAGCGCTTTGTCTATGGATTGAACCCTAAGATAAGAGCTATGGTGTGGATGTGGAAACCGTCTTCAGTAGTGGAGGCGGTGGAAAATGCGTGTTATGTGGAAGAACACATGAACTTAACCAGGGGTACAAGACCAACATTTCCGCATCATCCTGGATTTGTAGGGAAGGCCTCGAGAACATTTCCTAAGGGAGGGGGCTCAAGGCCACCACCATATGGTAACAGAGTCGCGCCAAGGACATTAGCTGCAGGGATTTCAATGGCAATGAGTGCAACATCTTGTTCATCACCAATAACGCAAACAGGTCCATGACCATCTCAGGGAACAACTAGTAGGGGTAGGGGTTCCAGGGGAAGGAACTCATTTCAGAGATAGTCACATAACATTACATAGGTTCAATCTCATGTTATCTGTTGGGGGTGCAGAGGACCCCATTACCAGTGTGATTACCTAAAGTTACAATCAGGGTTCATGCATAGAGAAGGAAAGGCACCGATGGGGAGAGCAAGTAGCAACCACCAGATTTACGCAGTGGTTAATAATCGCCAGGCCGAACATCAATCCACGGTGGTGGAGTCATTAGGTACGCTAAATCATATCAATGTCAAGATTTTGTTTGATTCTGGTGCGATAGATAGTTTCATTTCACCATCTACATTAGAAAAGAGTGGGTTGGAAGCCTACAAACATGATGACTTTAAACAAGTCAAGATGGCTTCCGGGGAAAAAAAGGTGGTAGGACCTAGTGTTGATAATTGTATAGTAGACCTGGGAGTGTGTACTACTAGGTTGAAGGTATACGTCACTGCTCTTGGGGTGTATGACCTAATCATTGGAATGGATTGGTTAGCAGCTCACGGAGCTTTGGTAGATTGTTTTGCAAAGAGGGTGCTTTGTGTTGACGATGAAGGAAGACCAGTAGAGATCCAGGGTGTACAAAGAAAAGTGTCGTTACGCTTTATATAAACTATGAAGGTTAAGCGATGCTTGAGACAAGGGTGTCAATTGTATGTAGTGGAAGCAGTGAATGAAAGGAAGGGACCCTTATTGGATTAGTACACGGTATTGTCAAAAATTCAGGATGTTTTTCCGAACGAGTTACCAGGGTTACCTCCTGAGAGGGAGCTTGATTTTACAATTGAGCTAAAACCTGGTGCAGAACCAATCTCCAAGACTCCGTATCGGATGACAACACTAAAACTTTGTTAATTGCAAATGCAATTGAAAGAGTTACTGGACTTAGGGATAATAAGGCCCAGTGTCTCACCTTGGGGTGCACCAGTAATTTTTGTAAAGAATAAGGATGGATCCTTATGACTGTGTATAGACTACAGGGACTTGAACCATGCTACAGTGAAAAATAGTTACCCGATGCCGCAAATAGATGACCTCTTCAATAAGATGAAAGGAGCAGCGGTATTCTCAAAGATTGATTTGTGATCAAGGTATCATCAGTTAAGTATTAAGGAAGGTGATATCCAAAAAACTGCCTTTTGAACTCGGTTTGGACATTACGAGTTTGTTGGAGTACCTTTCAGATTCACCAATGTGCTATCAGTATTCATGAGCCTCATGAACGGCTTATTCCAGAAGTACTTAAACCGTTTTGTACAAGTCTTTCTAAGATGACATCCTCATCTATTCCAAGAATGAAAGAGAACATGAGGAACACTTGCGAATAGTGTTGTCCTGCCTTAGAGAGAACAAATTGTATGGGAGGTTGTCGAAGTGTTCCTTCTTCTAGAAAGAGATCCACTATTTAGGTCATATCATTTATGGCGAAGGAATCTCTATGGACCCAGAAAAGGTAAAGGCCATTATGGAGTGGCCAGTGCCGAAAAATTCCCATGAGGTGAGAAGATTCATGGGGCTAGCAGGTTATTACCGGAGATTGGTGGAAGGGTTCTCAAAAATAGAGAAACCCATCACCACCTTGCAGTGCAAGGGGGTAAGGTATGAATGGACAGTAGAGTGTGATAGTACATTCATTGAGCTTAAGAGGTTACTAACTAGTGCGCCAATTCTACGAGTGTCGGATATGGAAAAGGACTTCACAGTCTGAACATATGCCTCGAAGCAAGGGTTGGGGGCCGTGCTAATGCAGGATGGAGGAGTGATAGCCTATGCATCAAGGAAGTTGAAGAAACACAAAGAGTTATATGCAACTCATGATTTAGAGTTGGCAACTGTAATGCTAGCTCTGAAAATTTGGAGGCACTATCTTGTGGGGCGAAACTTTGAGCTCAAAACGGACCATCAAAGTTTAAAACGTCTCTTCACTCAAAGAGATATAAATTCCAGGCAAAGGCGATGGAGTGAGTTTATGAGTGAGTATGATTTTGGTATTTTGTACATAAAGGGAAAGGAAAATGTGGTCGCAAATGCCTTGAGTAGGAGACCACGTATCTTCTCCTTGGTAACCTTAAAGCTCAATCTGAGGGAACATGTGTTGACACAACTTTTAGGAGACAGTTGGTATTTAAAGGTTACTTCGAACCTCCAGAGTGGGAGGCAGTTATATCCAAAGTATGAAGGATATAATCTGGAAACAGGCGAACTATTAAGATATCGAGGAAGGATGTACATCCCTGGGAATGGGGATATTCGAAGAATCATAATGAAGGAAGCCCATAGAAAACTTTATTGTGCGCATCTGGGTGTGAAGAAGATGTATGCAGATATGAGGAAGCTCTTCTTCTGGGTAGGCATGAAGCACGATGTAGTCCATTTCGTTGCCAAATGCCTAGAATGTCAACAAGTGAAATCCGACCACCATCACTCGACAGGCCTCCTACAACCACATGATGTCCCTATGTCCAAGTGGGAAGTCATCTCTATGGATTTTGTTGTGGGGTTGTCGCTCACATCCCATAGACATGATGCCATTCTTGTGATAGTGGATAACTTAACCAAGAGTGCTCATTTTATTCCGGCTAGAGACACTTACGATGTCACTGATGTGGCACATTTGTTTGTAAGTGAGGTTATCCGTTTGCATGGGATACCTAAGAAGATCATTTCAGATAGGGACTCCAGATTCACTTCTAGGTTTTGGATAAGTTTACAGTCAGCGTTGGGGACTCAGTTGAACTTAAGAACAACTTATGATCCTGAAACAGATGGGAAAACTGAGAGAGTAAATAAAGTCATGGAAGACATGCTTAGGATGCATGTCATGGATAATCAAACCCAGTGGGAGAAGTACCTACCTTTGGTAGAGTTTGCCTACAATAACAGTTATCATAGCTCCATCGGAATGCCACCCTACGAAGCTTTGTATGGAAGGCCATGCAGAATTCCATTGAGTTGGGATAGACTAGAAGACTGAGTAACAGTTGGGCCAGAATTGATTTAGGAGATGGAAGAACAAGTGATTTAGATTAGGCAGATACTAAAGGAAGCACATGATAGGCAGAAAATCTATGCGTATGCACACAGGACCGACCGAAGTTATGAAGTGGGCGACCAAGTTTTCATTTGTATCAGGCCTAATAAGAGTACCATACGGTTCGGGAAGGGGACAAATTTCTCACCTTGATTTATAGGACCATTCAGGATCCAAGAGAAAATTGGACCCGTTGCATATCGTCTCGTACTGCCACCCCACTTGCATAAAACTCATAATGTATTTCATGTATCTGTTTTACGTCATTATGTTGTTGATGAATCACATAAACTAAATTGGAAGGAATTGCAGGTATCGGACGTGGGAACCATCATGGTAGAACCATTACGCATATTGGACCATAGAGTTCAACATCTCAGGAACCGTCTGGTAGACCAAGTTAAGGTCCAGTGGGACAAGTATAGTCCAGGATTTGCTACTTGGGAATACGTCGAGACACTACGACGAGACTATCCCTCACTTTTTTTACCACCTCGAGAACATGTTTCTCGAAGGATGGGTGTATGTAAAACCACCTTTTGACTTAGATAGCCAGGATTACCTGAGGCCTATATACTTTATTTTCTAGTCACAATGAAACTATTAAGTGATACACCTAAACTTTAAATGTATGAACTTTTATGAATGATTAAATGTTATTGATGATGATGTAT
>ML780372.1:177179-214812 GCA_009831015.1 Picea engelmannii | reverse complement strand
AGTAGGATTTTCTGGAGGCTTATTTGGTGTAGAAGTTCCCTTTTTGGGTGGCATGTTGGCCAAGTATCACTTTTGAACCTTGATTTTGAGGTGGTTCTTCTAGACAATATTTCTTCTATTGTATCTCCCAAGTTTTGGCCCTTCTGGGTATGAAACCTTCTCTTATGTATTTCTCTGATATTTCTTCTCTACAATGCCACAGGTCTGATCAAAATTGGATGTTCCAAGTGGAATTTATGGTAGCTTCCCCACAACTTGTCGATTTTTGTCCTTTCCAGGAGATCTCACTTGTATAGTGTGCCCCGCACAAACTAATTGATATAAAATTCTGAAACTCGCACCCAAAATACTACAGACTGTCCACAATGCAATGCAACCAGTCCTACACAATTTTGATACTCTAGGAAGAAGTTATGATTGTTTTACCTGGAACACCTTCTTGAGACTAGTCAATAGGACTAGTCAGATACACTATCTTACACAGGGTGTAGCTACAAATTTAAGATGAACCAGAAGATGAAATTTTTACCACAGATAAATTACCAATTTCTGTAAATGGCCCCCAGATTTTAGGATCTGAAACGTTACAAAAAAAAATTTATAGTAAAAATTCCGCAATGACTTATTTCAGGATGATTCCAGAACCCTATATTGTATAGGCTTTATCTCCGAAAGTATAAGGCCTCAGGAGCTAAATTTTGAACCCAACGTACCTTGATCCGTCTTTTAAATATCTTCCAAGCAGTTCCTTCTGAAACGTTGTAGAAAAAAAGTTATAGCGAAAATTCCACGGTGTCTCACATGTAGCAGCGAATCCCCAAGACCTTGAGCTCTGATGCCATATGTTAAGAACCAAACATCAATATAGCATAGAAAAACCTCAGTAAAAGTACTCAACACCTGGAAAAAGAGATAATTTCAAATAATAAGCCTCTTCAAGGGGGCAACCTCCTTTTACCCCACTTAAATGTTCAATTCCAAGATGATTCAAAATGAAAATGTCTCCTTGGTATATATAGGAGACCATAAGGTATAATTACAACTAATGGCCTAAAGATGACATAAATAAAATAACATTACTAATCTAATATGCCCTAATTAAAGGTTAATGAGCAAGCTGACATAAATAAAATAACATTACTAATCTAATATGCCCCAATTAAGAGTTAATGAGCCAATATTAGGGCTTAACACACTTGCTCTACATTTGCATGAAGAAGACCCAATACAACCTGATAGACCAAATAGAGTCTTCAAGCTTCTATCCAAGCAGATTTCTTCACACAATTCTTTAATCGATTCTTCATTCAATCTTGCTTAACCTTTTCCATGAAAAAACTTTCAATATATAGGAGAGATGGTTAAATGGATGAGGATGATCCCACTAAATCTGAGAAGTCAACAAGATGCCAACCATGCAAATGCCAACTCATTTTCTAGAAGATTCCCTTCTTGAACCTTTGTGACCTCTTCTCTTTTCCAAGCTTTGAAACAAGTTCGCACACTATCTATAGAGTAGACTGTGAACAGTTCACACCCTAAGTATGGTTTTCCTGTGAGAATGAAGGATTTCCGCACCCTATAACATAGGCAGCCTGCGAACTCATCTTAAAAACATGTTTTTTGGAAGAAGACAACAGTCACTTTTCTCAGGCAAAACATCCTTCTGGGAGCCTGAATACATCACTTGTAGAGACATCACCAGAGTGACCAAAATAATGTGTAACAGTAGGGGCTCCACTAGATGAAACACAGTCCTCTTAATCCAATGCAACTGACGGTTCATGCATTTGATTTCTGATTTGAGTTTTATCACGAGTTACAACTCACCTCTTCAAGCCATTTATGGACATGTGGTCAATTTGGTCGGGGGCATAAAGTCCAAACTGAGTAGAATAACATATTTTCATAATCTTCCACAAGTCTAATTGTCCAAGGCCCACATGAATACACTAGCCAAAAATACCCAACACAATGTTCTTGAAAATCAACTTCCTATTCATAAATTGCACTATGCCTCATTGAACAAAACCACAGTGTTGGGGATACTCCAACAAATTGTTTTTCAGTCGATGAAATGATAGCGTAGAGGAAGCAATAGTTGAAACCAGGTGTTTCGAATCTAATACAACTAATGGTTTGTGCATCTGACTCCCAGTTTGAGTTTTATTGATAGTTGCAACTCGTCTCCTCGAACCATTCAAGGACATGTTGTAAATGTGTTGAACCTACACATAATAGATCTAGATAAACAATAATACACACATTTGCAGAGAGAATTGGAGAAACAAGAAGGAGATAAAGAATGAAAGAATTCTCATTAACCGTTGTGAACAATGAATAATTTATTGATAGTTGCAACTCACCTCCTTAATCCATTCAAGGACATATTGTAAATGTGTTGAACCTATACAAAATAGATCTAGCTAGACAATAATAATTGTGGGTCTTTCGATGTTTGTTTAATGAGTCCAAGGATATAAAACTCGGGAGTTTTTCATGTTTTGAGAGTCTAAAAAACACTTAAGGAGAACTCTCCTGGTTCCTTTTTCGTAAAAGAGTTCGACGAGATCGAAAAAAGAGATAAACTATCGTCCGTCAAACGTTTTCCTCAAATACTTTATGGAGCATGAAAATATCTTAAAGGATACTCCTTTACATTCGTCGTTTTCATGTTACCATGATGAGTATGAAAAGATGATAAAAAATATACTCGGTTACGTTCTCATATATTTTCGAGTGCGAGAACGAACGAAGATAGAGCTCAAGGTTTTTTATAAAAGACCCTAAAAACGTACTCGTACATGTGACAATAAGAAGAAACACTTGTACCCCCTCGTTCAGACTTCGAAGTTGCTGTATCTGTGAAAAACCACACTCACAAGGCTATTAAGGTATTAGGTTTTATAAACAAAGCAATAAAAATAATATAAAAATCAATAAAAAATAGTAAAAAGTGAATCAATATGAGTGAAAAGAAATTTTTACCATTTCATTGTTACTTTGCCAAAAACTTGTCCAACATACCTCACTTTCCCCCAAATTTCTTTGCTCAATTGCAGGAGGCATGAGAGATCATTCGGAAAACAGTTTCAGCCAACGAGGTAATCTCTTGATTCTCCAACTTTTCCATGGTTTATTTTTTGTTTTTATGGGCAATTTTTAGAGTTTTGAGTCCATTTTAAGGTCAGAACATGCGCTCAAGCATTCTCTCCAGTGGGCCATGCGAGACCTACGAGAATCTAAGATTATCATAGGTGGGCTTCAGGGCACCTGCGAGAATCTCCCACTGTGCAAAAGGTTCACCTGCGGGGGTCGAAAAATGGATTTCAATGTGAGGTTTTGCTCAATACAAATTATGCAAGAGTTTAAAACAAGTTGTTGACTTCCCTCTCATGGATCTATTGCAGGTGTTCGACCATCACCATGTTGGAATGGAGGGAAAGAGAATATGAGGAGGATGATGCCATCACTAGGAATGACCCGGGTATAGTCGCTGCCCTTCGGGAATGTGGGCTCTTGAAATTTTTTAGGATTCCGGGAATGAGAGCCCAACTCAGGTTGTTTGAATACCTGGTCCACATGTGGGACATGGATCAACAGTTATTTCATGTGCGAGTTCATATGATGACACTAGATATCGAGGATATCTATTTTTTGACGAGGTTGTCATGGCGTGGATACCATGCTACTTTGACCAGAGGTAGAGGCGACGGACTCCCTATGAACGAGTATGTTTGACAGTATTGTGTTGTCGAGGCAGAGAGAAGGGTAAGGTTGTCATTTGGGGGGTCCAAGATATGACCCTATGGACCATCTTGTTTACTATTGCACACATGGCTGGGAGCGTGGATCCGCACATGGCTCTCTAGAGATATTTCCAATACGCCATAGAGTGCACAGAGCCTCAGGTTTTCAACTGGTTGGATGCAGTTCTCCGCAGTATGATGAGATAATACATGAAGTACAGAAGGGGTGACTTGAAGTAGTTTGGGTACAAGACACTTTTGGTGTCATTCTTTCTCGAGAGGGTCCCACTGTTGCGACTATAGGTTGATTGGGGTTTACCAACCCCACAGGATCCGAGGATGCTGAGGTGGTGTAACCTCATGGCCCAACACATAGCAGGGCCTATAATCAAGTATAATGATTCATTTTTTTACTAGTTGAGGCCCTAGATGTTGATGATCGACGAATACGCATATGTTGGTTTGGATTTTCGAGGGGATTCGGATTTGGTCCTGCATGAGGATTCTCAGTGGGGTGACTTGGGTAAGAAGTACAGATTTTGTTCTTTTTAAATGTTTTTGCAAATTTTATCATATGAAATGTTTTTATGTTAATCCAAGGACTAATCAAAAAAATTATTTTTGATGACACAGATGTGGCTCCGTATCGACCTCCCAGAATGTCTCCCATTCAAAGGAGAAGAGAAGTGGCTCTAGTGGCAATATTGGATGTCGAAGACTATGAGGTAGTGAAACAAAACTTAGAGGGGTTGGTCGCGGATGTCCCGGACATTGCTATTGGGGAGATCCCGAGACGTTAATAGCGGCATACTGTGGGCATGTCCAAGTCTCTCAGTCGACTACTCTGTAGGGTAGCTTGAGAAGTTGTGTGTTATCATGAGCGTCATCTGTGATGCTATTTTGTAGAAGCTACGGACTTCGTATTTTGAGATCTTGATCCTTGGACATAAACATTTTGTAAAAACTTTTGATCGTTATATACATATATATGACTTCTACTGGCTTATTTTGTGTTGTGTTATACATGTGATGTGTGATTGGTTTATAAATGTCCCAAATGTCTTTCTAACACATAGTTAGCTAAGGCATCAGTGAATGTATTTAGACATCTAGGAATGTGCTAATATTCGATATAATCAAAATAATGTTCCAAGAGGCAAATTCGTAAATATACCCGTAATAAAGTAGGACTTTGGATAGCATAGACATTACTTAACTGTAGTACTAATAGCTACGAATCGATTCATATAACCAGGTGGCGGATATCAAGAAAAATAGCATCAATCAACAATTTGATGACGATGCTATATTCTTCAATATTATTGGTCACACCACTGAGGCAGACACCTCGTAGACTGATAAATTTGCTTGTAGGGTTGTAAATTGCTCATGCAGTAGAAGCAAGGTTCTGAGTACTACGGCTAGTGCCATCGGCAAAGCCAATGTGGGGTGGGAAAGACTCCAACATTTGGAAACCAAGCACAATGCAAGATAAGCGGTCGAGGGCAGAGACTAAATAACGAAAAAACATACTAAAGTAACACACAAAAAGTATGATAAAATAAAATACAAGCACTCATGCACAGGTGATCTTAAGCATAGTACTTCTTTAAGAAAAATCCATTTATGGGTTCACTCAAAGGGATACCATCATAGTCCACCAACTTGTAAGCTCCTTTCTCCAAAACTCGTCTGACAATATAAGGACCTCGCCACATAGCTTCAAATTTTCCAGCTCCTATCATATCTCGATCTTGTTCGTAAAGGAGAACCAGATCACCTTTGGATAAAATGTGTGGCTTGACATGTTTGTCGTATTGTGCTTTGACTCATTTCTTCTGGGCTTCTATAACTAGGGTGGCATCACAACGAGTTTCGTCTAATTGCATGAGATACAACAAATGTTCTTCTTCGACAGACATTTTTGGGAGAAGTTTGACGACTAGTTTTAGGGAGGGTATCTCACATACAATTGGTGAGATGGATTCTAGAAAATAGACTAATTGAAATGGTGTAAACCCGGTAACAGACTTAACGGATGTCTGGTAAGCCCACAATGTCTAAAACAACATCGTGTACCAACTCGTTTTTTGAATGCCTATCATTCATCGAAGCATGGTAATGAGGATTTTGTTTATTGCTTCAACTTGGTCGTTGGCTTGTGGGTAATAGGGTGTTGAGTTTTCATGGTGAAGACCCAAATTTTCAGTGAGTTCAGACATCATTAAGTTTCTAAAGTGGATACCGTGGTCAGTAACAATAGCTTGAGGAACACCAAACTGAGCAATGATGTGATTGAATATAAATAATGTTGTAGTCCTTCCTATATTGTCAAATGTTGGCATCGCCTCGGCCCATTTCGTAAAATAATCTACTGCTACATTAATGTAACCATGCCCCCCAACTGAGTGAGGCTGACATGTCATGAAACTGATATTCCACCTTGAAAGAGGACCAACGGAGACCACAGGGTGTAGAGGAGCAGGGTGTGATTGTATTTTATTGTTGTAGGTTTGGCAAGCGTGGCATGTTTGGACATAAATTATACAATCATTGAATAAAGAAGGCCAAAAATACCCTACTTGTAAGATCTTCTGGGCAGTAGCATACCCAGACATGTGACCACCATAGGCTCCAGAATAGAAGTAATTTAGGGTTTTCTCGGCTTCATCAAATGTGAGGCAGCATCGAAAAATGGAGTCAATCCCATGACGATAAAGAGTATCACTGAGGATAATATACTTTCGGGCTTGGCAGCGTATTTGACGGCGATCAATGCTAGACAAATTGGGCCAAAAAGTCTGGGACTGTAGATATATGATTATATCTCCATACCAAAGGTCATTGGAACTGATAAGGAAAAGGGATTCATCAGGTAATGAATCGGCTGCTACATTTTCCATCTCAGAGTAGGGAAGGTCACATATCAACTCAGAAAACACCAATGATTTCTTAGACCTAGCGCGTTGGAATTCTAAGTCAAAATCCTAGAGTATTACGATCCATTTGGAGTATTTTCCCCCTAGAAATTGGCATGTAAGAATGTGTTGCATAGGGTTGCAGTTAGAAATTACCGTAGTCTTGTGAGAAAGGATATAGTGTCGGAAATGTTGAATAGCTTGGATGGCTACCAAGGCTAGTTTTTCAACATGTAAATACTTGGTTTTAGTAGTCGTGAGACTCCAACTCAAGTAATATATGACATTTTCATCATGAGAATCATCCTCCTGGACAAGAACCATAGCGATGGTATAGTCTGAGGCTATGAGGTAAAGGAAATAATCCTGACTGTAATCAGGTGGGAAGAGTAGTGGGGTACGTGTCAAAGACAGTTTCAAAGCTTCGAAAGGTTTGTTGGTAGTGGTATCCCATATGAACTCAGAACCTTTCTTGAGAAGTCATGTAAATCCAAGAGTTAGCTCAGTATAGTTCAGGATGAAACGACGGAGAAAGTTTTCCTTCCCTTGCAAACTTTATAACTAGCAAAGCGAGGAAGGAGGAGGGAGATTTAGAATTTCATTGACCTTCAAAGGATCTACCCTAATCCCTTGACGTGAAACAATAAATCCCATAAGTTGACTGGATTCTACGCAAAAAACAAATTTGTGGGGATTCAAGCATATGTGGTAAAACCGACATTGAAGGAAAATGGCATAGAGGTGTATTGGATGATCTACATGGCGCATGGAATGAGTGGGTAAGTCATCGAGATATGGCTTCACAATGTTCTTTATATCATGAAAGGCGTAAGACATAGCACGTTGAAAATTTTCACCAGCATTCTTTAAACCGAATGGAAGTTTTCGGTAGGCAAAAGTGCCCCAAGGACAAATAAAAGTGGTCTTGTGTTGGTCCATGGGTATGATATTGATTTGATTATATCCAAAGAAACCATCCATTAGAGAAAAGATTTCACTTCCATCACAATCGTGGATGATCTAGTCAACGAAGGGGGTAGGAAAGTTGTCTTTAGGACAAGCTTTGTTAATGTCTCTATAATCAACACACATGCATATTGAGCCTTGTTTCTTGTCAATTGGAACAATATTGGAAACCCAGTCAGTTAGAGCCATAGGGTAAATAAATCTAGCTTTGAGGAGTTTCTCAACTTCAAGCTTGATAGCGGATGCTTTACATGGGTGGACCAGACAAAGTCATTGCTGAACAGGTTTAGCACCCAGGTATGTATTAATCTCATGTACCACAATGTCAGGGTCAATCCCCAAAATTTATTCATAACTCCATGCGAAGACGTCACGAAATTCTTGGAAAAGAGACTTGTAGGTGACAACTTCATCATGGGAAACGAAGCTTCGATATGCACATTTTCAACAACTCCAGGTTTTATGGATATGTTAAGAGGGATGGTGGGGGAGATATTACTTAAGTTCCCTTCGTAGAACATATCATGTGTAGACTCGGGAACAGTATAAATCATGACAACGGTCGACGGGGTCGAGATTCGTTGGTAACCCTCGATTGCACGTTGTTCTAGGAAGAGGATGGAACGATGATGTCCATCATCCCAAGTGGTATCTTTCATGGACATAACAGACATAATCATCTCATCTATAGGAAAAATGACGCGGAATGGATCCAAAGATAAATCACCAAGAGAGGGGGTAGAAGGGGTTGTTGATTGAATGGCTTGATAAGCGGATTCGACTGGACTCAAAGGCATTTCGTTGCCATAACGAAGATGAGCGCCAGGGTTGGGTACTATCCACGAGTTGTAAGATGCAAGGGTTCCATGAACAGCGGTGGAGATCATGTTGATCAAAGTGACAAACATATGTGGAACATCAAGTGGTGTAATGGGGAAAGCACCCATCAAAGAGGAATATTTAAGAAGATTGACACCAACGTTCTCATATCCACAGGGGGTTTTTGCTATTAAAGGTACATTGTCGGTATGTGCATCAGAATGAAAGAAGGCCAATTGGTCTACAGTATCTACTTTTCCTTGATGTGGGAAACGCACGACATGGAAAAGAGTAGACACAACTAAACGCATGGAATTGATCCAGCTACGCCCAAGTAGAAGGTGCTCATGGAGAGGAGCATCAAAGACCTCCACTTCAACGTTGATTGCTTTTCCTTCTAACGTAATAGGCAATGAAGGCAGGACACTGTAAGACTTAAAACCAGAGCCATTGAAGGCTTTGAGCATGTTGTGGGATTCAATAAAAGGAGGAAAGACGATGTCTTTCCAGCAGGTAATAGACATGACACATGTTGAGGTACCCTCATCAATAACTATTCTACAAATGTTTTTGTTAGAGACAATAACCTGTATTTGGAATGCGAGTTGAGGGGGTAACCTTTGAATGTGATCTTCCAAGTAAAACATTATTAAATTTGTATCTGTAGGGTCGATTCCACCAATAGATTTTAACAATGCCTTATGTTGTATAGGACAACTTTGAAGGACTTCGAGGGATGACATCGCGGACGGTGCTTGGGCTAGATCTTTGACAATACTGTAGTTATGGGTAGCATGTGCATGAGGATTGAAATTCGATTTTCGAGCAACACCCTTTGGGGAAGGGTGAAGAACTGTATCTAGGCTTGGTCATTCAAGATGCAGAGGACCATTTGTAGGTGGAGTCGTGTGAGATGGTTGGACCAATGAAGGAGGTATTGCATCAACCTTCTCTTTGGAGGAAGGATAATTTTTGGCTCGAGTGGTAAGTGTGATGTAATTCTTCTTTGAATCACCTGTACACATTAAGACATAGGATGTATTGGAGGGGGAAGGTTGGTCATGAATGACCAATTAGGCCTGTTGTTGAGAAGGGAAGGGTTGTGACAACACGGCCGGAGGGGGGGGGGGTTTGGGGTCCCTTGAAGGAAATTAGTAACCTCGATTCGTTGTGGACAATCCTTAGTGTAGTTATCATCACCAAAGATAAGACAATGGTATCGGGGTTTGTGCTTATCCCTATCATCAACAGGTGGTGTTTTGGTTTTCTCATATTGCAGATTATTTTTATCCTCCTTGTTCTTACCCTTTCCTTTTTTGGATTTCTTTTTTTCGGTGGGGGTATATTGAACAGAGTTTACCTCAGAGGTCTTGCTGGTGGGAGGGGTAGGAGACGAATCATTTTGAACATTAGAAGAAATGGATTTGGGGTTGTTGCTAGAGGTTTGGATGAAATGAGGTTGGGCATGGAAAGTTCCAATCACTCCGTCAGCTGCATGAGAAGCAGCAAGAGTAGTTGAAGTAGTAGAAGTAGAAGGACGAGGTGCGTCAGAGAGCAGGTCATAAAGAGTACTCGTTTGTGAGTAAACAAGGTCGAGGTATTGAGCACGCCTGATTGCCTGTTCTTTTGTGACAACTCCACCCATGGCGATGTCATGAGCGATGTCATTCACAAATGATTTCATGAACTACTCTGCCAACAATTGATCGGGAAGTTCGATTTTGATGAGACGCTGTCTCTGTCACCACTCATGAATGTGATCAGAGATATGAGTGGCTTTGGTTTGTTTGAATGAACTCAAAATTTTGGTTCCCATTTCATAGCATATTGGTAACTGGTAGTGGGTGAGGAAAGCCATAACGAGGGTGTTGAAGTCGGTGAAGAAGTGTCGTGGTAATTCTATATACCACTTCACAGTGGAACCTATGAGGGTTCACTGAAAATGGAGTAAATGAATAGATTCATCCATCAAGGATTTGGATGAGCACCAAAGGTGAAAAGTCATTACATGCGTTTTTGGGTCTTCTCCCAGTTTACCATCGAGTTTAGGGATATCAGATGGTAGTTTGTCCGGTATGGCGGGCCATTGAGGAGAGTGACAGATCAGATCATTTAAAATTCTTGATAGATTAGGGAGGTTTAGGGTGGCTAAGAAGGGTAACTTTCAATTCACATGTGGGTACTGGGGACTTTGGGGAGGGAGTCCTGTTGGTAGACCAATGGGACCATAAGTAGTTTGCATATAATGCAAAGATCCAGGCAGATTCAGTTGTTGGTGTTCAGGCAGATAATTCATAGGGTTGTACCCTTGAACAGGGGCATGGGGTTGAGCATTTGAGCCCCAAATAGGATTGGACGTGCCTGGATATGGTTGTCCTGTACTAGGGGGTATGAAGAAGCTAGCTTGAGGTTGTTGCCCCCCAGTCAAGGGAGGATTATTTTGAATAAGATAATTCCAATATTGGTCCAAGGATGGAGGTATGTTTTGTCCATAGGGTGGGGTTAGTGGGAGTTTCCCTCCAATCGGGGATTGCATCCCAATTGGGATTTGTCCTGCAAAAGGGGATTGGGTTTGAACTCCTTGGTGAAATTGTCCACCTACAGGAATCTGGTAATTAGGTGTGAAAGACAGGATTGTTCCACTCGGGTCAGTGCCTCCGATAGAGGATGGAAGAGGTCCTCTGAAAGGGGGTTGAGGAAGTGTCAGAATGAAACTGGGAATGAGATGGTGCCCATAAAGAGTGGAAACACCAGGAGTCCTAGATGATATTTGTGTAGGAGAGAGAATAAAAGCATTCAATGCATGATATCCGAGAGGAAGAGTTGGGGTGAATCTGGGTGAAAGTGGTGTGCCAATGGAGTCTTGGCTAGCCGCTATAATCCTAGTGTGAGGACTCGTAGTATCTGGGACCATTATGTAATGGACCGTTTGTAGAGGGATAGTCAAGATGTGGTTAGCTGGTGGAGCATCTATACCAGGAAAATAATAGGCAATAGTAAAAGGTATTGTGCCTGGATCAGATGTTTCAAGTCCTATGAAAGGTCCAGTTGGTAATCCAGAAGACTGAACAACTATATCTCCTAAAGAATTCACTGAAATAATACGTCTCTCGGAGTCAGGAGGAAGTCAAAAGTCCTCTTGAGAATTGGTAATTCAGAACTATTCTAAAGAGTTAGTTCTTTCCACTTATGGAGTGGCAACGTCTTGGACTTCACTTTGTTGAGAAGAGCCCTCTGGTGAGTTGGTAGGCAAGAGTTGAGAACCTTCCAGATCTTCTGGGGGTAGGCCTTGCATTCTACGTGAACAACATGGAGGGTCGATTGTGATCAAGTTAGAATTTTATGAAAGAAATTCTATGGCCAACTTGGGTAAACAAACAGCATGCGCTAATAAAATCTAAGAAGAAAAACCAAGCAAACAAGACCTTCTAATTCCGAAGTCACTAGTTGGTGATGAAATCCAACGTCATGACGACGAGACAAGAAGGGGCTGGGTCAGGGTGGAAAAGTTATGTTGACAACCTGCTTAACAGACTTACACCCTGGTGCAAGCTCCCACACACAATCGTGGGTGTACCCTCTAAGGAGCCCGAGTGAGTCTAGACAACGTCGATTCCAGGTAACGTAAAGACTTACCCCTTCACAATCACCTTGTGTAAGACCCTAAGAAGATAGGCTACTAAGTTTACCACCAACAACAATGATGCCTGGGGGAACAGTCGACAGTCCGATCCACACCCAAAGGAAGGGTATCTAGCCTGAAATTAGCTTGAGAGGCTTCCACTCATCATTGTGGGTATACCTTCAAGTGACCCCAGTAACACGTGCAATTTCTACGCCAATATCAACAAAGAAAGGTGAGTAACTCTGCCAATCTCAATGCGAACTCAGGTTTGACCCTTGTGTGAGAAGCGCTTCCCAGGACAAAATGATACAAATGGAATTTGACACTTCTTATCACAAGATACTATTGTGTGTTTTGTGCTTAGGAGAGTGTGTCTCAATGCCTATTCCAAAGCTCTAGCCTAGCTAATGTTGGTGTAAAAGAGCCCTAGAAAATGTTACTAGTTGAATTTTAAAGTTACGCACTATTATTAAAAGTTGTTGTTATGCAAAAACCAGATGGAAATGAAACCGATGTTGTGTGAGACTCTGACCCAACAATGCGTAAATAGGGATGAATGATACAAAAAAAAAATCGATGAATCTTATCTACAAGAGGGAAAGAGGAATTTTTTGGAACAAAGTGAACTACGATGTATGATCTTCTCTGAAATGTAATATCAAACAATCATGAACAATGCAAATTCCCTATTTGTTCTCTTTCAATAATTGAATGCACATATTTTTCGAATAAAATGTTGCTTAAAAAAAAGAAAATGTATTTAATTTTTTATTAGAAACCAAGCAATAGGGATGGAACTAAGAAAAAGTAAGCAACCAGCGAAAACAGAATACACAACAAACACCCAAATTGATCTTTCAATGAAGATAAAAGTAACAAACTGACAAGACCAGTCTCTTCAAATGCACATGGGTAACAATTTTCCAAGTAGTAAGCAATTGAAAAGTACAATTAATCTCAACTTTTAATCCAATAAAAGGCTCCTGACCAAACAAGCACTTGGATTTGAGAATCAGAGATTATACCCTTGTTAAGAAAAAGTCAAGAGGTAAAAATTGTGAAAAAATGATCTAGAAGAGATTTCGATTTCTGAAAACTAATCATTCACGAGATTTGAAGTCAAGAAACATTCAATCACTGGCTAGAGAATTTATTTCCAGACACACCAACCAATCTAGGCATCTAAAGAAACAAAAGACTTAATCCAAATTTTTTACAAGTGAGTTCATAGTCTGACAGTGGGGTACAGTGCAAGAATTAAGGATTCTCATAGGATAGACACGGGCAGGTTGCTAGAAGTTCGCACTCAACTGAACACTAGGGCGCGAACTTCTGTG
The DNA here is from genome assembly GCA_009831015.1 of Picea engelmannii. Taxonomy (NCBI): domain Eukaryota; kingdom Viridiplantae; phylum Streptophyta; class Pinopsida; order Pinales; family Pinaceae; genus Picea; species Picea engelmannii. The sequence goes on along the minus strand of ML780372.1, from coordinate 201,398 downwards.
ATTCTCACAGGCTATAGAAAGGTGCAGTGCAAGAAGGTTTGTAATCAAGCAGATTTGGAAAAATGACAGAACTTTTGAGGGAACTTCTGGATCCAAGGAGTCTATGAGTATCTCCTTAAGACTTAGAGATTGATTGGGAATGAAAAAGGGTAGGTCAACAACAAATGGCAAGGTAAAAACCACTAAAATGGGTTGTCTCCCCAGTGGATTCGCCAATTTTGTTATCGGATAAATCGGTAGGTGCAGACACTAACAAATATCCCTAGATCCACCTGGATCTAGAGAAAAATAGGACAAAACCTGACTCTTTCTCTAAGTTGTGGTCATTGAATCTACTACTAAGAAGGAATGAGTGACATACCTTTATATTGCTTCCTTAAGTATCTGTTTTTCCCGCTTCTCTCCGGTGATCTTGTGAAATCTGGTCCAAGACTACACAAACCAACCCAAGTGAAGATATCAAAGTATATTCAATGTCAACCTATGCATATGATCAAGGAGTTATGCAATAAAATAAGAGTGATTTTAAGGGAAAGGGACACACCATTGTATTATATTAAATGAAAGTAGAAGATACAACCAGATTGTCTTGATGTCGTAAGCTTCCTTTTAGTGACCCTTGGTTCCAACACACACACTTGCTCTACATTTGCATGAAGAAGATCCAATACAACTTGATAGACCAAATAAAGTCTTCAAGCTTCTATCCAAGCATATTTCTTCACACAATTCTTTCATCGATTCTTCATTCAATCTTGCTTAGCCTTTTCCATGAGAAACCTTTCAATATATAGGAGAGATGGTTAAATGGATGAGGATGATCCCACTAAATCTGAGAAGTCAGTAGGATGCCAACCATGCAAATGCCAACTCATTTTCTAGAAGATTCCCTTCTAGAACCTTCGTGAGCTCTTCTCTTTTACAATCTTTGAAACAAGTTCGCACACTACCTATAGAGTAGACTGCGAATAGTTCACACCCTAAGTATGGTTTTTCTATGAGAATGAAGGATTTTCGCACCCTATAACATAGGCAGCCTGGGAACTCATCTTAAAAACGTGTTTTTTGGAAGAAGACAATAGTCACTTTTCTCAGGCAAAACGTCCTTGTGGGAGCCTGAATACATCACTTGTAGAGACATCACCAGAGTGACCAAAATAATGTGTAACAGTAGGGTCTCCACTAGATGAAACACAATCCTCTTAATCTAATGCAACTGATGGTTTATGCATTTGAGTTCCAATTTGAGTTTTATTGCAAGTTGCAACTCGCCTCTTCAAGCCATTTATGGACATGTGGTCAATTTGGTCGGGGGCATAAAGTCCAAACCGAGTAGCATAACGGAATTTCATAATCTCCCACAAGTCTATTTGTCCAAGGCCCACATGACTACACTAGCCAAAAATACCCAACACAATGTTCTTGAAAATCGACTTCCTATTCATAAATTGCACTATGCCTCATTGACCAAAACCCTAGTGTTGGAGATACTCCAACAAATTGTTTTTCGCTCTACGAAATGATAGGATAGAGGAAGCAATAGTTGAAACCAGGTGTTCCAGATCTAATACAACTAATGGTTTGTGCATTTGACTCCCAGTTTGAGTTTTATTGATAGTTGTAACTCGCCTCCTCAATCCATTCAAGGACATGTTGTAAATGTGTTGAACCTGCACATAATAGATCTAGCTAAACAATAATACACACATTTGCAGAGAGAATTGGAGAAATAAGAAGGAGATCAAGAATGGAAGAATTCTCATTAACCTTTGTGAATAATGAATAATTTATTGATAGTTGCAACTCGCCTCCTCAATCTATTCAAGGACATATTGTAAATGTGTTGAACCTGCAGAAAATAGATCTAGCTAAAAAATAATAATTGCAGGTCTTTCGATGTTTTTTTAACGAGTCCAAGGATAGAAAACTCTGGGGGTTTTCATGTTTTGAGAGTCTGAAAAACACTTAAAGAGAACTCTCCTTGTTCCTTTTTCATAAAAGAGTTCGACGAGACCGAAAAAAGTGATAAAGTATCGCCTGTCGAACGTTTTCTTCAAATACTTTAACGAGCGTGAAAAGAACAAGATCGCTCGACAATTTTTTCATTTTTATGGAGCGTGAAAAGAGCTTAAAGGATACTCCTTTACATTCGTCATTTTCATGTTACCATGATGAGTACGAAAAGAAGAGAAAAATATACTCATTTATGTTCTCATATATTTTCAAGTGCTAGAATGAACAAAGACGGAGCTCGAGGTTTTTTATAAAATACCCTAATAACGTAGTCGTACATGTGACAAAAAAGAAAAAACACCCATACCCCCTCGTTCAGACTTCGAAGTTGTTATATTTTTGAAAAACCACACTCACAAGGCTATTAGGGTATTAGGTTTTATAAACAAAGCAATAAAAATAATGTAAAAATCAATAAAAATTAGTAAAAAGTGAATAAATATGAGTGAAAGGGACTTTTTACCATTTCATTGTTACTTTGCCAAAAACTTGTCCAACATACCTCATTTTCCCCCAAATTTATTTGCTCGATTGCAGGAGGCACGAGCGATCATTCGGCGAATGGTTTCAGCCAACGAGGTAATCTCTTGATTCTCCAACTTTTCCATGGTTTATTTTTTATTTTTATGGGCAATTTTTAGAGTTTTGAGTCCATTTTAAGGTCGAAACATGCACTCAAGAATTATCTTTGGTGGGCCATGAAGGACCTGTGAGAATCTAAGATTCTCGCAGGTGGGCTTCAGGGAACCTACGAGAATCTCGCACTGTGCAAAAGGTTCACCTGCGGGGGCCAAAAAATGGATTTTAAAGTGAGGTTTTGCTCAATAAAAATTATGCAAGAGTTTAAAACAAGTTGTTGACTTCCCTCTCATGGATCTATTGCAGGTGTTTGACCATCACCATCTTGGAATGGAGGGAAAGAGAACATAAGGAGGATGATGCCATCACGGGGAATGACCCAAGTACAGTTGTTGCCCTTCGGGACTGTGGGCTCTTGAAATTTTTCAGGATTCCGGGAATGAGAGCCGAATTCAAGTTGTTAGAATACCTGGTCCACATGTGGTACATGGATCAATAGTTATTTCACATGGGAGTCCATATGATGACACTAGATATCGAGGATATCTATTTTCTGATGGGGTTTTCATGGCATGGATACCATGCTACTTTGACTAGAGGTAGAGGCGACAGACTCCCTATGAAGGAGTACGTTCGCCAGTATTGTGTTGTCGAGGCAGAGAGAAGTAAGGGTAAGGTTGTCATTTGGAGGGTCCAATATCTGACCCTACAGACCATCGTGTTTACTATTGCACACATGGATAGGAGCACGACTCTGCACATGGCTCTCCAGAGATATTTACAATATGCCATAGAGTGCACAGAGCCTCGGGTTTTCAACTGGTCGGATGCATTTCTCCACAGTATGAAGAGACAATTGACGAAGTGCATAAGGGGTGACTTGAAGAAGTTTGGGTACGGGTCACTTTTGGTGTCATTCCTCCTCAAGAGGGTCCCACTGTTGCGACTACAAGTTGATTGGGTTTTACCGGCCCCACAAGATCCGAGGATGCTGAGGTGGTGTAACCTCATGGCCCGACACATAGCAGGGCCTATAATAAAGTATAATGATTCATTTTTTGACTAGTTGAGGCCCTAGATGCTGATGATTGATGACTACACATATGCCAGTTTGGATTTTCGAGGGGATCCGTATTTGGTCCTGCCTGAGGATGCTCAGTGGGGTGACTTGGGTAAGAATTACAGATTTTGTTCTTTTTAAATGTTTTTGCAAATTTTATCATATGAAATGTTTTTATTTTTATCCAAGGACTAATCAAAAAAATTATTTTTGATGACACAGATGTGGGGTCGTATTGACCTCCAGGAATGTCTCCCATTCAAAGGAGAGGAGAAGTGGCTCTAGTGGCAAGATGGGATGTCGAAGACTACGAGGCAGTGGAACAAAACTTAAAGGGGTTGGTCGTAGATGTCCCAGACATTGCTATTGGGGAGATCCCAAGACGTTACCAATGCCATACTGTGGGTGTGTCTGAGTCTCTCAGTCGGCTGCCCCATAGGGTAGCTCGAGCAGTTGTGTGTTATCATGAGCGTCATCTATGATGCTATTTTGTAGAAGCTACGGGCTTCGTATTTTGAGATCTTGATCCTTGGATAGAAACATTTTTTAAAAACTTTTGATCGTTATATACATATATATGACTTCTACCAGCTTATTTTGTGTTGTGTTATACATGTGATGTGTGATTGGTTTATAACTATCCCAAATGTCTGTCTAACACATAGTTAGCTAAGGCATCAGTCAATGTGTTTAGACATCTAAGAATGTGTTGAGATTCGATATAATCAAAATAACGTTCCAAGAGGCGAATTCGTAAATATACCTGTATTATAGTAGGACTTCGGATAGCATAGACATTACTTAACTATAGTACTACTAGCTACGAATCGAGTCATATCACCAAGTGGCAAATATTAAGAAAAATAGAATCAATCAACAATTCAATGATGATGCTATATTCTGCAAGATTATTAGTCACACGACCGAGGCACACACCTTTTAGACTGATAAGTTTGTTTGTAGGGTCGTAAATTTCCCATGTAGCAAAAGAAAGATTTTGAGTACTATGGCTAGCTCCATCGTCGATGCCAATGTGGGGTGGTGAAGAATCTGACATCTAGAAACCAAGCACAACACAAGATAAGCGGTCGAGGGAAGAGACCAAATAACGAAAAAACATACTAAAGTACACACAAAAAGTATGATAAAATAAAATATAAGAACTCATGCACAGGTGATCCTAAGCATAGTACTTCTTTAAGTACAACCTATTTCTAGGTTCACTCAAAGGGATACCATCATAGTCCACCAAATCGTAAGCTCCTTTCTCCAAAACTCATCTGATGATATAAGGACCTCGCCACATAGCTTCAAATTTTCCAGCTCCTAGCATATCTCGATCTTGTTCATAAAGGAGAACCAGATCACCTTCAGAGAAAATGCGTGGCTTGACATGTTTTTCGTATTGGGCTTTGACTCATTTCTTCTGGGCTTCTATAAACATGGTGGCATCACGACGAGTTTCGTCTAATTGCATGAGATAAAACAGACGTTCTTCTTCAGTAGAAGTGTTTGGGAGAAGTTTGACAGCTAGTTTTAGGGAGTGTATCCCATATACAATTGGCAAGATGGCTTCTAGACCATAGACTAATTGGAATGGTGTAAACCCGGTAGTAGACTTAATAGATGTCCAGTAAGCACACAATGTTGAAAATAACATCGTGTGCCAACTCATTTTGTGAATGCCTATCATTCGCCGAAGCATGGTAATGAGGATTTTGTTTATTGCTTCAACTTGGTCATTGGCTTGTGGGTAATAGGGTGTTGAGTTTTCATGGAGAAGACCCAAATTTTCAGTGAGTTCAGACATCATGAAGTTTCTAAAGTGGATATCATGGTCAGTAACGATAGCTTGAGGAACACCAAACCGAGCAATGATGTGATTGAATATAAATAATGTTGCAGTCCTTCCAGTATTATCGAATGTTGGCATCGCCTCGACCCATTTCATAAAATAATCTATGGCTACAATAATGTAACCATGCCCCCCGACTGAGTGAGGGTGACATGTCATGAAATCGATACCCCATTTTGCAAGAGGACCAACAAAGACCACAGGGTGTAGAGGAGCAGTGTGTGATTGTATTTTATTGTTGTAGGTTTGGCAAGCGTGGCATGTTTGGAAAACAATTATACAATTGTTGAATATAGAAGGCCAAAAATACCTCGCTCGTAAGATCTTCTTGGTAGTAGCATACCCAAACATGTGACCACCACAGGCTCCGGAATGGAAGTCATTTAGGGCTTTCTCGGCTTCATCAAATGTGAGGCAGCGTCGAAAAACAGAGTCAATCCCATAACGATAAGGAGTATCACTGAGGATAATATATTGTCAGGCTTGGTAGCGTATTCGATGGTGGTCAATGCTAGATAAATTGGGTCAGAAAGTCTGGGTCTGGAGATATATGATGATATCTCCATACCAAAGGTCATCGGAACTGACCGGGAAAAGGGATTCATCGGGTAATGAATCGTCTGCTACATTTTCCCTCTCAGAGCAGGGAAGGTCACATATCAACTCAGAAAACACCAAGGATTTCTTAGACTTAGCGCATTGGAATTCTAAGTCAAACTCCTGGAGTATTATGATCCATTTAGAGTACTTTCCCCCTAGAAATTGGCGTGTAAGAATGTGTTGCATAAGGTTGCAGTTAGAAATTACCGTAGTCTTGCGAGAAAAGATATAGTGCCGAAAACGTTGAACAGCTTGGACAGCTGCCAAGGCCAGTTTTTCAACATGTAAATACTTGGTTTTGGTAGTCGTGAGACTCCAACTCAAGTAATATATGACATGTTCATCATGATAATCATCCTCCTGGATGAGAACCATAGAAATGGTATAGTCTGAGGCTACGAGGTAATGGAAATAATCCCGACTGTAATCAGGTGGGAAGAGTAGTGGGGTACGTGTCAAAGATAGTTTCAAAGCTTTGAAAGCTTTGTTGGTAGTGGCATCCCATACAAACTCAGAACCTTTCTTGAGAAGCCGCGTAAATCCAAGAGTTAGCTCAACATAGTTTGGGATGAAACGACGGAGAAATTTTGCCTTCCCTTGCAAACTTTATAACTGGCGAAGTGAGGAAGGAGGAGGGAGATTGAGAATTTCCTCGACCTTCAAAGGATCTACCCTGATCCCTTGATGTGAAACAATAAATCCCATAAGTCGATCGGATTCTACGCAAAAACCATATTTATGGGGATTCAAGCGTATGTGGTAAAACCAATATCGAAGGAAAATGGCACAGAGGTGTATTGGATGATCTACATGGCGCATGGAATGAGTGGGTAAGTCATAAAGACATGGCTACACAATGTGATTTATATCATGAAAGGGGTAAGACATAGCACGTTGAAAATTTGCACCGGAATTCTTTAAACCGAATGGAAGTTTTCGGTAGGCAAAAGCGCACCAAGGACAAATAAAAGTGGTCTTGTGTTGGTCCGCGGGTACGATATTGATTTGATTAAATCCAGAGAAACTATCCATCTGAGAGAAGATTTAACTTCTGGCACAATCATCGACGATCTGGTCAACGAAGGGGATATGAAAGTTGTCTTTAGGACAAGATTTGTTAATGTCTCTATAATCAACACACACATAGATTGAGCCTTGTTTCTTGTCAATTGGAACAAGATTGGAAACCCAACCAGTTAGAGACTTAGGGTAAATAAGGCTAGCTTTGAGGAGTTTCTCAACTTCAATCTTGATAGTGGCTGATTTACGTGGGTGGACCGGACAAAGTCATTATCAGATAGGTTTAGTGCCCGGGTATGTCTTAATCTCATGTACCACAATGTCAGGGTCAATCCCCAACATTTCTTCATAGCTCCATGCAAAGACGTTGTGAAATTATTGGAAAAGAGACTTGTAGGTGACAAATTCATCATGGGACACGAAGCTACAATATGCACATTTTCGACAACTCTAGGTTTTATGGATATGTTGAGGGGGATGGTGGGTGATATATTACTTAAGTTCCCTTCGTAGAACATATCGTGTGTAGACTCGGGAATGGTAGAAATGATGACAATGGTCAACGGGGTCGAGAGTCGTTGGTAGCCCTTGATGGCGCGTTGTTCCAGGAAGAGGATGGAACGATGATGTCCATCATCCCAAGGGGTATCTTCCATGGACATAACCGACATAATCATCTCATCTGTAGGAAAAATGACGCAAAATGGATTCGGAGATAAATCACCAATAGAGGAGTTAGAAGAGGTTTCCGATTGAATGGCTTGATAAGTAGATTCGACTGGACTCAAATACATTTCGTTGCCATGATGAAGATGAGTGTCGGGGTTGGGTACTATCCACAGGTTGTAAGTTGCAGGGTTCCATGAACAGAGGTGGAGATCATGTTGATCAAGGTGACAAACGGATGTGGAACATCAGGTTGTGGAATGGGGAAAGTACCCATCAAAGAGGAATCTTTAAGAAGACCAACACCAACATTCTCTTATCCACAGGGGGTTTTTGCAATGAAAGGTATGTTGTCAGTACATGCATCAGAATGAAAGAAGGATAATTGGTCTATGGTAACTACTTTTCCTTGATGTGGGAAATGAATGACATGGAAAAGAGTGGACACAACTACACACATGGAATCGATCTAGCTACGCCCAAGTAGAAGGTGTTGATCGAGAGGAGCATCAAAGACCTCCCCTTCAACGTTGATTGTTTTTCCTTCTAACATAATAGGAAACAAAGGGAGGACACCGTAAGGCTTAAAACTAGATCCATTGAAGGTTTTGATCGTGTTGTGGGATTCAGTCAATGGAGGAGAGCCGATGGCTTTCCAGTAGGTAATAGACATGACACACATCAAGGAAGCCTCATCAATAACTATTCTACAAATATTTTTGTTGGAGACAATAACCTGTATTTGGAATGAGAGTTGAGGGGGTAACCTTGGAATGTGAGCTTCCAAGTAAAACATTATTAAATTTGTATCTGTAGGGTTGATTCCACCAATAGCTTTCAACAGTGCCTTATGTTGTATAGGACAACTCTGAAGGGCTTCGATGGTTGACATCGTGGACAGTGCTTAGGCCAGATCATCGACAATATTGTAGTTCTAGGCAACACGTGCATGAGGATTGAAAGCCGATTTTAAAGAAACACCCTTTGGGGGAGGGCGAAGAACTGTATCTAGGCTTGGTCGTTTGAGATGAAGAGGACCGTTGGTAGGTGGAGTCATGTGAGATGGTTGGACCAACGAAGGAGGTATTGCATCAACCTTCTCTTTGGAGGAAGGATAATCTTTGGCTCAAGTGGTAAGTGTGATGTAATTCTTCTTTGAATCACCTGTACACATTAATACATATGATGTATTGGAGGGGGAAGGTTGGTCATGAATGACCAATTAGGCATGTTGTTGAGAAGGGAAGGGTTGTTACAACACGACCGGAGGGGGGGGTTTTGGGGTCCCTTGAAGGAACTTAGTAACCTCATATCGTCGTGGACAATCCTTAGTATAGTGATCATCGCCAAAGATAAGACAAGGGTATAGGGGTTTCTACTTATCCCTATCATCAACAGGTGGTGTTTTGGTTTTCTCAGATTGTGGATTATTTTTATCCTCCTTGTTCTTACCCTTTCCTTTTTTGGATTTTTTTTAGCCACTATAATCTTGGTGTGAGGACTCGTAGTATCTGGGACCATTGTGTAATGGAGAGTTTGTAGAGGGATAGTCAAGATGTGGTTAGCTGGTAGAGTGTCTGTACCAGGAAAATAATAGGCAGTAGTAAAAGGTATTGTGTCTGGATCAAATGTTTCGGGTAGCTCAGGTGTGACCATGATATCAACACCTTCTCATGAGCCAAAGAGATCCCATATAAAAATTCCAGTAGTCCAAAAAGGATCTTGACCCTCAAGTCCTATGAAAGGTCCAGTTGGTAATCCAGAAGACTGAACAACTATATCTCTAGAAGAATTCACTCGAACAATATGTCTCTCAGAGTCAGGAGGAAGTCAGAAGTCCTCTCGACAATTGGTAATTCAGAACCATTCTAAAGAGTTAGTTCTTTCCACTTGTGGAGTGGCAACGTCTTGGACTTCACTCTGTTGAGGAGAGCCCTTCGGTGAGTTGGTAGGAAAGGGTTGAGAACCTTCCATATCTTCTGGGGGTAGGCCTTGCATTCTACGTGAACAACATGGAGGGTTAATTGTGATTGAGTTAGAATTTTATGAAAGAAATTCTATGGCCAACTTGGGTAAACAAACAACATGTGCTAATAAAATCTAGGAAGAAAAACCAAGCAAACAAGACCTTCTAATTCCAAAGTCACTAGTTGGTGATGAAATCCAACGTCACGACGATGAGACAAGAAGGGGTTGAGTCAGGGTGGAAAATTTACGTTGACGACCTGCTTAACAGACTTACACCCTGGTGCAAGCTCCCACACACAATCGTGGGTATACCCTCCAAGGAGCCCGAGTGAGTCTGGCCAACATCGATTCTAGGTACCATGAATACTTACCCCTTCACATTCACCTTGTGTAAGACCCTAAGAAGATAGGCTACTAAGGTTACCTCAAAGAACAATGATGCCTGGGGGAATAGTCGATAGTCCGATCCACACACAAGGGTAGGGTATCTAGCCTGAAATCATCTTCAGAGGATTCCACTCATCATTGTGGGTATACCTTCAAGTGACCCCCATAATACATGCAATCTCTACACTAATATCAACAAAGCAGGGTGAGTAACTCTATCAATATCAATGCGACCTCAGGTTTGACCCTTGTGTGAGAAGGGCTTCCCAGGACAAAATGTTGCAAATGGAATCTGGCACTCCTTATCACAAGATACTATTGTGTGTTTTGTGCTTTGGAGAGTGTGTCTCACTACCTATTCCAAATCTCTAGCCTAGCTAATGTTGGTGTAAAAGAGCCCTAGAAAAAGTTACTAGTTGAATTTTAAAGTTGCGTAATATCATTAAAGGTTGTTGTTACGCAAAATGGAGAAGGAAATGAAATTGATGTTGTGTGAGACTCTGACCCACGAATGCATAAATAGGGATGAATGATACAATTTTTTGTTCAATGAATCTTATTTACAGGAGGGAAAGAGGAATTTTCTGGAACAATGTGAACTATGATGTATGATCTTCTCTGAAATGTAATATCAAACAATCATGAACAATGCAAATTCCCTATTCGTTCTCTTTCAATACTTGAATGCCCATATTTTTTGAATAAAAGGTTGCTTAAAAAAAACAAAATTTATTTAATTTTTTAGTAGAAACCAAGCAACAAGGATGGAACTAAGAAAAAGTAAGAAACCAACAAAAAAGAAATACACAACAAACACCAAAATCTATCTTTCAATGAAGATAAAAATAACAAACTGACAAGACCAGTCTCTTCAAATGCACATGGGTAACAATTTTCCAAGTAATAAGCAATTGAAAATGACAATTAATCTCAACTCTTAATCCAATCAAAGGCTCCCGACCAAACAAGCACTCAGATTTGAGAATCGGAGATTATACCCTTGTTAATAAAAAATCAAGAGGTAAAAATTGAGAAAAAATGATCAAGAAGAGATTTCAATTTCCGAAAACTAATCATTCGCGAGATTTGAATTCAAGAAACATTCAATCACTAGCCAGAGATGTTATTTCCAGACAAACAAATCAATCTGAGCATTTGAAGACACAAAAGACTTAATCCATTTTTTTTACAAGTGAGTTCACAGTCTGACAGTGGGGTACAGTGCGAGAATTAAGGATTCTCGTAGGCTATACACAGGCAGGTTGCGAGAATTTCACACTGAACTGAACACTAGGGTGTGAACTTCAGTGATTCTCGCAGGCTACAGAAAGGTGCAGTGCGAGAAGGTGTGTAATCAAGCAGATTTTGGGAAAATGACAGAACTTTTGAGGGAACTTCTAGATCCAAGGAGTCTATGAGGATCTCCTCAAGACTCAGAGATTGATTGGGAATGAAAAAGGGTAGGTCAAGATAAAATGGCCAAATAAAAACCACTAAAATGGGTTGTCTCCCTAGTGGAGTCGCCAATTTTGTTATCGGATAAATCGGTAGGTGCGGACACTAACAGATCTCCCTAGATTCACCTGGATCTAGAACAAACTAGGACAGGACATGACTCTTTCTCTAAGTTGCGGTCATTGAATCTACTACTAAAAAGGAATGAGTGACATACCTTTGTATCTCTTCCTTAAGTCTCTGTTGTTCCCATTTCGCTCTGGTGATCTTGTGAAATCTGGTCCAAGACTACACAAACCAACCAAAGTGAAGATAGCTAAGTATATTCAATGTCAACCTATGCATATGATCAAGGAGTTATGCAATAAAATAAGAGTGATTTCATGGGAAAGGGACATGCCGCTATATTATATTAAATGAAAGTAGAAGATACAACTAGATCGCCTTGATGTCGCAAGCTTCCTCTCATTGACCCTTGGTTCCAACACACACACTTGCTCCACATTTGCATGAAGAAGATCCAATACAACTTGATAGACCAAATAGAGTCTTCAAACTTCTATCCAAGCAGATTTATTCACATAATTATTTCACTAATTCTTCATTCAATCTTGCTTAACATTTTCCATGAGAAACCTTTCAATATATAGGAGAAGGAGAGATGGTTAAATGGATGAGGATGATCCCACTAAATCTGAGAAGTCAGTAGTATGCCAACCATGTGAATGCCAACTCATTTTCTAGAAGATTTCCTTCTAGAACCTTCGTGACCTCTTCTCTTTTCCAAGATTTGAAACAGGTTCGCACCCTACCTATAGAGAAGACTACGAACAGTTTGCACCCTAAGTATGGGTTGCCTGTGAGAATGAAGGATTTTCACACCCTATAACATAGGCAGCTTGTGAACTCATCTTAATTTTTTTTTTTTGGAAGAAGACAACAGTCACTTTTCTCAAGAAAAAAGTCCTTATGGGAGCTTGAATACATCACTTGTAGAGACATCACCAGAGTAACCAAAATAATGTGTAACAGTAGGGGCTCCACTAGATGAAACACAATGCTCTTAATCCAATACAACTGACGGTTCATGCATCTGAGTCCCGATTTGAGTTCTATCACGAGTTGCAACTCACCTCTTCAAGCCATTTATGGACATGTGGTCAATTTGGTCGGGGGCATAAAGTCCAAAATGATTAGCATAATGGACTTTCGTAATCTCCCACAAGTCTATTTGTCCAAGGCCCACATGACTACACTAGCCAAAAATACCCAACACAATGTTCTTGAAAATTGACTTCCTTTTCAGAAATTGCACTATGCCTCATTGACCAAAACCCTAGTGTTGGAGATACTCCAACAAATTGTTTTTTGGTCGACGAAATGATAACATAGAGGAAGCAATAGTTGAAACCAGTTGTTCTAGATCTAATACAACTAATGGTTTGTGCATCTGACTCATAGTTTTAGTTTTATTGATAGTTGCATCTTGCCTCCTCGATCCATTCAAGGACATGTTGTAAATGTGTTGAACCTGCACAGAATAGATCTAGCTAAACAATAATACACACATTTGCAGAGATAATTGGAGAAATAAGAAGGAGATAAAGAATGGAATAATTCTCATTAACTGTTGTGAATAATGAATAATTTATTGATAGTTGCAACTCACCTCCTCAATCCATTCAAGGACATGTTGTAAATGTGTTGAACCTGCACAAAATAGATCTAGCTAAACAATAATACACACATTTTCATATAGAATTGGAGAAATAATACTAAATGGAAACATTTTGATGAAATTTAGGCTCAATCCCTGGCGTTTTTTTCTCCCACGAAGGTGCCCATAATTGATTACATTTAAGAACTAAATTGTTGCTAAAGTAGGCATAGTTAGTGCCCAATTTAGTGTCGACTGATATGTGAAACCTAAAAAACCATCATACCTCTGTGCAAGGAGACGAAAATGACATTTTGGAGGGGAAGAATTACAAAAAAATGAATTGGGAGTTTGGTATGGTGAATGGAGAAAGAGGGAGACAATCCAAGTGAATTTCTTACTCCATTTCGACTCCAAAATGATTTGGGTGTTTCTTAGGGAGACTCCAACATGATTTGAGTCTTTTCCAGGGTGAATGGAGATAGAGCGTGATAGTCCAAGTGAATTTCTTGTTGCATTTCGACTGCAACACAATTTGGGTGTTTCTTAGGGTGACTCCAACATGATTTGGGTGTTTCTTAGGGAGAGAGGAGGTAGTCTGCGACTAGATCAACTCAATTTCAAACTACAATTGGAATCCAACATGATTTTGGTGTTTCCTAGGGTGAAAGGAGACTGGGTGTGACCATACCAACTAATTTTCAAACTATATTTGGGATCCAACATGATTTGGGTGTTTCCTAGGGAGAACAGAGATAGGGTGAGGCTAGAGCATGATTTGGGGGTTTCCTAAGGGAGAACTAAGATTTTCAGGGAAAATAATTATCAAATTTCACAATTCAAACTCTTTACATAAATTTCCTCATGTTTTATGGTCTATATGAGTTTTACATTTTCTTATCCTTGTTAGAATAGGGAAAAAAAGACCAAGAATGAGAGAGAAAAAATAAGCACCTTCAAAAATCGTCACCAAGTCCACTTGCCTGAATCCTAACAGAAGGGATTTTCCCTAGCTTGCTTAAAATTTTGAGTAGAGGGAAGGAAGAAAATTCTATCCATACTGAGGTAAGTCCTTCTCAATTTATATATTTTTAATTGTCTCATTTATTTTATTTTATTTTTAGTTATTTTTTTTCATTGAAAATTTTGTTGACAAAGTGTCCTCAGACATGTAATTTTATTAATAAGGAATATGTTATTACAATATGAAGTAAGAATTCATAATCCACTCCTTAACCTCACTTGAAAAAAGATCTATTTTATATATCTCAATTCTAAACTAAAAACTAGGAGAACAACCAATCACATAATCACATGAGTATGATAGGTGTCCTTTACATAGAAGCTAGGTGTCCTTATCCTAACAAACTAGAATAAACTAATTTCTAAAAACATATATACTAGAAAATACTTAGACTATATAACTTTAGGATTATGAGGCTAACAATCCCCCCTTTAATACGAAAGTTCATTTTTACAAAGACCAAGTTCATCTCTGAACTTAGTGAACTTTATTCTACCAAGAGGTTTGGTAAAAATATCTGAAGTTTGATCTTCAAATAGATAGAGCTCAGGCTTGATGATGTCTTTGATGATGAGCAATCTGATGAAGTGGTACTTGGTGTCAACATGTTTAGTCTTTGAATGAAATATTAGATTCTTGGCCATCTTTATTGTTCACTGACTATCGATCAATAAGGTAGTTGTTGATTTCTGATTTTCACCAAGATCTTGTAAAATTCTGCGTAGCCATACAATCTCACATGTTTTTTCCCAAGATGATATGTACTCTGCCTCTGATGAAGAATTTTCAACTATTTTCTGATTTTTTGAATTCCAAGATACTGTTGTTGAACCCATATTCATTAAATAACCAGAAGTGGATGTTCTATCATCAATGTCACTTGATAAATCAACATTTGAATATCCAACAACTATAAAAAATTTGTTCCTTTTGTAGAGAAGACCAAAATATTGTGTACCTTGAATTTATCTTAGTACCCTTTTTGCTTAATTCTAGTGACTTTCCCTTGGTTCATGCATTAACCATGAAAGTATACTAACTGAATATGACAAATATGGTCAAGTATTTGTCAAATAAATCAGACTTCCAACCAATTCCCTATACTTTGTACTGTTTACCAATTCCCCCCTTCAAATTTGAAAAGTTTCAATTTATGTTCCATGGGAGTAAGAGAAGGTTTACAATCTTCCATGCCAAATTTCTTTAACAATTCAATGGCATACTTAGTTTGACTAAGGAATATTTGGTTAGGATGTTGAGAAACTCCAACTCCAAGATAATAATGAAGTGTCTGTAAATCAATCATTTTGAACCCTGCTTTAAGTTCTTCCTTAACATGTTTGATGTGAGCTTCATTATTTCATATTATGATTAAGTCATCAACATAGAGTACATGTATCACCATGTGCTTATCTTGCATTCAAAAATATAATGTATCATCTTATTCACTACGCTGAAAACCCACCTTTCATAGGTACTCATCCATTTTTGCATACCAAGCTTGAGGAGCTTGTTTCAAACCATATAAAACCTTCACAAGTTTGCAAACTTTATGTTCTTGTCCTTTAGCTTAGAAACCTTTTGTTTGAGTCATGAAAATATCTTCCTTTATATCACCATTCAGGAAGGCACTTTTGGCATCCATTTGATGTAATTTCCAACCATTATATGAATCCAAATTGATAACCATTCTGATAGTATTCCATTTACATGTGGGTGTAAAATTTTCTTCATAATCAATTCCTTCATGTTGATAAAACATTTAGCAACAAGTACTTCTTTGTACTTGTCAATTTTACCATTGAGCTTGTACTTTACTTGATAAACCCATTTAAACCCGATGAGATTAACATCTTGTGGAAAATCAACTAAGTTCCAA
Organism: Picea engelmannii; assembly: GCA_009831015.1. Lineage (NCBI taxonomy): Eukaryota > Viridiplantae > Streptophyta > Pinopsida > Pinales > Pinaceae > Picea > Picea engelmannii. Next base: position 185,235 of record ML780372.1, on the reverse strand, counting down.
GTCCCATTTGAAAGTACTGAATCATATTCAATAATTATTTCGTCTTGCCATTCTTTATGTCCATATACTTCAACAAAAGAAGTAGGTTCAATGGAAGCATGAGAGAAATTAGATTCTTCTCTTGAAGATCCCCTAGTTCCTATTTTGTTCATTTCATTTGAATGAACATCTTTGAGAAGTTGTTCATACCACTTTGGATTATTATGTTGAGGGGACTATGGATCTGAATCACCATTATTGTTGAAAAGATGATTTTCAAAAAATGAGGATCTTCTTTCATTTGAAATATCTGAAGTTGGAGAAGATACTTTTGAAGATTCAATTTTAGAAGAGTTTTTTGTAATTTTATTATCAGATGAATCAGAATAAATTTTTAATAAAGAGAAGTCTTCTGGAGTAACAAAGTATTTTTCAAACCAAAAATCTTTCTTTGACTTGTTGAATTTTCCTTTACCCTTATTATTTTCCTTCTCTAAATGACTAAGGAGATGATTCATCTCATCTAAACTGTTAATTCTAGTTTCATAAAAAATGACATCTATACTGACAATGAATTTTCCATCTGAAAGTAATCTATACCCTTTCTTTTCATTAGAGTATCCAATGAAGATGCACTTCATACTTATGTTTTCTAATTTAGTTCTATTTTCCTTAGGAACTAAAGCATAACATGTTGAGCCAAAAACCCTAAGATTATTTATCTTGGGCTTAAAACCATACCAAGCTTCATAAGGTGTTTGTCCATCTAAAGCTAATGTAGGTGATCGATTTCTGAGATAAACTACAGTATGTACTGCTTTAGCCCAATATTTTGTTCTCAACCCTTTAAACTGCATCATAGATCTTTCCATACCCATGAGCGTTTTGTTCATCCTTTCAGTAACTCCATTCTAGTATGGATTATAGGAATTTGTCAGTTTCCTCTTAATTCCATTGTTTCGACAGTAATCATTGAATTCAGTTGAAGTGAATTCACCTCCATTATTAGTTCTCAAAGAAGCAATATTTTCTCTAGTTTCATTTTCAAACATGTGTTGAAAATAAAAAAATAAAAATTCAAAATCTTAAGAATTTTCCTTTAAAAATTACACCCATGTCATTCTAGTGTGGTCATCAATAAACAATATAAAGTATCGGCATCCACTGAAAGAATATTCCATTGGACCACATATATCACTATGAATCAACTCCAAATACTTTGTTGCTCGCCATGCGCTGGTTGGAGAAGCTTCTCCCTTTTGCTTGCCTAAAATAAAAGCTCCACACTTGGAATTTTAGTTATTGAAAGTTGGCAAACCATTTGCCAAATATTGGGACTTAAGTTTCAAAATAATATCAAAGTTTAAGTGACCAAATCAAAAATGCCTTAATCTGAATGAAGACATTTCAGAATTCACTGTTAATGCAACCTCTTGCTTTCTTTGGATGACTTTCCCATTCATTCTTATTAACTTCCCATCTTCATATCCAATCATTATTGTTTTAAAGTTATCCTTCTCTAACTTAATATTCACCAAACCATCTTGCATGACAATTTGATATCCACCTTATCTTATTGTGACTAAGGATAACATTTTTTTCTTAAAAGATGGTACATACCAAACATTTGAAATCCATTTTTCACCAATTCCAGGGAGAAAAACTTTCATTGAACCTCTTCCTTAAGGTATATGAGTTGTATCATCATCTAAATAAATGGGAATTAGTTGAACATCTTTGTAATTCCAAAAATAGTCTCTGTGATAAGTCATATATTGAGTAGCTCATGTGTCCAATGTCCAATCATTTTCAAATGAATCTACATGTTGAACTGCTGAAAAAACATATTCATATTCGTCATCCTGATAATATTGATCTTCTGCATATTGACCTCGATTAGAAGACAAATTCTGAAAATTTCCAAAATTTGATTTTCCTCTTCCTTTAGAACTTTCAGATTTAGTGAAAATAAGATCTTCTCCTGATTGTTTCTATTTTCCAAAAGATTTACTATGTTGAGCCAGTAATTCACTAAGTGAATCAAAAGTCACATTTGATAACTTATCATTTATTTGCAAAGTCTCAAGAAATTGCTTATAAGATGGAGACAATACATTTATTACAACGGAGACTAGAAAACTATCTTCAAGTTTAGAATCGGTTGGCTTAGTTAGAGTAGTATCACCATCGCATATATCAAACCATAATTAATTATAGATCAAAGTGTTCTGCATGAGCCGACTCCAAGATTTGTAATTCTTGGGTCCATCTAACTTATCTAATTTTGTGAATATATTGATTAATTTAGACATGATGTTTGTTGCAATATTTGCACACAAAATCCAAAAAAAAAAGATACAATATGCCACAAAGAAAGAGTACACAATCCACACAAAAATAGTACTTTTAAGGGATTTTCCTTAAACCTTTAAAAGTCTCATTGGAAATGGAGTTGGAGAGAGTATTTTACTGGACTCTTCTCAACTTCTGAGTGTTCAAGACTACAATCAAATATTTCAAAGTTTAGCCCTTTTTACAAGATAGATAGCCTTATACAAGCAATAAAATGTGCTCCCCCTTGAACTAAAGTCACCAATGACTTAAAATATTACAACTCAAATATATAAAAATAAAAAATAAAACAAACTATTTAATCCAAACTTCAATCCAGTCCTCAATATGGTCCTCAATCCAGACCTCAATCCAGTCCTCAATATGATCCTCAATCCATATCTCAATTCGATCCTCAATTCGGTCCTCAATATGGTCCTCAATCTGGTCACCAATCCAGTCCTCAATCCAGACCTCAATATGAACAAAGAAATTTTATGCATCGATTTTGGTAATTTTAAAATCAGATAAAAAAAACATTCATCAAAAGCGAGATGAAGGGGCTTCAAAAGAGAACACACAAAAATAATTTTGATATGCAGAAGAGATATTGATGGGTGAAATCTCACTAGTATAATTCGCGATGGGATGGAGATGCATTTGATACCAATGAGGAGCATTGGAATTTATGATCCAGATAACATACAAATTCAAGATCGCCCTCTCTCAACTCCTCCAGCCACCGAATCACAAGGGTTTCATCTGCTTCTGTAGGTTGAGGTACTAGACCCTTTTTCACATAAATTCACAGGTGAATATTGGTTATTGTTTCATATATAGAATTTGTGATGGAAATGAAACAACAAATGTAAACCTGTGTTCACCTTAGATTTGAAAATTGTGAACTTCGAATTCTAGTTATGGGTAGAGAGAAACAAACTGCCTCAGATCTGAAATAGAGAATATTTCTTCATATCTGTGTTTTAGTTCTAGTAAAGAAACAAGAAAAAAAAATGGGTTATCTCTGGTCCACGAGATCTCGAGAGGAATTTATTTTTCAGGGGTTCCAGATCTGATCCACACAAATTTTACTTCCCCTTTTCACCGATCTGATGCAATAGATTCAATCCGATTCTTTTCTATTAAAATCATATGTGATTCATGATCCGGTCCTTGAAATGTACCTTGATACAGTCCTTGATACAGACCTTTATACAGACCTTGATATGGTCCTTGATACAGTCCTTCACATAGTCCTCAATACATACCAGATCTAAAAACCTATAAAAAATAAAGAATCTACATCTTTGAATTTAAATTGCCAGATTTATAAAATGATCTGAAGCAATTATTTACAAATGAGCCCTTTGTAATGATCCCAAGCCATTATGCAAGGATCATCATTGTTTTGGTGTCTTTTTAAAACTTTTTCTGAGTGAGGTATTTCGTCAAACACTTTGTTGATCTACCTTTTAGATGTGTTTATATGTGTGTATGCAGCAAATAACAGAAATCATAACCATGGAACATACCTCCACCATTTGCAATAAGATAGAAAAGCCAAAACATCTCAATTCTTCTTTATTCATAAAATAGAGAAACCTGCTACAATGAAGATGTCAATCTGGAATGCTCAACAGATGGCCAAGAAGATAGACAATAGATAAGAGCTGCTAAAAAATGCTCCCGCTAATACAAAATATGCCTCCAAAGGCTGAATAAGAAATGAATATCAATACACGAAGATCTGAATGCCAAACTCTCTAGCTGAAGAATGTCATGCTCCAATAGAACATTGAAACCCTCAATAACTCGGCCCTGCTGCCAAAAGTGTCCAATCACCCTAAAAAAATATGGCAACTGATAGATCGGGTGATGGTAAGAACAACCCAGGTGACCGAATCTCCAAGATCCCTCTCAATCTCTGTAGATCTGAAATCCCCCACTGAATGGTGCGCCCCACTGGATGAATGAAACCCTAGATAATTTGGCCCTGCTAAAGGAGGACTCCAAATGCTCTGAAACTCTCCAGAAATATAGATCAGGACACTGCAAGTCACTAGGTAAAGTCTCAGGGTAAAATATGAAGTGTAACCCCTCCAAACGGACTATATCTGGATCTCAAAAACGCCCTCCTTCTCTTCAATTTGCCCCACTACTCAAGAAATAATCTGATCCATAAAACTGTCTCAGAAAGCACTAGATCTGATGTTCAAGGCCTTGCAATGAAACCCAAGTGATATAATCCTTAATGTCCTTTCCAATCTCCTACAATGAATCTCTCTCCAAAGATGGTGCGCCCCTCTTGCTGGAATCCCTCAACTGGTGCGCCCTCTCTCTATCTGCACATGAAACTAATGTAGAATCCTCCTGCAACTAAGTAGATATGGAACTAGAATGGTGTGGGAGAGTATTTCATCTCTGATACCAAGCTTGGGACAAGATAGGTGGAATATTTCACCACCGAATCATCCTCTAGGGTTTGTTATGTCAAAACCCTCAAAACCCCCAATATTGGGCTCACTAGCTAGAAGCCATAAATCAAAATAAGATCATACATGAATGAATGAGAAGACACCCTTGCCTTTCCTTTATAATTTTTGGCTCACGTTGTCCCTCCAAAGTGACTTTAATTTTATTAATATTTAATTAATTAATTAAATCACTTTAATTAATTAATTAACCTTTTTACCTTTGAAAATAACCTTATCTCTCCTTGCGGCTTCCCTGGCCACTAAAAGTCACTTCTAGCCATCCCATCTTGTAGTGTTGCTCCTCTCGATTCCAATGAGCTATTACACTGAGAGGTTCCTCCAAGTAATGTGCCCAAAATGACCTCTTCGGTGAATTCCATTGACTTATAGCTCAAAATAGTCAAAATCATGGAAACCGTCGGAATGCAATGAAACCAAAGCCAACCTGTGCGGAATGGATCATAATGATGGAATATGATCATCAATGCAAGATGGACCCCAAAATGCCTCTCAAATACCCCTGTACTTTCTATAGCATCCATCTGGCTACTCTGGTCATCATAAATCTCTGCCCTGTGATGATGTCCCAAAGTGGGGACATTACAGTCCTCCCTGCTAGAAAATTGTTTGTCCTCAAGCAATACCCAAATCCCAGGAATTAAAATACCAGGATCCCATGTCCACCTGTGGGATACATATTATAACCCATCCAACGATGAACAATAGCACACTCCACCCCCTAGATCCCATACCAAGAAGTGAACTGCAATACTCTATGAAGAACAGTCCTGGAAGATATCAACCCTGTGAACCTCCTACACCTGACCCATGGCCTCATCTCGGAATGCTTCCATCCTCCAAATCTCTACCAATATCCACACGGTCTCCATCACTGCACATGATGATGCTAGAATGAGGTACTGCAAGATCTCCGTGAGGCACCCTCAAGTGTTGTGCTAAATGGAAAGTTAGAATAAATTTCCCCTGCAATTGTCCACTCTCCCCTATCGATCAATGAACTGCTCAATCCTGCAATCCCTGGGTCCCATGCTAACCTTTGTCGATGATCCTCCTGTTGACACTGCACTACTCTGTCCACGACTGTCTATCCCCTGCATACATACAGGATCCTCCTCATCGAATTCCTCAAGCTGAAATACCTGTGACCACCGAACCTGCTGCCCAGAAACTGTATCGGCATAGACACCTCTGTAGAATAAGTACCTGTCCAAATTTCTCCATGCCCTATCATGATTATCAAAAGGAATAAAAGGTCTCGCCCCACAAGACAAGTACCTTCCGGCCCACTCCAAACCAACCCAAGGTGGGGTGTGTGGCTCTCTCGTGCCACCTAAGTCATCATGTAGTGAAACATCCTGCTAACCAAGTGAACTCCCGGATCCCATGGAAAACTTGGAAGTTTATCACTTCCAATCTCTGCTAGCTACTCATGTGTTGGGCTTATCACTGTCAGAAGCCCACTGCACTCATCTGTCATCACCGAGTCTATGATGCTCACCATCACACACCAAGTCTCAACTGTCTGTCTAACATGGTCCACCTCTGACCTGCTGTATGCCGTAAAAGTACTCCTATCATATAGTCTCGGCCTACTCACTCTCCATGCCCCCAGCCATGGCCTATCCCTCCTCATGCTATTGTCTATGATAAAAGTGTAAGGACAGGCTAATAGAAACATCTGTAGCTGACTGTAGGACTGGGAGGTGTCACATGCTTTGGTCAATCCCAATGATTCGACTAGAAGCTCGTCCATCGGTATCCATGAAAGATGCTCTGTTGTGGTCATCACCGAGTCCCAACCATCCAGTACAACCAGAAGTAACCCCTCCAACTGTTGGTCAACCAACCTCCATCTCTCATCTACCATGCAACTGCTGAAATGGTGAAGGTGATCTCCCACAACTATGTGCTGTTGTAGAGGAGTGACATCTACATACTCCCATGAGTGTGTCTCCTCCCTGTAAGGCACTATACCCCTCTGAATGCCACCATACACCTCGGCATCTCTCTGTGAGCTATCACTCATCATGGTATGCTCCGGCATACTCATTTCATCTCCCGCAAACTCATGTTGCATCACATATCCTGGGCGTACGACTGGATCAATCTCTATATGGAGATCGACCACTCCCAAGACACAATTGGAAGTGTCCCCCATCGACTGGTGCTCCTCTGCTAGATCATCAACATCCTCTGTCAATGTGACTAACTGATACATATGACTATCCACTAAGACAGATGAAGTGGATCTCTAACGAATCTCCTCAAGAGACCCATCTGATATAGACTCTGATTCTTGAAGGGCGGTTTGTGTGCCTCTCAAGAATCCTTGAGTTCTCTCCAACTCCCAAGTGAGTCGGTCTACCTCCAACTCCTACCCCCTTAGGGCCCTATGATACAACTCGCCACTCCCCAGTAGGTAGTCTCTGTCTATCAACAACTACTGATAGTCAGTCCTCATCATAGACACTCTCTCCCGGAGAGTGTGAAAATCATCCATGGAAAATCCTCCATCTAAGCTACCCTATGCCACTGATTCTCTCCAACCGTAATCTTCCATCACTGCATGCATGTCATCAATATGTCTAGTGGCTTCCCTGATCATAGCCTCACTAACTCCCAACTGTGCTACTAAGTGGTGCGACTCCTGATCATAATCATGTTGGGGTACCCCCTCATGCCTCTCACTACTAGTGCCATCACTAACAACACTCTCTACAGAAGATAAAGTGATGAACTGCCTACTGTCTACTGTGCCACTAGGTACTCCTGTATGCCACTGCATCCCATCACTAGATGCCATCTCCCCCTGACTCACACTGTATACTGTATGAGCAGTTGTATCCTCCTGTGCACTCAACCTGCTACTATCATCTGCGATTGGATCCCATATAGTTGTATCCAGACACGTGCTATTGTCATCCTGACTGCCAAAGAGTGCATCCTCATCCATGCAATCTGATCCTGGAAGTAAGTGCTCCATCCACCTGTCAACCTCTACCATCTTCTCAACCACTGGAGTCTCCAATAGTTGTGACTCCATCTCCTCTGACTGACTTGTATGTGTGGGGTCAACTGCATGTACATCCCGTACCTCCTCCTGGATCTGTGGGTCTACCTATCCATGGTGTGCATCCCTCACACTAGGCTCATCCATCATACCTAAAGTGCCACTGATCTCCTCATCTGACGTGGCTATCATGGGTGTTTGAACAGGTGTCAGATGTGTCACGGCCCCCATAGGAAGCTCA
>ML780372.1:91872-174774 GCA_009831015.1 Picea engelmannii | reverse complement strand
CCATCCCATCCTGTAGTTTTTCTCCTCCCGATTCCAATGAGCTATTACACTAAGAGGTTCCTCCAAGTAATGTGCCCAAAATGACCTCTTCAGTGAATTCCATTGACTTATAGCTCAAAATAGTCAAAATCATGGAAATCGTCGAAATGCAATGAAACCATAGCCAACCTGTGCAAAATGGCTCATAATGATGGAATATGATCATCAATGCAAGTTGGACCCCACAATGCCTCTCAAATACCCTTGTACTCTCTCTAGCATCCATCTGGCTACTCTGGTCATCATAAATCTCTACCTTGTGATGATGTCCCAAAGTGGGGACATTACACCCTTTTAATAAAATAACAATGTATCTATGAGATATGAATACAAAATGCAAAAGTACACTTTTATCTTCCTAGATCTCTTAGATTTATAGGAAATAAAGTTGCAATTAATTAAATCTACAAACTTGAAATTTGCAGATCTACAAGTTTACCACTCAAAAAGATGAATCAATTTAATGAAAAAATCGATTGCTGTAATCATAATAAAAATTTTCCTTATTTAAAAAAGAACAAAATATTACCTCAATATCATTGCCCTTGAGTTTGAAGAGATCTGTGTTGATGTCAAGAAGTCTTACTTGCTTCCTCGATCCATCATCAATTCTCTTCCATCACAATTTTCACCATGGCTCTAATACGATGTTGACAAAGTGTCCTTAGACACATGATTTTATTAATAAGGAAAAATTGATTACAATCTGAAGTGAGAATTCATAATCAACTCCTTAACCTCACTTGAAGAAAGAGCTAGTTTGTATAGCTCAACTCTAAACTAAAAACTAGGAGAACAACCAATCACATGAGTATGATAGGTGTCCTTTACATATAAGCTAGGTGTCCATATCCTAAAAAACTAGAATAAACTAATTTCTAGAAACATTTATGCTAGAAAATACTTAGACTATAGAACTTTAGGATTATGAGGTTAACAAATTTTAACACAAAAAATTTATTTCATATATCTAGTGACATGATATTGACCAGGTGAAAGATGCCTTGGATTTGATATTGGGGATGGAGGCCATAAAAAAACTTGACGGCGTAGACTTGAACACGCTTGCAAAATACATAGAAAAATGATCCACTAAGACCCCTGAGACATTGCAAGCAAATCAACCATGTGAAAGGGAATCAGTTGATTCCCCAACCACTCTTGGATCGAGAAGAAAATCAAGAGGAAATGATATACGATGACCTCTAGGAATATGGAATAGAGAGAGGAGACCTCTAATGTTGAAGCCACTCTTGGGACCCAAACTTCTTCCACCACTCCATGTTTTGGAACTTTCATTGGGAACTATGATACAAGGATAGAATACAAGATGGTTTCAGGTGAAATCATAATGTCATATGCTGGGAAGGTTTTTGTGAACATGTTGAAAGAATCATGCCTTCAATGGTTCAAATACTATCTCCATTTTCCGTTCTCAAACATACCAATGAACCTGCATAAAGTTGTAATTCATGACATGGAGTCTAAATTTGGCGTAGGTTGGTTAGTAAAAAAGGTGAAAAGACAAATGTCTCAAAATTGCGATAGATTTAGGTGCAACTAAAAAAAGAATATTTAAAAACTCTTGCTCGAGCTAAGGCTAGAAAAAAGGCCAATTGATGTCAGTATAAAGTATGGAAAGAACTTGTAAAATCATATGAGAAGTCAGATGCATGGAGGATCTAGTGAGGAGAGTATCCAAGTATTTCGATTTTCTCATAATATTATATCAAATTTCTTAAACGGTTTTTATATTTTATTTGTGCATAGTTCAATTGATTTACTTTATGTTACAGGACAAAGCCTCCAAATCTAGGCTTTCAAAAGTCCAATCTATGCATCACAGTGGCCAAAAATATTTATAAGCCTTGATATGCACCTTTGTAAGTATAATTATTATGTATTTTTTTTATTTTTTTTTCCTAGAAAAAAGTAAATGATTACATATTTATTAGTTTAACTAGTCCATGTGCCATGATTTGGCAGGAGGACAAATATGGTCGGCGTCCAACACACTTTGAAAAAGAAATGTTACAAAATAAAAAGTGGAGCGACTTTGTAATATGGATGGAGAAGAAGGTATCAATAGTACTGAAGGATCCCTTGCCTTTTGTTTTCCCTAGTTTTTGTCAATGGCTCCCTGTTTGGGCATCCTTGTCCTCTATTTCCTTTGAATATTATGAACTTGTGGAATGTTCCTTGCAATTTATAGAGTTTGGAAATACTAGCCCTTGTTTGTGGCTCCTGATAACAAACATAGTTTTCTTAGCATGGATTTTCCCCTTTCATTTAATTTATTTATATTTTCCTAGTATTTGGATAAGTTGGATTCTCAACCGACATTCATAGGGACTTCCTTCCCTTGGAACTTCTCTAACATAGTTTTTTTTCACTAATAGATGGGTGATAACTTCATCATTCATCTTACAAATTGAATGCATGCATAAGTTATGCATAACTTATCCAACTTATTTGGATAAGTTGGATTCTCAACCGACATTCATAGGGACTTCCTTCCCTTGGAACTTCTCTAACATAGTTTTTTTTCACTAATAGATGGGTGATAACTTCATCAATCATCTTACAAATTGAATGCATGCAAGGCCCTTGGTTACTTGTCCTTTGTAAATGATCTTGAAGAAGTAACTTGTCTCTCAACACCAGCCACATATAAACATGTGACTTCATAGGAGCTCTATGTTGAGGGTTCGGAAATCCTTTAAATCAACATTAGGAACCAAACCTGCTTAAGAGGCCCAATTAGACTCGTAAGAGTTTTATAAGTGGAATGGTTCTCCTGATATTTGATCTGGTCGATTTATCGATGGGATTTATGGGTAAATGATAGGTGTATCTTTCTATGAAAATTTTCTCCTTCAGGTTAAGCAATTCTCTTTTTTATTATTGTTTTTTGTATTCTTGAATAATCTAGGTAAAATAAAGATGATGGCATAAGCCAACAAGTAAAGGGAAATTACTAAAGACTGTAGAATGTTGAGCTTAGGATAACCCTTATACCTCATCATGCAGACAACGATAATCATAACTATTTCAAGATTAGAAATAATTATTTTTACTTGTGAACATTCATCATTGACTGAGCTAACAATTGTAGAAAGGAAAACAAATACGTAACAAAGATGAGTGTAAGAAAATTAGTTCTCTTAGCTCTACTATCAATCACATATTAACACATCGATTTCTTTTCAACATCTTGAACAAAAGAACTGTTATAGTATTGAAAGATTACTTAACAATAGATACAAAAACACTGATTCAATACAACAACACTATAAAACTATAAGATGAAAACAATCCCTCCTCGATTCAATCAAGTTTACACTTTAGATGAAAAAATTGTCTTTGGTTCTAAACATAACTTCTTAATTAAAGTTGCACAAAAATAATTCTTTTACACTTATAAAAAAAAAGGGTCTTTCCCAAAACCATCGACCCTTTGCACAAGGTTGTTCTCCCTATTTATAAAGGATCACTAAACTAAAAATAACTACTAAAGGTGTGTTAAGTAAAAAAAAATTGACATGTGGCAGACTTTATCTCCTCATTCTCTTCAAACCATCTGATTTTTACTGTAGTGGATGATTTCTCTCATACTCCTCCCACTTGAAGAAAAGGTCTTCACATGTGTTTGCATAAGGAAATCTATGTTGATCCATCGGTGTGGAGAATACTTCCTTTATCTCCACTGCTCATTTTCTATACATGATGAGCTTGACACTTAAGCATTGGAGAAATGTGAGGGATTTGATTGGGTTCTCCAAGAAATTCTTTACTTGACCTAGAATCATACTTGAAATCTATGTGATTTATGCCTCCCATGTCGAGTCTTTCTCTGCATGTTGTTTGACTAGGTCATGCAAATCGATGAAATTTTCTGGTGGGATGAATACTGGTAGGCCAATGTACTCAATCTCCTGATTGATCTTCTCCCATATTTTTTCTCACTCTCCCCACCTTTCATGTATCTTCTACCAAGGTTCCTGGACCATGCTCACCCAATATTCAGTTTCCTTCCTAATTCGGGAGATGATTCTATCCATTAGTACTCGAATGTCATGTTCTTCCAAGTCTTAACCTTTCTGTACCACACTTATATAGTCAATATGATCTAAGGCCTGATGTGATTTTTCATACCACCTTTGAATGTCTTTAAAAGTTTCCAGCCACATGAGAGTATCCTCTTGAAAATCGTCTATGCATGTGGTGAAGCGGTTTCTTTCGTTTATGAATTGTGCATATGTTTCTCTGAACTCACTCCTCAAGCATACTACTGCCTGCATTGAATCTTGATAAAACTTTTCTAGATGGTGCATATGATCCAACTCTTTCTTTGTGGCTGCTAATTCCTTTTCATCCCTTTTTTCTTTGTCCAACATTGCATCGGTTATATCCATTCCTGCCCCAATCATCTCAGTTGTCTTAGCATTCTCTGTGTTGAGAAGTGTTTCATATGTGGTGATGAGGCGTGTGTTATCAAGCATGAGCCTCCTTTTCTTGGTGTTCCTTCTCATAAAAAAATTCCTCTTTTTTTCATAAGCGATCATTTGTATATCGATGACCTCATCCACTAGATCAATAATATGTTAGTCTCCCTGAGTTAGAGTGTTACCTAGGCTTCCTGTCGTATATATGTGTTCTATGACTGGCTCTTGTAGTTCTTTAGTAGGGGGAACTTTTGTATTTCTTGGTGACTCATCCTCCTACTGGAGTTCATCGGTTGGCGAAGTCTTGGATTTATATGGGGAGATGGGAAAAGGATCATCATTTACTAGAGGATCAACCATTGAGGTGCCTAGTTATGATTGTTGTGTTTCTTCTTCCTATTCAACAGAGACCAAATCCTCCTTGGAGTTGTCCATATTATGTTGAATTCTTGATTGGTAGATAACTTCATTGTCCAACATAATTCCATTTTGGTCATTTCCTTCTTGGGAAATTGAGGCCAAAGCTTCAGGAGTTAGATAAGATGTTTCTCTTGGTTCTCCCTCCTCCGTGATTGGTACTTGGATTATGAGAGAAACCCCTAAGATTTCATCATTGTCGTATATGGTGATTAGGTATATCAGGATGCCAGGCACATCTTTCCCACTTGACGTTCTTATTTCCCCCAACTTCATTGTAGCAGTGATCAATGACCTTTCTTGTTGTGACATAATGCCTAGGTTTTTTGGATGAGCGGTCTCCTCCAATGGGGTTGACTCTGAGCCATTTAGCTCCTCTCTGAGATTGATTATGTCGGTCAGGGTGACTCTTGTGGGTTCTATCAAAGGGTTTAGTTGGGGATCATTTTCTAACCTTTGTATGACTCTTTGGACTTCTTCTAGAAACAACATCCCTCTCTGTTGTGCCTTAGTGGCTTCTACTACTTTGTTTCCTTCCCTAAACCCGAGGGATTTTTGAGCTGTCTTTTTTATCATTTCAATCTAATCATCCATTGTAATGGCCTTAAAGATTGTCATATTGGGGTTAGATTTTCTCTGGAGCACCTCCTCCTAGTCCTGGGCACCTTCTGTAAAAATTTCTTCTTCAAACTTATAATGGGCATATGGACAGTGGGAAGACACTTGTGGTGCATGTTGGGGTACTAGTCCCTTTGGACCATGTTTGTGAAATTGGAATGTGGGAAATATATAATCCAAATGGCTCAATCCCTCTTGTTTTTCTTATGCATTATCTTTCACCATGTAAAAACCTACATGAAATCCATAGGGTATGAATGCTCTCTTTTTTTCTTTCACCAAAGTGGCATTGTAGCCCTACAAAATGGTTTGATAACAGATTTCGCTGACAACGATTTGATCCAGGACATGAGTGGGGATTAAATGTGGAGCACGAGTGGCCCCAAAAACTCTAATGTAGGTGGTAGTTTCTTCCAAGTACCAATGGCCTACTTTGGAAATCATCTTCTTGCTTCTTGTTGTGAGCCTTAGGCATTATTTCTTAAAAAGGATAAAATAAACACAAGCTATAAATTCATCACATATAATAGTGTAATATCTCTTGTACCTATTCTTACACAGAATGTTGAACTGGACATGCACGGGTAGCTCTGCAATATGCTAGCTCAGATTCATGCCCGCGAATACATTCCTTGCATAGATCATGTCCAGTAAGTATGAACCCATGTGGAAATCTATCATTTCTCCATACTTTGGTGTATGGGATTGCATTATGTTGGTTCTTAGTGGTTTTGAAATAATTTCTCCCCAGTTGAAGATGCTACCAGAGATTGCCACAGTGTATGTCAGGGGCATCCAAGCTTCCAAACAATTGGTGCAATCCCTCTCCCTATATAATCGACAGATTAGAGACATCAAATACATATATGGTTCTATAATATTTGTCATACAGTACCAATCTTTTCTCCTATTTGTAAAAATCTTATCCCCTTTCCACCATGAGGCCATCAACCTGTTGGTGTCGTGGAACTCATAGAATTTTACCACAAACTCGGTATTTAACCTTTCCTCTGGGTCTATAAGTTTTTACTATTTATGGAATTCTATTGGGAGAAAACCCCAATACATCCTCCAGTGTCATCATTCACCACGCATTTTGTCGCATCAGTGTGGTCGATTATCCACCCCATAGTTTCAATGCAAGGCAAGACCAGGGTTTGAAAGGCTACCATGTGTAGGCAGGATCGTCAAATGTTTGGGAATACTTGATCATCAAGAATTCATACATTCGAGTCACTGTTTGTCACAAATTCTAGGTAATCTTCCTAGTTGATTCTATTAAACAAATATCCCCACTAAGGGAGCACCACTTTTGATTCAGTATTTGCCTCTATGTCGCCGAATGCAAGAGGTTGGGAAAGCACCTTTTTAGTGTACGTCGGACAATTGGCTCCCATTTATTGGAAAACTTGATTTGTCTAGCAACATCGAGTGAGGATCCTTCATCAATCTCGACTTCTTTCAGTGTTGGTGCTCTTGGCAAGTACCTGGTCATCAGCTTCCTTGGAGGCATTTTCCTGCATGAAGAACAAAATGACGTACCGACTTGCATAAATGATAATAAAATAAAATAAACAATTATGACTGTCAAAATGATACATATGGTTCATACCTCTTCTTCTCACAATATTAACCTAGTTTAGAATTATGAAAATTGATTGTGAGCTCCTGAAATGCTTTCTCTCTCCTTTGAATGATCTGACAATGAAATACTTGGGTACTGAATGCTACGTTCAAAATTTATCTTTATAATTTAAACATGGAGAATACTTAACTTGTCGTATTAGTTCTTTAATTTAGGGTGTAAATGTGGTCTACAAAATCCATCACTAAGATCTTAATCATGCTCGAGATTAAATGTGATTGCAGGCTAGTGGTGCAGGAGCAGGGTGCTATGTAGTTCATTGGTGATTTCAAACTTCTATTATTTGGTCGGCATGTGGGTTAGTAATGTGTGTTAATAAACACATTGATTGTCCCATTAAATAACAAAATATGATCTTATTTTTCACCAAAGATGTCCCATCTTTTCGTTAATGTCCTATCAATCCGATGGTTTAAACAAGTGGATGGACGTTGACAATTTTTTTAGGAAACATTCTCTAATACCTCTTTTAGTGAAAGCTTCGATGCCGACCCAGACTTTCGTACAATGATGACATGGAAATGATGACCTGGAAGGGTGATCATGACACGTGATGCTTGATTTTGGTTCCTTCACCAAAATTTTCTTCGAAATTGTTGAATTTCTTTAGACATGGCTCTAGGAATCTCATCCTATCCTATCGATGTTGACGACATGTCGAGGATCAATAATCGATCAGTCTCTATGTTTATTACTTCATTATTTTATCCCTTGGAGTTCACCAATGTCGATAACGTATTACTGATTGATGATCATCACTCCACATTGTGTCAAAGTAAAGACTTCTCGCAGTTTAAGATTTCCTTTGGATATCACCAACCTCAAATGTATCGACGATCGATGATTGGAGGTTTGTTAGGTGTGTCTATGTTAAAATTATTTGTATCTTTCTAATGTCGATGATACATCAATGATCTATGATCAGATTATGTCATTGTCGTATGGTCAAATTTACTGCCCAGATCGTGTCGATGTTGATAATGAGTGCATGGATAAAACATTCTAGATGTGTATACTTAGTTAAAATTCCAAGTGTTATTTAGAAGAAAAGTTAATATAATCAATAGGTCCAAACCAACCAGAATGTGATCGATGATAAAACATAGAAACATAAAACTTAATGATCCCTACATAACAGACTCAATTCAGAAAGAAGAAAAAAAACAAAAAAACAATGTGGTACCCAAAAGAGAAAATTTTACATAAAGACTTTAGGGTGTGTTGAGTGCTCAACACTCTAATATTCCAAAGGGGCTTTCACCACAACCATTTTTTTCTTGTTCTACATTACATAACATAGTTTTGTACCATATATTTGCAATCTATTATCTTAGAATAGGATTCTTGGACCAAACCAATACCATTGCATACCAATACCAATACCATTGCATGGAAAAGGTATGCATTGGAAATGATATGCATACCAATGCCATACCAATACGAATACCATGCCGATATCAATACCATGCTATATCATACCAATACCAATACCATACCATACCATACCAATACCAATACCATACTAATATCAATACCATACTATACCATACCAATACCAATACCATACCATACCATACCAATAACAATACAAATACCATACCAATAGATATACCATACCATACCATGCCATACCAATACCAATACCAATCCCATACCATACCAATACAAATACCTTACCAATACCAATACCATTAGCATTGGCAATGATATGCATACTAATACCATACCATACCATTACCAATACCAATACATACTAATACCAATACCAATACCATTTCATACCATTGCATGGCAATGGTATGCATTGGTAATGATATTCATACCAATACCATACCAACACCAATAACAATATCATACCAATACCAGACCAATACCAAAACCATATGAATACTATACCATACCAATACCATACCAATACTAATACCATACCATACCAATACTAATACCATACCATACCAATACTATACCAATACCAATACCAATACCAAAACCAATACCAATATGCATTTCCAATACCCTTATGCCTTGCCAATACTAATACCAATACCATTTCCAATACCATAACAATACCATTTCATACCATTTCACAACAATGGTATGCATTGGAAATGATATGCATACCAATACCATACCAATACCAATATCATACCAATATGATACCAAAACCAATACCATTATGCCTTTCCAATACCAATACCAATACCATTGCATACCAATACGACTAATACCATTTCATACCAATACCATTCCATACCAATACCAATACCATACCATACCAATACCAATACCATACCACACCAATACCATAAAAATACCAATACCAATACCAATACCAATATGCATTGCCAATACAACTACCAATATCGTTGCCAATACCATAACAATGCCATTTCATACCATTGCACGGAAATGGTATGCATTGGAAATGATATGCATACCAATAACATACCAATACCAATACAATACCAACACCATACCAAAACCAATACCAATATGTCTTTCCAATACCAATACTAATACCATTGCATACCAGTATGGTCAATACCATTGCATACCAATACCAACACCAATACCATTGCATACCAATACCAATACCAATACCATACCATACCATACCAATACCAATACTAATACCATAACATACCATACCAATAACATACCAATACCAATACCAATACCATACCATTGCATACCAATAACAATACCAATATCATACCAATACCGTACCATTGCATACCAATACCAATACCATTGCATACCATTGCATGGAAATTATATGCATACCAATACCATACCAATACCAATACCAATACCATATTGATACCATACCAATACCAATACCATACGAATACTATATCATACCAATACCATACCAATACCAATATGCATTGCCAATACCAGTACTAATATGCATTACCAATACCAATACCAATATGCATTGCCAATACCCTTATGCCTTGCCAATACCATTGCATACCAATACAGCCAATACCATTGCATACCAATACCAATAACATTTCATACCAATACCAATACCAATACCATACCATACAATACCAATACCATATCATACCATACCAATATCATACTAATACAATACCATAACAAACCATACCAATAACATAGAAATACCAATTTACCAATACAAATACCATACCATTGAATACCAATAACAATACCAATACCAATACCACTACAATACCAATACCATACCATTGTGTACCAATACAAATACCATTGCATACCATTGCACTACAATGGTATGCATTGCAATGATATGCATACCAATACCATACCAAAACTAATACCAATATTCATTTCCAATACCCTTATTCCTTGCCAATACTAATACCAATACCATACCAAAACCAATACCAATATGCATTTCCAATGCCCTTATGCCTTGCCAATACCAAAACTAATGCCATTGCCAATACCATTGCATATCAAAATGGCCAATACCATTGCATAGAAATACCAATACAAACACAATTTCATACCAATACCAATTCCAATACCATACCATACCATACCAATACCAATACCATTTCCAATACCGTTGCAACCAATACGGCCAATAACATTGCATACTAATACCAATACCATTGCATACCAATACCAATACCAATACCTTACCATACCATACCAATACCAATACCAATATCATACCATACCATACCATACCAATACCATACTAATACAATACCATACCATACCATATCAATAACATACCAATATCAATGCCAATACCAATACCATACCATTGCATACCAATAACAATACCAATACCATACTAATACTGTACCATTGCATACCAATACCAATATCATTGCATGGAAATGGTATGCATACCAATACCAATACCATTGCATGGAAATGGTATGCATACCAATACCAATACCAATATTATTTCCAATACCATACCATACCATACCAATACCATTTCCTATACCATACCATACCATACCAATACCAATACCATTGCATACCAATACCAATGCCAATATTGCATACCATTTCATTGCAATGGTATACATTGACAATGATATGCATACCATTTCATTGCAATGGTATGCATTGACAATGATATGCATAACAATACCATTTCCAGTACCATACCATACCAATAACATTGCCAATACCAATACCAATACCATACCATTGCATACCACAATGGTATGAATTGGCAATGATATGCATACCAAAACCATACAAATACCAATACCAATACAATACCATACCATACCATACCAATACCATACCAATACCAATACCATAGCCAAAAACGCCTGACATAGTGTTCTTGAAAATTAACCTCATCTTCATAAATTGCATTATGCCTCATTGACCAAAACCCTAGTGCCAGAGATACTCCAACAAATGGTTTTCTAGTCGACGGAATGATAATGTAGTGGCCACACTAGCTGAAAATCGATGCTCTTAATCTAATGCAATTGACGGTTTGTGCATCTGAGTCCTGGTTTGAGTTTTATCACGAGTTTCAACTCACCTCCTCAAGCCATTTAGGAACATGTGGCCAATTTGGTTCAGGGCATAAAATCTGAACCGAGTAGCATAATAGACTTACATAAGCTTCTGCAAGTCTATTTGGCCAAGGCCCACATGACTATTCTAGCAAAAGAGACCCGACACAGTGTTATTGAAAATCGACCTCCTCTTTAGAAACTGCACTATGCCTCATTGATCAAAACACTAGTGCTTGAGATACTCTAAAATATGGTTTTCTATTCAACGGAATGATAGCATAAGAGCCTGAATAGATGAAACCCAGTGCTTCAGATCCAATGCAATTGATGATTCATGCATCTGAGTCCCAGTTTGAGTTTTATCAATAGTTGCAACTTTCTTCCTCAAGCCATTCAAGGACATGTGGCTAATTTGGTTCGGGGGCATAAAATCCAAACCGAGCAACATAATGGAGTTCCATAAGCTCTCGCAAGTCTGTTTGGACAAGGCCCATGCAAGTACACTAGCAAAAAATGCCCGACAGGGTGTTCTTGAAAATTGACCTCATCTTCAAAAAATGCACTATGCCTCATTGACCAAAACCCTACTGTCAGAGATACTCCAACAAATGGTTTTTCAATCGACGGAATGATAGCATAGGGGCCCCACTAGTTGAAACTCAGTGCTCTTAATCCAATGCAACTGACGATTCATGAATCTAAGTCTCGGTTTGAGTTTTATCGCGATTTTCAACTCGCCTCCTCAAGCCATTTAGGGACATGTGGTCAATTTGGTATGGGGGCATAAAATACAAACCGAGTAGCATAACAAAATTTTGTAAGCTCCCACAAGTCTATTTGGCCAAGGCCCACGTGAATACACTAGCCAAAAAGACCCAACACAATGTTCTTGAAAATTGACCTCCTCTTCAAAAAATTGCACTATGCCTCATTAACCAAAACCCTAGTCTTGGAGATACTCCAACAAATTGTTTTTCGGTCGACGAAATGATAGCATAAGAGCCCCAGTAGTTGAAACCAGGTGCTTCGGATCCAATTCAAATGACGTCTCGTGCATTTGGGTCTCAGTTTGATTTTTATCAATAGTTGCAACTTGCCTCCTCAAGACATTCAAGGACATGTGGCCAATTTGGTCTGGGGGCATAAAATCCAAACTGAGAAACATAACATATTTCCGTAAGCTCCCACAAGTTTGTTTGTACAAGGCCCATGCAACTACACTAGCAAAAGATGTCCAACATAGTGTTCTTGAAAATTGACCTCATCTTCAGAAATTGCACTATGCCTCATTGACCAAAAACCTAATGTCAGAGATACTCCAACAAATGGTTTTTGGTCAATAGAATGATAGTGTAGGGTCCCCACTAGCTGAAACCTGGTTCTTTGAATCCATTGCAACTGACGATTTTTGTATCCAAGTCTCGGTTTCATTTTTATCATGAGTTGGAACTTGCCTCCTCAATCCATTCATGGATATATGGCCTGTTAAATTATGAGCTTGATTTCTTATGTGGATTAATTCTTTTATTTTCTTCAATACTTTGATTCCATCTTAATACACTTCAACAATTCCAAATCATAATCGAATAGAAATAACTATGTAGATAAGTAAACATGCACATCAACAACACATATACCCTAGGAAACCCTATACAGGGAGAAAAACCCCAACAAACAATATTCCTTTATTGCATTAATAATGTAAGATCTCTTACAAATATCCACCATGAATGTTCTGCTCTCAAAGAGCTTGCCAAGATGACTCTGACCTGACAAAGACTTAAAAGACCTTGCTGAAATACACCTTTGATGTTCCACCTCTTTATCATTGATGTGCTCCTCTATGGCTTCACCCTCAACCTGCATATGAAAACTGTGTTTCAAAACTGTGTTGCAGAACTATATTGCAAAACTATGTTGAAGAGAGGGTTCGACCTCTTCTTATATAGGCTGAAGAGGGGAAGAGGGGAAGCGCAAAATAGTAACCTAATTACATGCATTAAACATAACTCAGCTTCATGCTTTAGTTCAAAGTTAGAACTAGACTTGAGATTGGTTACAACTCAACATTACACTTTAGTTCGAACTTAGAACTAGACTTGATACTAACATTCTTTAGCTCGAACTTAGAACTAGACTTGAGACTAGCATGCTTTAGTTCGAACTTAGAACTAGACTTAAGACTTTAGTTGCAACTCAACATTACACTTTAGTTCTAAGATAGAACTAGACTCAAGACTTTAGTTACAACTCAACATTACACTTTAGTTCTAAGATAGAACTAGACTCAAGACTTTAGTTGCAACTCAACATTACTAAAAATAGAACTAGACTCAAGACTTTAGTTGCAACTCAACATTCCTAAAAATAGAACTAGACTCAAGACTTTAGTTACAACTCTTGACAAGGAAATTCAAAATTCTATTCATGGTGGATAATGTTTACATGTGCCAATGCACTAGATCAATACAATTACATCATTTGCAATATTAGGAATATCGTTTGTTTCTAGCTCATAGGAATTTTACATTCAACCTAACTTTTGCTAGATGCCTTGACTTTTTCTCATGGCTCATAAGGTTTGACTAGGCTCACAGAGGTTGTATGTTCCCCCTGACTTTTTCACTAGTCTGTCTATGCGCATAGATGTTGTACGTTCCCCCTGAATTTTGCACTAGATTGTCTATGATCACAGAGGTTGTATGTTCCCCCTGACTTTTGCATTAGACTCACATAGCATCTCGTTCTTCCTGACTTTTGGTTTGACTCACAGAGGTTGTTCGTTCCCCCTAGCTTTTGTCAATACTTCACAAGACTGGTTGATTCTCCAAATCTCCCTAGCTAGACTGAGGGTGGCCCATATGGCCTCTCATTGGAGAATGACTATCGATGCTGCCAAATTTAACACTCCCTCTTAGCGAGGGAGTCATTCTCAGCCACACCAAGCTTTCCTCTCCACTGCACAAACTATCTTGAGGTTAGAGGCTTGGTCAGGATATCAGCTACCTACTCGCTCGTGGCTATGTACTGTAACTTTACATTTTTTCTCTAGACCAAGTATCCGAAGTAGTGGTACCTCATGTCAATATGTTTTGACATGTCATGAAATACCGGGTTCTCTGTCAATTTTATGCAACTTTGATTATCACAGTGAACCACCGTCGTCTCGAGCTTGTCACCAAACAACCCAGAAACCAATTTTCTGAGCCATACTTCTTCCTTGCTAGCATCACTTTCTACAATGTACTCAGCCTCTGTTGTACTCTATGCAACGGATCCCAGCTTTTGGCTTAACCAAGAGATCATAGCGGATCCTAAACTGAAGCAGTATCCAAAAGTACTTTTCCGATCCACTCGGCTTCCTTCCCAGTCAGCATCTGCATACCCATGCAGAAATAAACCACAACTGGATGTATATCTTAGACCATAAGTAATGATCCCTCTGAGATATATCAAGATGTGCTTTGTTGCCACCCAGTTTCTTTGTCTCGGTTCAGTCATGAACTAACTCATTGCAATCACTGCATAGAATATATCTGGCCTAGTGTGTATCATGTACATCAATGATCCAATCAACTGCCTATACATGGTGGGATCCACCAAATATCTACCTATATTGGAATCATGTAGCTTCTTTAGGTTATTAACCATCGGAGTATACATGGATTTTCAATCCATCATACCAAACCTATTTAGTACATCCACTATGTGTTTTCCTTGTGCCAGAAATATCTCGCCCTGTCTTTGCCACACTTCCAATCCTAGGAAGTAATGCATCAAGCCTAAGTCTTTCATCTCAAATTCTGAGGTTAGATCCCTATTACACTAGGCTATTAGCCTTTCATTTCCTGTTATAAAGAGATCATCAACATACAAGATTAGTATAACAGGTTGGTTACCTCTTACTTTGAAGTATAGATTTGCATCAACATCACTTTTTTGAAAGCCCAGGCTTTTAAGAAAGCCATCAATCCTGTCATACCAAACTATGGGAGCATGCTTAAGACCATACAAGGCCTTCCTTAGCTTGCATACATGAGTGCCTTTGTTATGCAGTATAAAACCATTTGGTTGTTCCACAAAGGCCTCTTGTTCAATCATTCCATTCAAGAATGTTGTTTTTACATCCATCTGATGTAGTTTCCAACCAAGTACAAAAGCTAAAGAAATAATAGATCGAATGGAGGTATACCTGGCTACAGGAGAAAAAATCTCTTCATAGTTGATTCATTCTTTTTGAGTGAAGCCTCTGGCTACAAATATTTATTTGAACTTTTCCACACTTCCATCAGTTGCATGTTTGATCTCATAGATCCATTTGGAAGAAACCATTGATTTGTCTTTTGGCCTTGGCACAATTTCCAAACATTGTTCTTTATAATAGACCTGTATTCCTCAAGCATGGCATCCTTCCATATTTGTAATTTATCTGCTTCTTCAAATGAAGAAGTTTCAACATCACTAATGTTTCTCATCAGTGCAACATATCCTCCAAACCTATGAGGCCTCTTCCTTTCCCTGAAAGTTCCTTTGGGAGCAACTATCCTTTCTTCTTCCTTCACTATTTATTTAAGCCACCATGGCTTCCTTTTGGCTGTAGGTTCTTCAAGAGTTCTTTCTAACACTTCAACGGTTTCTAGGGGTTCATTACTTGGCCCTTCATGAGGTTCCTCCCTATGATCATATGACTCTTCATTTTCAGAAGAGGGTGAAGTTGGTTGAACTGCTTCTGAATCCTACTGAAGCTCTTTGGATTTATTAAATGCGGCTTCCTCATGGAAAGTCACAAATCTACTTACCTCTATTTTCCTTTGACCTGGTACATAAATCATGTAATATTTGGAGTTCTCCCTGTACCCCACAAAAACCCCTTTATTGCCTGATGGTTCCATCTTTTTCTTGTTTTCCTTAGGGACATGAATATACATAGAAAATCCAAATATCCTCAGATGCCCTACTTCAGGTTTGATCCCTGAGAGGACCTCTTCAGGAGGCTTGTCCTTCAAAATAGCACGTGGACACCTTTTCTGAATATACACGGCAATGGAGGTAGCTTCTGCCCATAAATAATTTGGAAGATCCTAGTCAAACATCATTGCTTTCACTGCCTCACAAATAGTCCTATTTTTCCTCTCAAAAACACCATTTTTCTCAGGGTTATATGGCATGGTCAACTATCTCTTGATTCCTGCTGACTTGCAGAAATCCTCAAACTGAAGAGATTCAAACTCTCCTCCATTGTTTGTTCTAAGGATTTTGATGTGTTTCCTTGTCTGTTTTTCAATAAAGGCTTTATATTCTTTGAATTTATCAAATGTGTCACTTTTAGCTTTAAGAAAATATATCCAACATTTTCTTGAGTAATCATCAATAAAAATGACATAATACAAAAAACCACTAAGTGAGGGAGATGACATGGGACCACATACATCAAAATGAACCAGATCTAAGATGCCCTAAGCTCTGTTGTCACTACTAAGAAATGCTTTCTTTATATTTTTACCTAGCATGCATCCCTTACAAATTTCATTTTTACTAAGAGAAATATAGGGCATGCCACATACCATGTTGTGTAGATTTGGAAGAGCTTTGTTATGAAGGTGTCCAAGTCTTCTGTGCCACAACTCACTAGAGCTAGTCGCATCATGAGCCAATGCCTAAACTGACTGTCCCGACACGATGTGCAGTCCTCCACTGTGAATTCCAATGGGTTATGTTGTACTTAAGTGGCTACCTTTAGCCCATAGTAGTGTCTTCCTGTCCTTGAATATCACCCAATATCCCTTGTTCTCAAGGGTTGCAACTGATAGTAGATTCTTCTTGAGCCCTTGAATATATAATACTTCATCAGCATGAAGTCTAGCCCCAGATTCCAATCTGAAGGAGATAGAGCCTACTCCCTCTATCTTGTAACATTTTTCATCCCCAAGCTCAACCTACTCTGCAAAATATTTTGTCTCGAAATATGAGAGGATCTCCTTGTACCCTGTCATGTGCTTTGATGCACCACTATCTACTAACCAAGTTTTCGGACCCATGGAAACTGAACTGGATAAAGAATAAACCAAATAATATTATTTCCTATTTTCTTTCTCATTAGAAGAACTTTTCTGATTTCTTTTGGACTCATCATTCTCAGTAGTTGAGGCATGATGTTCCCTTTCCTAGGATATTTCTTTCTAAACCAAAAATCTTTAGCAAAATGACCTAACTTATTACAACTAAATCATTTAATCTTAGATGTATCATCATTCTTTCCTTTGAATGTACCTTTGATGTTTGGCTTCCATTGAGAGCCTTTCTGGAAAGTGTCTTTCTTCTTTCCCTTGAATCTCGATGCTAAAGCTAAGTGCTCTTCTTTCGTTGGCTAGCTCCTGGTAGCTGTGCAACTCTCCTCCTGGAGTTAATCATGCCATAACCTCTCAAATGTGGGTTGAATATCTCTCCCACTTACACTAGATAAGAATGTCTCCCATGAAGAAGGAAGACCGTAAAAAATGGCCTGCACTAAATCATCATCGTCCACTGTCACCCCTGTGACCAAAAAATGATCTCTGATCTAAGCTATCCTGGAACAAAAAGATGCCACTAATTCACCTTTCTCCATCTTCAAATACTTAAGGTTGTTCTTAAGTGTTCTCTTCTGACTTGGAGCCTGTTTCTCATACAGATTCACCAAGGTATCCATACAGTCCTTGATAGTCATCAACGAAGTCATTGTGAGAATTATACTATCTTTGAATGAGTCAAAGATGATTCATTTGTCCTTTGATTGACTCTTCTTGAAAGTCGTTCTTCCTGCATTATTCGTTGGTTCCTCAACCAGTGTGGTCACATACTTCTCAAAATCATGCTCTTGTAAGATATTTTTTATACAGAGCTTCCACACATTAAAGTTGGTAGCTACTTCGAGCCTATCTTCATCCCTAAATGAAATGGAGGATGCCATGGTCCTCACACTAGAAACTTAATCAAGCTTGCTTGGATCTATGTGTAGCTTCTACTGCACTTCAACACATTTAACACACCCTAAGCTCTGATACCATATTAAATTATGAGCTTGATTTATTATGCGGATTAATTATTTTATTTTCTTCAATACTTTGATTCTATCTTAATACACTTCAACAAATCCAAATCATAATCGAATAGCAATAACTATGTAGTTAATTAAATGTAGTATCCCCAACGCCGAGCCCTATCGTAAATCATGTTCTGAAAGGAATTGTAATTATGTTTTATAGGCTGGTGAGCCAAGTTTTTATAAGCTGGTGGCTTATGTGTTTGTTAGGCTAGGGAGCCTAAGTGTTGAAGACCAGGAGCCTGCTGTTGTATATGTAATCATGCAGAACAATTAATAGAAATTTGTAAACACCGCTAGGTGGAGACCGACCATGATGAATGAGTGAAGGGGGACTAAGCTTCCATAGAGAAGGCAATGGATTAGGGGCTGGAAGGTGGGAAAAGGGGATAAGTGTTAAGCCTAGTGGGCTTCAACCTTGGGAATAATATTTTAATATTATTTCAAAAAGGCATGAGCATTTCATGTTTTATCCTACGTTCCTAACCGTGAGGAAGGCATGTGTGCTGGTGGAACACATGCAGTTCCCACGACGACAAGTGTCAACCCTAGTGCATGAGAATAAAATGGCCAAGGTGAGCTATGAGAGGGGCCCCCAACTCTCATTTGATTAGATAGCCTGAGCGTGTATGGGCTCTGAACAGTACGACGGACCTGAGTTATGTAGAGAACCTTCGTGCATCTCTGTGATCCAAAAATCCTATGTCTAGCTCTGAGAAAACCCTTGTATACCTCTGTATTAAACCAGAAGCCTCTGATTGATTCTGAAAGAGCCGGATTCACCTCTGTTCTGAACCAAAATTCCTGTGTAGTGTCTGGGAATCTGTGTGCATCCTCTATCCAAAATGAAACTTGTGCGTGAAGCCTCTGTCCTAAAGCCGTGACCGTGAGACCATTTTTCCATTTCTAAACCCGTTTTGAGGAAGCCGGTGTCTGTATTTCCGTGGGTAATTGCAACTGTGCAATGCGGGACTGCGTATGGCTTGTGACCAGTTGTAAAACATTCTCTCTAGGTGAGAGGGGTGCTTGAGGTTGGATGAACAGGTGGTTTGGCCTGTGAACATCTCTCTCTAGGTGAGAGAGTGCACAGAGGAAGGAGAGGACTCTTGGAATGAACCCTATAGCTACCACAGAGCCCAGAGACTTCTGGTCCAGTCTGTTGCTATAACCCAAGGCAAGGGAGGTTAGTAGCCAAAGGACTATTCAGGTGACATAGAAGGTGTATACTCTTGGGGTGTAATAGGCATGTGGGGAATGAGGGTCTATGGGCAGTGAGCGTGAGTGGTTCTTGGAAGAGAATTCATTCCTCGTGACTATGTGTTTTCGTTGTAACCTCAGCCTAGCCTAGGATTCCTTGCCTTGGGGTGGATCTTAGTCCCAGCTCAGGGGTGACCTACTGCTGAGCTAATGAGCAGTGTGGTCTGAGGCTAGGAGGTTCATGGAAGGCCTGCACCTAGTTGGTGGAATTACCTCAGTTTCAAGATAAGTATTAGCTTATGTTAAATGTTATGTTTTGCATGCCTGTGATGCTTATATCTTATCATGTATTTTGTTGTGCAGATGAATTATGGTTAATGACATTCTTAAAATTAAGATAGCAATCATTTATATGACATACTCTAAGTTTAAATGTGTTTCATTTGCTAAAATGCATGTTGTTTTATAATCCATAGCGGGTGTTATATTTCCACGAAGTTTGTTAACCAAAAAAGTGGTGTTACAATTTGGTATCAGAGCCAAGGTTTCGACACTGAGCCTAGATGGGCTAGTTGAGTGGTCTTTGGACCGAGGGTGAGAGGAGAAATTGTGTCTAGAGGACCAATTTTGGACCCTAGTATGGTCCAGAGTGTCAAGGAGTTACTTGACTGTGCCTATAAGCTCAGGAGGTATAGCGGTGTTGTGAAACCATATCTAGTGTGGTATATGGCCACAGGGAGAGAAGACTCCACACCAGCAGTGCTGGAGCCTTAGGATCGGTTCGGGAGGGAAGGTGAGCCCTCGTGACTGTCAGATCTGGAAAATGTGCGTACAGATTAAAATCCCTTTTGAATTGCACAGGAGTGTGGGAATCATGATACGCGAACTCCCGAAAACCCGAAAACCAGAGAAGATCTACGTTGTATATCTGGGAGGAAGGCTTGACAGTTAGATCTAGCGGAGTCGCGCTCAAGTTAGTCACGAAAACCTCTTGGATTTCGCAAAGTCAGGAGATGGGAAGTGAGGAAGGGGAACACCTCCGAAACCCAAAATGTCGAAACAATCTACACCGTAGATCATAGGAAGGTAGTTGACCATCCGATTCAGTGGAGGAGTAAACCATAATTTCAGAATTTCGGCAGATGGAAGTTCGATATGTAGAGTGCATGAACTCCCGATGCCCGAAACCTCGAAACACCGAAAGGATCTACGCCGTAGATATGAGAAAGATCTGACCGTTGGATTCCATTTGGAATGGACATGGACACACAGGTGTGTACCACGTGCCAGTGAGTCGAGAAGACAGGCGAGAGTGGTGGGACCTGAAGACATCACTGAAGGTGACGTGGACCCTCCTGAATGTACCACGTGTCACTGTGGTGAAGGGCGACAGCTATGCTGTGGGCCCATAGAATAAAGTAATTCTCGATTTAGTAATTTGCAAAGGAGGAGCACGAAGGCTCAACACTCCAACACTTAGCCCTAGCCTACGGTCATGTGTAGCAGGCGCTAGTGAGGAGGGAGTCATACCCGTATCGCATCTCGGGTATTGGTGTTTGGAGGAAATGAGTCGAGGGTATTCAACTCACGAACTTGTGAGATCGTGAGTTGCATAAGGGTGAATTTGGTTACGAAGATTTAACTGTTGGATCTTCATGGACCGAGATTCCGAAGTTCCGAAGTCCTGAAATTTGCAGAGTTGGACAGAGCTCAGAAAACTTTGTGAAGTCAAAATGTTTTTCTTGTTCAAGTTGGCTTATGAATGTTGTAAGTTTTCTTGAAGGGTTAAGGCCTGACAAACTTCGGTTGGCTGCACCTCGTGTGTGAAGAGTTCAACAAGTGTTAGGATAGCCAAAAACTAACGCCGAGTATGGAATTGAAAGAGGTGCAGATTGCCTCCGAAACAAAGGACGAAAGGATAGGAAGGAATGTCAACCTGGGAGTCGAAGGAACAAACTCTAATGGGCATAGAAAAGAGATGGATAAGGAATAACATATGATGAAACTCATTGAAATATTGCAGAAAGATGCCCAGGCTCGCCTAGCTGATAGCCGAAATCTCATGAAAATTAGGGATCGACAAGGTGAGTTCAACTTAAAAATGTTGAAGAGCCTGGAAAGAATAGAAAAGAAATTTGAAAAAGAGAGTGACATAAGAAAATCAAGAAGTGTCAGAACCCCTGAGAGGAGAATAAGATCGAGGAATGGTAGCAGACATTAGCATCTCTCCCCAAAGCATTCTGGCAAGGAGACACCCAGTAGTTCAAGCCCGTCCCCTAAACACCGAAAATATGGAAGGAATGAATTGAAAGGGAAAATCAACAAGATTAAACAACCTACATTCGATGGTGAACATAAGGAAGAAGATGTCGAAACATGGTTGCTGGGTATGAAGAAATACTTCCAACTGCGGAATTATTCTGCCCATGCAGAAGGAAGAATTGCAATGTACTAGTTGAAAGGAAAAGCATCCATGTGGTGGGATCAGTTGGTGCAGGTGCAACACATCAGAGAGGAAGAGGTCACGTGGAAGGAGTTTAAGAGGTATTTCGAGAAGAAATACCTGACCAAAAGATACTATGACATAAAGATGAAGGAGTTCTTTGAACTTAAGTTGGGCAGCATGACCATTGATGAGTATGAACGAAGTTTTTTGGAACTACTGAAGTATGTTTCGTTCATCAAAGACGAGGCTGTCAAAATTCAGAGGTATCTGAGTGGACTGCCACCTTCCATTGGTGATAAGATTCAATATGATGATCCTAAGACCATGGAAGAAACCATAAGAAGGGAGAAATTCTTATATGAATAGCAAAGAGAAAAGCCTACCTTTCGGAAGGCTTGGGATGACCAGAAGAGGTTTAAGAAAGAATAGAGGTAGAAGGGAAATAGGACTCCCTTTTTCAGGAATAGTCCTTGGGGACAGTCATCTTTTAGAGAGCCCAGGAAAGTTGAAGGGAGTGAGCAGATGCCAAGACCACCACCTATGGAGTGTTGGGGATGTAAAGGGAATCATAGGTATAGAGACTGCCCCCACAGAAAAGATAAAGTGAGAATTTTCCATACTCTTCAGCAAGCTGAAATAGTGGAGGATATGGGCAGCAGAATGTCGAGGATCTACGTAGCCCTGGACAACAAGTAAGCAGAATTTCAATCACACATGATTGAAGTGGAAGGTATGATCAACAACCGACCACTTGTTATTTTAATTGATTCATGGGCTAGCCATAGTTATATAGATCCTAGAGTGGTGGAAAGTTTGCATTTAACAAGAAGAAAACATGAAAAGTCTTGTCTAGTGAATTTGGCCACAGGAACCAAAAGGAAGGTCACTGAATTGGTTAAGTCTTGTTCAGTAGACATGAAAGGAATGAGCACTAAGGTTGAATTGAACATTCTGCCTTTAGGCTCATACGATTGCTTAATTGGGATGGACTGGTTGGACCAGTACCATGCCCTTCTAGATTGTCATAACAAGAGTTTTACATGCCTAAACGAAGAGGGAAATCAAGTAACAGTCCAAGGAATTCCCAGAGCCATCACTGTTAGGGAAATCTCATCCATGCAGCTGAAGAAATGCTACTAGAAAGGCTATCAATTATTTGTAGCTTAGGTGGAAGAAGCATCCCGAGATGTAGTCTCGAATCTGGAAGATCATGAGGTACTCAAAGAGTTCAAGGATGTATTTCAGGAGGTATCGGGACTACCTCCGAAGAGGGACATCGATTTTTCTATAAATTTGATGCCTGGAGCAGCTCTAGTTTCGAAGGCTCCTTATAGAATGAGTATGCTAGAGCTGAAAGAGTTGCAATTACAGCTCGAAGAGCTACTAAATAAGGGATACATTTTCCCCAGTGTGTCACCTTGGGGAGCGCGGGTCCTATTCGTGAAGAAGAAAGATGGGACGTTGAGGTTGTGCATTGATTTCTGGTAGTTGAATAAGGTAACTGTCAAGAACAAGTATCCTCTGACAAGGATCGATGATCTTTTTGATCAGTTGAAGGATGCAAAAATATTTTCAAAAATAGATCACAGATTTGGATATCACCAAGTGAGAATAAATTATAAGGACATTAGCAAGACCGCCTTTAGAACAAGGTACAGTCATTATGAATTCACAGTGGTGCCATTTGGACTGACAAATGCACCTGTTGTTTTCATGTGCTTAATGAATGGAGTGTTCAGAGATTATTTGGACAAGTTTGTCATAGTCTTCCTGGACGATATCTTGGTGTATTCCAAGACAGAGGAAGAACATGAGCAACACCTAAGAATGGTGTTGCAGGTGTTGAGAGAACACCAGTTGTACGCAAAACGGAACAAGTGTTCATTTTATCAAAGGCAGATTCATTACTTGGGGCACATTATATCAAAGGAAGGGATCGTTGTGGATCCTAAAAAGGTTGAGGCCATTCGAGAATGGTCATCACCAAGGAATGTGGTGGAAGTTAGATCTTTTATGGGTCTAGTAGGCTACTATAGAAGGTTTATAGTTGGATTCTCAAGGATAGCTCCTTCTATCACTTCATTGCAAAGGAAGGAGAAGAGTTTCTAGTGGACTGAAGAATGTGAGAGCAGCTTCCAGTGATTGAAGAAACTACTAACCAGTGCTCCAATCCTGAAGATTGCAGATCCAAATAAGGATTACGTAGTGTGCACAGATGTGTGTAAGGAGGGACTCAGAGGAGTTCTCAACCAAGAGGGATTTGTAATTTTTTATGAGTCCCGAATGATGAAAGAGCATGAAAGGAATTATTCCACTCATGATTTAGACCTAGCAGCAATCGTCCACGCCTTGAGGAAATAGAGGCATTACCTCATGGGAAAAAGATTCAAGTTGAGAACAGACCATAATGGTCTGGAGTATTTATTTGATCAGCCGACTTTAAATGCCAGGCAAATCAGATGGCTGGAGTTTCTGTGCGAATATGACTTTGATATCAAGTATATCAAAGGGAAAGAAAATAAGGTGGCTGATACACTCAACAGAAAAGTGCACGAATTACATGCTACAACCATTATCATGTACAAGACTAAGATTAAAGATAGAATTTTGGAAGCTGCAAATGCTGATTTGCAGTACAGAGGTTTAGTAGCAAAGCTACAACAACGTGAGAGACCGCAGACCAAGGAAAGTTACACCTTGGGAACTAATGGCTTACTTCTATATAAAAACAGAGTGTATGTACCCAATGTCCAAGAATTGAAGCTGGAAATTCTAAAAGAAATGCATAATGTGGCTTATGCTGGACATCCTGGATATAAAAAAACTGTGGTAGCAGTCAAAAGCCATTATTTTTGGCCGGGTATGAAGAAGGAAATCGCTGAATACATTGCCAGATGTATGGAGTGCCAGAAGGTTAAGGCTAAGCATAGGCACCTAGCAGGGTTGCTGCATCCTTTACCCATTCCTGAATGGAAATGGGATGTGGTAACAATGGATTTTATCACCGGACTACCTAGAACAAGAAAGCAACATGATTCAATCATGGTGGTGGTGGACAAGTTTACTAAAGTTGCCCATTTTATTCCACTGAAAACCACCCATAGGGCAGTTGATGTTGTTGATATCCTTTTAAAAGAAGTTGCACGCTTGCACGAAATTCCTAAGACAATTGTGTCTGATAGGGACTCGAAATTCACCTCAAATTTCTAGAAAGGATTGTTCAAGGGATTCAGAACGAATCTAAACTTTAGTACAACATATCATCCTGAGTATGATGGTGAGACAGAAAGGGTGAACAGAGTAATAGAAGACATACTAAGAATGTATGTGATGGATAAACCATCAAGGTGGGAAGACTACCTGCATTTAGTAGAATTCGCCTACAATAATGGGTATCATACATCATTGAAGATGAGCCCATTCGAAGCACTTTATAGAGGAAAGTGCAACACACTAGTAAGTTGGGATAATCCAACTGATAGAGGAGTGATTGGGCCTGAGCTACTCAAAGAGATGGAAGACCAAATGATAAGGATTAAATGGAATCTGAAAGCTTCCCAGGATAGGCAAAAAAGTTACGCTGACAGTAACAGAACCCATAGAGAATTCAAAGTGGGTGACCATGTTTTCCTGAAAGTGAGGACTAACAGGAGTTCCCTGAAGTTGGGAAGTTGCGCCAAATTGGCAGTAAGATTTTATGGTCCATTTGAGATCCTAGAAAGCATTGGGCCAGTTGCATACATGCTTTCATTACCTACATCTATGACTGTACATAATGTGTTTCATGTTTCACTGCTTAAGAAATATGTACCTGATGCTAATCATGTTATCGATTGGAATGTGATTCAAGTGGAACCAGAGGGTGTCCTGCAAGTGCATCCTGTGCGCATATTGGACAGGAAAAGAAAATAGCTCCGGAATCGAGCTATAGAGCTTGTAAAGGTCCAGTGGACCTGGTATGGTCCTGAGGACGCAACATGGGAGAATGCATATGCTCTATGGGCAGAGTACCCGCATCTTTTTGAAAGTTTTGAAAGGCTTGCAGAGACAGTGTAAGTTGCACTGAGGACAATGCAGAAATAAGGGGAGGGGTATTGTAGTGTCCCCAAGGTCGAGCCCTATCATAAATCATGTTCTGAAAGGAATTGTAATTCTATTTTATAGGCTAGTGAGCCAAGTTTTTATAAGCTGGTGGCCTGTGTGTTTGTTAGGCTAAAGAGCCTAAGTGTTGAAGGCCAAGAGACTGTTGTTGTATATGTAATCATGCAGAACAATTAATAAAAAATTGTAAACACCGCCAGGTGCAGACTGACCATGATGAATGAGTGATGGGGGACTGAGCTTCCACAGAGAAGGCAAAGGATTAGGGGCTGGAAGGTGGGAAAGGGGGCTAAGTGTTAAGCCTAGTGGGCTTCAGCCTTGAGAATAATATTTTAATATTATTTAAAAAAGGTATGAGCATTTCATTTTTTATCCTAAGTTCCTAACCATGAGGAAGGCATGTGTGCTGGTGGAACACATGCAGTTCCCAGGGAGACAAGTGTCAACCCTGGTGCATGTGAATAAAACGGCCAGGGTGAGCTGTGAGAGGGGCCCCCGGCTCTCATTCGATCAGATGGCCTGAGGGTGTACAGGATCTGAGCAGTACGACGGACCTGACTTCTGCAGAGAACCCTCATGCATCTCTGTGATCCGAAAATCCTGTGTCTTTCTATAAGAAAACCCATGTATACCTCCGTATTGAACCAGAAGCCTGTGATTTATTCCGAAAGAGATGAATTCACCTCTATTCTGAACTGAAAATCCTATGTGGTGTCTGGAAATCCATGTGCATCCTCTATCTGAAATGAAACTTGTGCGTGAAGCCTCTGTCCCGAAGCCGTGACCGTGAGACCATTTTTCCATTTCTGAACCCGTTTTGAGGAAGCCGGGGTCTGTATTTCTATGGGTAATTGCAACTGTGCTGTGCGGGACTGCGTATGGCTTATGACCAGTTGTGAAACACTCTCCAGGAGAGAGGGGTGTTTGATGTTGGATGAACAGGTGGTTTGGCCTGTGAGCATCTCTCTCTAGGTGAGAGAGTGCGTAGAGGAAGCAGAGGACTCTTGGAATGAACCCTGTAGCTGCCACAGAGCCCGGAGACTTCCGATCCAGTCTATTTTTGTAACCCAAGGCAAGGGAGGTTGGCAGCCGAAGGACTGTCCAGGTGACAGAGAAGGTGTATACTCCTGGGGTGGAACAGGCGTGTGGGGAATGAGGGTCTGTGGGCAGTGAGCGTGAGTGGTTCTTGGAAGAGAATTCCTTCCTCGTGACTATGTGTTTTTCCTGTAACCTCAGCCTAGCCTAGGATTCCTTGCCTTGGGGTGGAGCTTACTCCCAGCTTGGGGGTGACCTACTGCTGAGCTGATGAGAAGAACGGTCTAAGGTTGGGAGGTTTGTGGAAGGCCTGCACCTGGTTGGTGGAATTACCTTAGTTTCAAGATAAGTATCAACTTATGTTAAATGTTATGTTTTGCATGCCTGTGATGCTTATATTTTATCATGTATTCTATTGCGCAGATGAATTATGGTTAATGCCATTCTTAAAATTAAGATAACAATCATTTATATGGCATACTCTGAGTTTAAATGTGTTTCATTTGCTTAAATGCATGTTGTTTTATAATCCAGAGAGGGTGTTATATTTCCGTGAAATTTGTTAACCGAAAAAGTGGTGTTACATTAAGCATGCACATCAACAACACATATACCCTGGGGAAACCCTGTACAGGGAGAAAAACCCCAGCAAACAATATTCCTTTATTGCATTAATAATGTAAGATCTCTTAAAAATATCCACCATGAATGTTCTGCTCTCAAAGATCTTGCCAAGATGACTCTGACCTGACAAAGACTTAAAAGACCTTGCTGAAATACACCTCTAATGTGCTACCTCTTTATCACTGATGTGCTCCTCTATTGCTTCACCCTCAACCTACATATGAAAACTGTGTTCCATAACTGTATTGCAAAACTATGTTGAAGAGAGGGTTCAACCTCTTCTTATATAGGCTGAAGAGGGGAAGAGGGGAAGCTCGAAATAGTAACCTGATTGCATGCATTAAACATAACTCAGCTTCATGCTTTAGTTCTAAGTTAGAACTAGACTTGATATTGGTTACAACTCAACATTACACTTTAGTTCAAACTTAGAACTATACTTGAGATTGGTTACAACTCAACATTACACTTTAGTTCGAACTTAGAACTAGACTTGAGACTGACATGCTTTAGTTTGAACTTGGAACTAGACTTAGGACTTTAGTTGCAACTCAACATTACACTTTAGTTCTAAGATAGAACTAGACTCAAGACTTTAGTTGCAACTCAACATTACACTTTAGTTCTAAGATAGAACTAGACTCAAGACTTTAGTTGCAACTCAACATTACTAAAAATAGAACTAGACTCAAGACTTTAGTTGCAACTCAACATTACACTTTAGTTCTAACATAGAACTAGACTCAAGACTTTAGTAACAAATATTGACAAGGAAATTCAAAATTCTCTTCATGGTGGATAATGTTTACACTTGCCAATGCACTAGATCAATACAATTACATCATTTGCAATATTAGGAATATTGTTTGTTTCTATATCATAGGAATTTTACATTCAACCTAAGTTTTTCTAGATGCCTTGACTTTTTCTCATGGCTCACAAGGTTTGACTAGGCTCACAGAGGTTGTACGTTCCCCCTGACTTTTTCACTAGACTATCTATGCTCATAGAGGTTGTACGTTCCACTTGACTTTTAAATTAGACTCACATAGCATCTCATTTGTCCTGACTTTTCGTTTGACTCACAGAGGTTGTTTGTTCCCTTGGATTTTTTCAATACCTCACAAGACTGGTTGATTCTCCAAATCTCCCTGGCTAGCCTTAGGGTGACCCATATGGCCTCTCATTGGAGAATGACTGTCAATGTTGCCAAATTTAACATGGCCAAGTTGGTCCAGGGGAATAAAATCCAAACTGACTAGCATAATGGACTTATGTAATCTCCCTCAAGTCTGTTTAGCAACCTTCAACCACTCTACTTCTTTATCCACCTAAATTCATACCAGTGTTATCAATATTTTCCACTCACCTCCTCAATCCATTCAAGGACATGTGGCCAATTTGGTCTGGCGATATTAAATCCAAAACGAGCAGCATAAAGGAGTTTCATAAGTTACTACAAGTATGTTTGGGCAAGGTCCATGCAAACACACTATCCAAAAATACCCGATAGAGTGTTCTTGATAATCGACCTCCTCTTCAGAAATTGCACTATGCCTCATTGACCAAAACCCTAGTGTTGGAGATACTCCAACAAATGGTTTTTCGGTCGACATAATGATAGCGTAGGAGCCCCAATAGATGAAACTCAGTGTTATGGATCTAATGCAACTGACAGTTTGTGCATCTGATTCATGGTTTGAGTTTTATCGATAGTTGCATCTCGCCTCCTCAATCCATTCAAGGACATGTGGCCAATTTGGTCCGGAGGCATAAAATCCAAATCAAGTAGCATACTAGAGTTTCATAAGCTCCCGCAAGTCTGTTTGGACAAGGCCCATGTGAATATAGTAGCAAAAATAACCCAATAGAGTGTTCTTGAAAATCTACCTCATATTCGTAAATTGCACTATGCCTCATTGACCAAAACCCTAGTGCCGAAGATACTCCAACAAATGATTTTTCGGTCAACTGAATGATAGCGTAGGGGCCCCACTAGCTAAAACCCATTTCTTTGAATCCAATGAAACTAACAGTTCATGCATTCGATTCTCGGTTTTCATTTTATCGTGATTTTCAACTCACATGCTCAAGCCATTCAGGGACATGTGGTTGATTTGGTTTGGGGGCATAAAATCCAAACCGAGCATCATAACAGACTTCCATAGGCTCCTGCAAGTATATTTAACCACCTTACACCACTCTACTTCTTTAGCCACCTAAATTCATGCATAAAATCATGTTTCATGGCTAAGACCATCTATGATACTCTTTATTGAATTTACGGTCTTTATTATGTGTGATGCGACTCAAATTTCTTTGTATGTTGAGTATGTACTGACATGTACTCCATCAAAATGAAGGGACCAACAAGCTTGTTTCGTAATTGTTGACTCGCCCTTGAGTCAATTCTATCTTGTTTCCCCAAATGAAGTTCCCAACTATGGGATAAACATTGATATAAACATATCCCAACCCATGAACCGACACATAATCATGCACTTTACGAGCACATATGATAGGTAAACTAAATATAGGTTTGACCCACCATAAGAAACAATGAACATGTTGTTTATATGTAAATATTAGACCTAGTTTGGAGAGTGTAAGTTCCTCAGATTATTATTTCCAACAGGATATACTAAGAGTCTTATTGCAATTTCTTCATCATACATCTATGAAACTATTGTTATATAAATTGAGCACCTAGGGTTGTTGATGTTACTACCCATTTTTCTAATTGTTGTAGAACAACTACCAAGTGTAACAACATTTCATGCCTACAAGATGGTTTCCTAGTTCCTTGATAGATGTTGTAATATTGAGCATATTCTAAGTATTTCATGATGGATCTCCCATAAAATTCTAATTTATGATCTATGATGCAACATCAAAGGATGCCATATACCATGAGCTTATACAAATGACCTATTTATCTAATAGTTGGTCACACACAAAACCAATTGTTTCATCTATGTTGTCAAGTACCCTTGTGGCACAACACCTATGGTGAGAAAAATAATTATGTCATCCAAATAATTTGGTACTATGTAATGTCACCAAACATGTGCTATGTCACAGGTTCTCAAAGTTGAGACCTTGTGAGATAAACCCATTGCATTATATCTTGAATACCAAGGATATTTGCCAGGAATTGCAGACTTGGTGCAATATCAACACCATCAACACATACAGAGATGAAATCTTCCTCTTTCTAAAGAAAAAGAAAAGTGAAGACAATGATGAATTCAAAAGGGTTCTCATCATGGTCCATGAACCACTACTATTGACCTTTACTACAAAAAATAAACACAAATGTTGCATTGCATCAAACTAAGAAAAACCCCAGTTCTCAAAATTGTTGAAAAAAACAACTTTCGAGGGATTGGTGTTATATCCCTAAAATTCCCTACTCATGCATACATGGCCATGGCCCTCTTACTTGCATATTTTTCCAAAGCACTAATGCGAAGCTCTTCTTAAAAAAACCATTTTTTAGAACATGTACGCGCCCTGCACCATTACATCCCGCATACATATGCTTGGTGCACCACTAGATCTAGCATACATATGTTTGTTTCATCATTACAAGCTGCGTATGCTTGCAAAAGTTGAAAAAAATTAAAATGTTGCAAGGAATTCATTTAAATTCACAGGCTATTGGAAATTTCCCAATTAATAGACCTGGTATATCTCATCACCCAACCGAATAAACATCATTTTGGCCTATAAAAGGAGGTTTTGGTGTCTCATTTCACATCCAAGCATAAGAACAGTGAAACTCCGCCCAATTTCACTTCCCCTCCTTGCCCAAGATATTGTTTCCTTTTGTGAGATATTGCCTCAAAATTCCCTCATCAGCCCCTTCTTCCTCCATTCAACCCATTCCCTTCCATTGAGGTGATCAAAAGGTTGAAAGAAGAAGTCCATTCAAGGTGCACTTGGAGCATGGTAAAGAGGATCTCAGACTGGGTTTGTAGAACGGTGGCCGACACAGATTGTAAGGTATAATCTTCGTATGATAAATAAAAGAATCACATTTTCATGTCCCAAATGATGGTGTTTTGAGTATTTTTATTGATTTATACTTAACATTTTATATTTAACCTTAACTCATGGATAGAATAGAATGCTTGTAGTTCTCATTTTCCTATCTTTCGATGCAGGTCGACCTTGGGAGGAGACGTACAGTTAGTGGAACTTCCAAGCGTGAGGAGATCATCACTAGACATGGGATAAAAGGTATAGTTACCTGATCTCTTCTCTATTTTCTTTCTTTACATTAGTTTTGGTATGTTTGGGGTAGAGTAGAATTGATTGACTTTTTTATGGTTATTCGCTCTGTCTACATCTTGAACTCTGGTGTACTTAAAGGGGGGGTTTTCCTACTATTAGAACCGGTGAACATACTGGGAAAACCTCTAGGTTTTTTTAGGGGATTTTGGGTTGTTTGATTGGTTTGTTTTCCTTTCAAGTTTCTTCCAAGTTTTTTTATTCTATCAAGGGATTCTGGTCACCTCCAAGGTGCATACCAACTGTCCCTACCCTATAAGACTGCCGGATATTTTCTTTTTTTTAAGAGATACATAGGTGTATATGCCCTGTATTGGGTCAACCCATGTACATACACTCCCTGCTCAGTAAATAGCTCGCGTACATACATAGGATGTTGATGCAACAACCCGCGTCTCTGTTTCTAGAAAAAAATTGAAAAAGTGGGAGTTTTCCTCTTTCCTGATTG
This sequence comes from Picea engelmannii, assembly GCA_009831015.1. Classification (NCBI taxonomy): domain Eukaryota; kingdom Viridiplantae; phylum Streptophyta; class Pinopsida; order Pinales; family Pinaceae; genus Picea; species Picea engelmannii. The sequence goes on along the minus strand of ML780372.1, from coordinate 141,898 downwards.
AAGTTCACAATTCTTATTTCTTTCTTCAATCAGTCCAGAGTCTTTGTTTACAACCACAGCAAGGGTATACGTTTCAGTTTACTTGTTTAATTGGTCTTCTTGTGTTTACCCTTAAAAAGGTTTTAAGCAAGTTGTTTGGTTGTAGATATCCCTTCTTGGTTTCTTGATTGAATCCTTGTGATCCGCAATGGGATAAAGGTCTTTTCCAGTCTTGTTTCAGTTTTATTTTTATCCTTTTTACTTGCTTCGAAAAAAGAAAAATATTTACTTCAGTTTTTCTCTTTAAAGCATTTAAATATATATATATTTTTATTTCAGTTTGGTAAAGTAGTTAGAGTTGGTTATTTGCAAAAAGGAAAAAGAGTTTGTTTTTTCAAGTTCTTTCTTGTTTCTTGAAACATACATAGCTTGTAGTCATGATAAAGTAGGTTTTAGTTTTTCTTTACAAGATCTTGAAAAGTTAGTTAACAAAAGTTGAGTTTACAAAGAGTTAGTTATAAAGCTTTGCTTTTGAATTCGAAGTAATTTTTCTTTCAAGTGCTTTAATTTTCTCCGTTTTTTCATCTCTTTATAACACCATTAGTTTCACTACCATACCTTGTTAGTAAATAAATCCTTTAAAAATAATGCTTAATATAAAATACACTAGACTATTTTGTTTGTAGAGTCAACAAACTAGTTTAGGGTTGTAGGGACTTGAATTAGGTTGGAGAGGAAACTCTTCAAGGACGTTAAATCAAACATTGGATTCTGAGTTAGGGCGTTCTTAATTCCAGTGTCGTAAAAGTTATTTGGGACCCCCCTCTAACTAAGGGGATAAACATGAGGTCACATGAGGAAAGGAAACACAGATAACCCCTCCAAAGTTGGACTAAACGTAGTGGGGAATGCATATTGAGGATATGTCTCAGGAGTAATACTGACTGCATTTTCCTACAGAGCTTCATGGATATCAAATCTGTTCGAGATACTCTATTGTATTCTATACCATTTTCTCTTGATACCCTTGATAGGTTTCAGACTTGTTATCCTACTCATTGCAATCCTCCTAACTATCAACTATACCTGCCTAGTGACTAACTGTGAGCTGGAAACTTAGTTTCCCATATTCTAGGGACTTACACGGGTGACTGCGGGGGTATACCGCAGTACCTGGGGTAGACATCAGATCACTCTTCATAGAGTATACCTGGAGGGTGCTTCCATGTTCGAGTTGCACTTACAATGGTTAGTTTCTCTAGTGTCTATTGGCGTAACTGTCCTTCCTATTAGATAGTCGACTGCTTGATTTGTCTTTAGGAAATTTTTAGTGTGTGCTTGGTGTTAAAACTATAGTTAAGACTTATTGTGTCAGTTGATAATTTCACAAGGTAGAATATCAATAGCTCCACCAGTCATGAAGGATTTAGGTCTTGTCGTCGGTTACATTGGAGCCACCTCTGCCACTATTACGACGAAGAATTGACCAACAAGGGTCATTCGAAGCAACTGGGTCACAGGAAAATGTGTCTGAGTGTGCTCTGCGAGGATACTATTTGACTTCGGAGAAACCTACCATTTATGGCCTTGAGGAAGAAGCTCTCAGTCTATCCAACCCTTTGATTACCAACTTGTTGACACTGATTTTGGTTCAATTTATCCCTCATGAGGTGAAACCTTCTGAGTGCCAGCTAGTCTTACAAGCAACAATGGAAGTGAATGCTGCTACTTTTTCTGAGAGTCCTACCACAGGGGGAATCCTACCTCCTCTCCCACCTTTTCCAGTCTGTACCACAGTGGTCTTGAATCGCTTTACTTCAGGAAGTGGTCCAATACCATTATTGACGTCAACCAATGCTTCATTTACTCAGAGTGCGATGAACCCTCCATATGGGATGTCGGACTTTAATTTGAACTTGGTTCTTACCTAATCCACCTTACAGACCATGGGCCTAGGGTCAAGGAGCTCAAACACTCCCATGCAAGGTTCAATAAGGGGTGATTTAGTCCCTTTTAATGTTATCCCTTATGGGGGGGTCATATAACTCCTATGTCCCCCTCACTTGGTGGTGCTTTCCAGCAACCAATCAAGACGAATTCTAATTGTTACTTGTTTGGAGTAAGAATTTTAGGACCTTCATCTTATACAACATCGATGGGATCTATTTCATTCTCTTTGTTTGACGCGTTTGGGAACAACGATGTTTCTTTGGATGTTGTCTCAGTTGGGGGAAACCCTGGTTTTGGGAAACAAAACCCAATGCATTGTATTATTCCTTCACAGGGAGCAACGATTGATTTTTCTCCACTCAGGGTCTTTGGAATCCTTGGCAAGGACCAGTTCCCTCACAAGGGATGTTGGTCGGGTGGGACCCATTCCATGCTCAATGGAAGCTCAGGAAGAGCTCCGTACCTATGCCCGTCGGATCAGCTAGGGGCATCCCTTTCCAAAATACTTGGAACCCAATGAAGAGAGCCATCCTCGAAAATGATATGTCATCCAATTAAGAGAGTTAGCTGATGATACCTCAACAAACACAGTTTCCTTATGTTGGTCAAGGCCATGGTTTCTACCAGAACCCTGGCCAACCATCCAAATTTTCCTGGCAACCTGGTGCTAGTCAAACACTAGGACCCTCTTTTCCTGTAAATAGTACACAACCTAAACTATCATTTCTGGAAACGCTACATCTGCCAGACTTGTTGAGATTACTGAAAGACCCATTTTTTTATGATCCACACTGGCCCCCCATGTCGACTAAGCTTCCCTCAGATATTCTGAAATTTGAAGGCAATCCTGGCGAAGATCGAGGTGATCATGTGACGAATTTTCATTTATGGTGCTTGTCAAACTTTCTAAGGGATGACTCCATCCAGTTGCACCTTTTTCAACTCACTCTTATAGGGGGTTCCACGAATTGGTATATTGAGATCGATCACTCGAGGTACTCTTAATTCAACGACTTGGAAATGGTCTTCCTGAACCATTTCCAGTTACCTATGAGATATGATGCCAACACTGAATTGTTGGCCAACTTTGAGAAAACCAAGGCTGACCACATCTCGGATCATATCCAAGAATGGTGGCGTCGAAAGAGATTAATTAAGGACTAGGTCCCTCCTTGTTTCTTTCTAGAGTGGTTCCTAAAGTCTTTGGTGCCTTGCATATCCAAGGAAATAGTGACTTTTGGAGTGTTTTCAGAGGAGGAGGTGATTATGAGAGTGCAGTAGCTTGAACTGATCTACTCTCAGTATGGCATGCTCTATGAGATTTTTCCATATGCACCATGATCTATTCTTGATAATTCCAAGAAACATTTTGGACCCCATGCCAATGGTATTGTGGGCTCGGTGCAAAAAAAGTCCACAGACTTGTTGTCAAATCTCTTGCAACAATTGTCGATACAACAGACTATGGCCAACCAGACTTCAAGTTCGGTTGTTCTCCCTACCCAGGCATCGGATGTACATAGTGTGTAGTAGAAAAACCTGAAGGACAACCAATATCCTGAGGGAAATAAGAAACAAAGGAACAAGAAGGGTAAAGGGGACAAAAAGGCTACCAACAATTCTGGCGGGGGAAAAATGGAGAAGAGGAAGTCAAAGTATCTGTGTAATATTTGCACGGAAGACCACCCGACTCATATTTTCCCTCGGATTGCAAAAGATCAGAATCTATTAGCGTAAAAATGACCTGTTATGTTGACGAACCCATTTCCACATGGGAAAAACATGGCTCAAGCTTCAACGTTCTCGAGCGCGGAAGGGGGTAGTGAGGGACCCCTCACGACTACTAATAATAACCTTGCCACAAATATTTACATGATGAATGTCGAGGCCAATACGGCGACCAAGGATTTAGACTACATAATGTCAGAATCTTCCTTAATGGGAAAAGAAGCCACAAACCCACCGACTCCTCTCCAAATTGAGAAGACGGCAGGCGAAATGATGACTCGCATAACAAAAGGTGCATTTAAAATGGATTCTCAATCCAAATGCGAGGGTCACTACTCTATTGTGGAATATTTTGCACAGACCCCTTGCACGATGTCTTCTTTGGAAGTCCTCCAGAGTTTCCCTTCATAGAGAAAAGATTTGTTATCCACCTTGGGATCGGTAGAGACCTGTAACCCGGGAGCGATCTTTTTTTATTCAACTGACTTGAAACCTCGTCTTCCTTACCACATTGTGTTTCAGATAGTAGTGTCTTACACCACAAAATATTTTACTTGAAACATTTTTCGTACAGTGTTTGATGAGGGTGCCTTGACTTGCATGATGTCGTTGGTGTGTTGGAAGGCCATTGGCCAACTCGTTTTTTCTTCTTCACCTACATTTCTTACAGAATTTGATGGTCGGTCATTCCAACCACATAGAATCATTTCTTCTTTCCTAGTGTATTTTCAAGGAAAAACCATGTGTATTAAAGTTGAAGTGGTCGATGCGCCTCTCGACTACAACCTATTGTTAGGGAGGAGTTGGACCTATGCGATGCATGCAGTGGTTCCTATGGTTTTTTGGGTCCTATGTTTTCCACATGAGGGTCATATTGTGACCATTGGCCAGTTGTCTTTCTCTTCTCCTGACCCTTCATTGGGGGATTCCACGGTCCCGATGATTGATAATCCGTAGCCCAACAATATCAACTTAAGTGCCAATTTGTTTTTTTCATTCATGGGAAATTTTTATTACCCATCGTCTTCTGGTGATGTCAAGGTTATATCAGTTGTTCTCGACCAACCTAGGGCTACAATTCTACAACTGTCATCATTTCGAACGAGATACATTAATGATCTATGGAATCTACCTTCCCCATCGGCCTTGATGGAAGGGAAAGGGCATCCTGGCATGGCCATGCCCTTGTCCATGGTTGAGGTTGCATACAACATTGTCCAACAAACTTTGGCCAACCCCAAACCAACTCCCCCACAAAAGTTAGATCTAGTCCTTGAGACTATTTAGGCTCAAGGTTCTCTTGCCATTGAATATCCTTTAGACATGGTATTTCCGTCTGGCGAGGAGATTCTCGAGGCATTGACTGGTCCCAGTAAACCTTGGGATAATCTACATAATAGATCTTACTTCCTTTCAGAGTTAAGGAGAATAGAGGTAGGAGAATTTGTGTTGACCGTGAATGGAGATAGTGCTTGTCCTATCAATCCTCTGGCGATGCATGGAGTTTATTTCAAGGGTAACATGGAAAGTCACACTACAACGATCCCAATAGATATCTCCAAAATCCCTGGTGTTGTGGAGAATGTTTTCTTTGGAGCAGACTTCTCCCTCGAAGAGATTTGAACTTATTACGAAAAAATGCTAGGCATAGACCCAAGAAATGTCAAGCATGAAATTACGAATTACCCTGATGCCAAGTCAGTCCGAAAGAAGATTCATCTGGTGAATCCTCAAAAAGAGGCATAAATTATGGTAGAAGTAGAAAAACTTCTCAAAGGTGGTTTTATCTACCCTGTGTAGTTGACGGAATGGGTGTCAAACCCAGTTCTGGTTTACAAGAAACATGGTACGATTCACATACATGTGTACTTCCATGATTTGAATAAGGCATGTATGAAAGATAATTTTCCCATGTTGTTCATTGATTAGATTGTTGATGAATGTGCAGGTTATGAGGTATTTTCATTCATGGATGGTTTCTCAGGATATAATCATATTCAAATCAAACCTGAAGACCAACATAAAATAATTTTTATTTGTCCTTGGGGCATGTTCGCATATCATAAGATGCCTTCTATCCTGAAGAATGTTGGAGCCACTTTTCAATGGGCCATGTCATTTTCTTTTCATGACCTTAGACATATAGTTGAGGTGTATCTTGATGATATAGCATCACGCTCTCGCAAGAGAACTGATCATCCTGCTCATCTTTGACTAATATTTGAATGATGTCGCTACTATAAGATTCCCTTAAATCTTAACAGTGCAGTTTCTATGCGACGTCAGGTTGTCTCTTAGGTTTTATTGTTTCAACAAAAAGGATCATGGTCGATCCTCTCAAGGTTTAGGCGATAGTTCAATTTCCTCCCCCATGCACGATACCCCAGGTTCAGAGCTTATAGGGGAAGTCAAACATTCTTCGACGTTTTTTCATGAATTACGCCAAGATCACTAAAGGGTTTATGCATCTCTTGAAAAAGGGATTCCCATTCTGTTGGGATGAAGCTGCTCAGGGCTCCTTCGAAGCATTGAAACGTGCCCTGAAATTTGCCCCTCTGATTTCTTGTTGTATTTGGTTGCTACAAAAACAACCATTGTCATGGTATTGGTTCAAGAGGATGATCTACTTGAAGAACATGTTATATATTACATTAGTCGAGGCCTGGTTGGGTTGGAACTCAACTATTCTCATGATGAGAAGCTTGCTTTGGAAGAATTTCATGTTGTCCAACAGTTCTGTCACTACATTTTGCTTCGCAAGAACATTGTCATTGTCATTGTGAACCCTTTCGAATATGTGTTAAAATGAAGGGTCATTGGCGAAAATATTATTATATGGATAGTAATCTTACAGGAGTTTGACTTGGATATTTTTTCTGCAAAACCCAAAAAGTCATTGGTCTTTGCTGAAATTATTTTGGAACTTCCGGTCGACTCTAGTGATATCACACCTGAAGAATCTCCTACCAAAGGATATATTTTTCTAATCACATCTTCAGACCCTTAGTATGGAGATATACTAGTCTATCTCCATACTTTGAAGTTCCCCGCTTCTTCTTCCCATGATGGGCATCGACGAATTCTCCATCAGGAACGAAACTATCTTATACTTGATGACACTTTGTATGCGTGGATTGAATTATTTGTCAAGGCCTTATCCATGAAGAAGAAGATCTTGTTTTGAATGAATTTCACACTAGAGGATGTGGTGTTCATTTTTTTGGGTTGGAAACAACCCAAAAGATTCTACGTGCAGGTTACTTATGGCCCTCATTAATCAAGGATTGTATTGAGGCAGTCGAGAAGTGCCACCCGTGTTGTATATTATGTTGGAAGATGTGGGCACAACCTTCTCCCATGTTTCCTATCATCGATGTTGATCCTTTCACCAAGTGGGGAATTGATTTCACTACATGTCACCCGACCTCAGCCAGGGGGCATCGTTACATCATCCTAGCAATATAATACTTCACAAAGTGGGTCGAAGTTATGCCAATGCTTAACAATGATGGAGAAACAAAAACTATTTTCATTTTTAATCAGATAGTAGCATGGTTTGACATCCCGAAGGATATTGTCACTGACCATGGAAGTCACTTCCAAAAAAAAATGATGACTGAGTTAACATTGAAGCTCATATTTAGGAAAGAACAGTTTTCACCTTATTACCCGCAAGTGAATGGTCAGGTTGAAGCTGTGAATAAGTCTCTCAATACTATTATTCAACGGATGATCATATGCCAAATCAAATTGGCATTTTATGTTGTACTCAACGTTATGGACCTACTGAACGTCTGTAAATACTGCCACTGATTTTTCACCTTTTCAACTCGTATACGGGTTGGAAGCAGTCTTACCTATTGAGTGTCAGATCCCTTCTTTAAAGTTGGAAGTAGAATTACTTTTGGACACTTCACCGCTTGAGGAACACCTACTTTATCTCGAGCATCTCGATGAGTAGCGTCGTGATGCAGCCTCGACCAATGAGGCTAATAAGAAACGAGTCAAGTGTCAGTACGATCGGTCTATTCGTCCTCGGATTTTCTCCAATTGCGATCTTGTCCTGGTCTATGATCAAGACAAAGATCCCCTGGGGGAAGGCAAGTTCAAAACCATGTGGTTTGGACCGTTCTTTGTGAAAGAGGTCTTGAATAAGGGATCTTACCATCTCATTTATTTTGAAGTAAATTCCTTGGCAGAGCCTAGAAATGGGCTCTACCTCAAAAAGTATTACTCTTAGGTTGGTCACCTGGGTGACTTCTTGTACATATATATAGATTCTTATGCATTTTTGTCTTTTTTTGTTTTGTGGACGTGTAGTTATTTATGTCTTCTTTTCACTGTGGCAGATGTCAAGCGAATCAGAGGTGTATTTTGAGTTCATGGATGATGCTAGCCAACACACTTGGAGGCTTGATTCCGCAGCTTGGGTGATTTTCACACCAGGAGGCCAATCGCTATCTTCCAGAGGTATTTGTCTAGGTGATGCTGTAAACAATGTCGTTGATTACAGTGCAGTGATAGAGTTTCTTTGTGACACTTTGTCACATGGCAGTGATAGAGGTATTTGTCTAGGTGATGCTGTAAACAATGTCGTTGATTACAGTGCAGTGATAGAGTTGCTTTGTGACACTTTGTCACATGGAATTTCACACCTCTGGGTCTACTTAGATGCTCAAGTAGTTGTGTCCTAGTTAAATCGAGTTTACCGTGTTTATGATCCCACTTTTCAAGTTACTTCGATTACATTATGTTACATTGATTACATTACATATATTCATGTTCCTAGGAGATTTAATCATATGACAGATACTCTAGCTAATAACATATTAGATTGGAATGTTGCACGCACATAAAAATAGAATCACACACATACACATGTACATACATTTGTAAAATATGTAATACATAAGAAAAATAAGATGTATATATATATATATATATATATGAAAATGAGTACATAGGTGGTCACAAGCGCCTCAAAAATAGGGTTCATTATACATCATTGGGCTTATTCCCTCAAACAATAACTATACAAAAGGTTCCCCCGGCACATCAAAAGTCTAGCCTATCTAAGCATGGGGTCTATTGGCCCTACCATAATGAACAACGACGTTTTTTAAATGTCGGAAAAGTTGGACCCACGTTCGTGGCACCCCCACTACATGAGGTTGCATGGAAGGTGGGAGATCCTCGATCTCGTCCATGGGTACTGTGTGAGTGAGTGCAGTGAGGTTGCACTCAAATCATCTCAAAACTCTCTCAATCTCTCCAACTGGAGGCCCCTCTGCGATTGTTAGTCCACCGATTGTTGTTGGTCCTGCCTCTAGTCAAGGATGTCGTCGAGTCCTCATGAAGTCTACTGGGTGCACTGGTCCCACATCTGTACATAGCATATACACAAGAGTCAGTACTCTATACACATATAAAAATGATATATATAAAAGCAATTAAAAATTAAATAACTTTAAAATCATGTTACCTATCTCACCTCGCTCCTCTCCGGCAGGCATGGGCATGTATGGATCCCTAGAAAATTTGATCCTAGCATAGGGGTAGTACTCAATCGTTGGAATATCTCGTTCCCACCAGTTGAAGAAATTGTCATCAAAGGTATTTATGGTCCTCCCTCCCCCCTTTCGTGGCAACAATGATGCCCATCTGCATATCGCTGGGAAGGAGGCCACATTCCCTCGTACTGTCTCTCTGGGATTGAGACTGGGAAATCTCTCGAAGATGAAGGAACATAGGATCCTATCGAACCGAAATTTCTTGTTGGTGCATTGTCAACACTCTGTCAGTTGTCTCTTCCTGCACATAAGCATGGTCATGCTCCAGTCAAATATATGTGCCTCCTGACACTAAATGGAACAGTGCATGTGTGTCTAGGAAGCCTGATGTAGGGCCGTAGATCCAGTAATACACCCAATCAGTAACAAAATCACTCGTAGAGTCAAGCTGGAAATCTTATGAATTGACACTTGAGAATGTACCTTCTCAGTGTCTACCTCGCAATACATCCGGATGTAATCCTTGATGTTGAAAGGCCCAGGGGGAAATTTCCTGAGATTGACTGGCTCCCCTCTCTTCGAGAGGCTAGTTAGGAAGTAAATCTCCTCTGTCATCGGAGTCAACAACTAACCCTCTAACATGAATTCCTTTGCATCCGGATGCCATTAATCAATGAGGGTGTTGAGTAATCTGGGTTGTGCCCTCATAAAAGGACATTGGAAGAACTTCCATAGACCACACTGTTTTAGTGCGACGATGGTTGCAGGGTCCTCTTCGACCAAAATTTCTATGTCCTCATGCTCCATCTCCCTCCAATGGACATACATCATGTTCCATGGAAAAATGGAGGAAGTTAAATACTTCTTTTTATTTTTTTCCAAGATTACAAAGGTGTATATGGGCTATATTGGCCACAATCGCGTATGTATGCGGGCATAGTGTTTTCTTCACAAGTACATACGCAGTTTGTGCTTGGAAATCCCGCGTACACGTAGGGTTGATCTTTTTAGGAGAGTGCACCCCCTAAAAAACCAAAATAAATTCAAATTTGAACTATTGAAATGCAAGAGGGATGATATTGTACATACTTGGTCCAAGTAGAAGTTTGTTTCATCCACTAAATCTCTTGGAATCAACTTCTTTAGCAAAGGGGGGTTTTCTCCTTTTGGTTAATTTTCGAATTGCAATGGTGAAAATGAGTTGTGAACTTCTATTTATAGACTTTTTTGGCCTTTTTTGCCACTTTTTGACCCTCTTTGTTATTTTTCTTGCCCTACTAATCACTTGATTCCGATTATATGCAAGCCTTGTAGCACTTATTGCCTCTGCGACCTCACACCTTGACCCATGGAGGAATTTTCCCCAAGTGTCCTTTTCCTGCACATGTCTCCTTTCTCTAAGAATTAGTATGTTCCTTGCGTTTGGAACTGGTATGCTTTCTTGTGACACTCGTTACTTCTTTGTAATGTAACATTCTTTTATTCTTTTTCAAGATCTTTAAAATTCGAAAAAGACAAAAAAAAACAAATTTTCTAAAAAGAGGGGATGGGAAATATGTATTCTTTTTTAGAAGCACAAAGATTTTCCCTTGGACAAAGCACATCCTTCAATATTTTCGCCAACCATTGGGATCTTTTATGACCTTAGGAATCTGTTCTCTCTACATAGAGATGTTTCCTCTTTCGTTTGGTTACTCTTCCAAACATATGGAGAGTTTTTGTTTCCTCCTGCATCATGAACTTATGTCAATGTCATGCTACCTGAGTCTGATAATCTTTCATGCTTTTGTATAAGGGAAGTTTCACTCAACCTGATTCGACCTTTTTGTAGTTTGTCTCTTGACCTCATGAGTCGACCATCCCGAGATTCCAGTCAAGTCCAGATTCAAAATTGATGAAGTTCTCTTCTTGATCATCAAGATCCTCATGTATTTTCTCGACGAGCCGTCGAAGACCTCAGGGTAGTGATTTATAGACTCCTATTGTACTCCTACCTGACTTTTGAATATCTTGAAGTTGTTTCTTGAGCTATGAAGACCTCATCTCCAGCCATCAGGTGTCACTAGCTTCTTGAAGATAGATACTCCACTTGTATATATTCGACTGATTTTGAGATGTAGATCCACTATGTATTGCTCGTGGCTACACTTTATATATATATATATATATATGACATGGATATGCAGTGTATTTTATTGGAATCCATGATTTAGTTCATCTCAAGCATGGGTATTCCAGACTCGGAGAGACAATTGTTGTTTTGCAGATGGCACCTCCTGAACTCTAGTCCCGGGCTCACTCAATTTTGTACATTGGTGAAGATATTGTAATGTATTTCAGCCATCAGTTTCTCTTCTGACCTCAGACATTAGGGGGAATATGTTATATCCCTAAAATTCCCTACTCATGCATACATGGCCTTGGCCCTCTTACTTGCATATTTATCCAAAGCACTGTTGAGAAGCTCTTCTTAAAAAACCTATTTTTTAGAATATGTACACGCTCTACACCATTACAACCTACGTACATACTCTTGGTGCACCACTACAACTAGCATACATATGATTGTTTCACTATTACAACCCGTGTATGCTTGCAAAAGTTGAAAAAAATAAAAAGTTGCAAGGAATTCCTTGAAATTGATGGGTTATTGGAAGTTTCCCAATTAATCCACCTGTTATATCCCATAACCCAACCGAAAAACCATCCTTTTGGCATATAAAAGGATGTTTTGGGGTCTCATTTCACATCCAAGCATAAGAACAGTGAAACTCAACCCAATTTCACTTCCTTTCCTTGCCCAAGATATTTCTACCTTTTGTGAGATATTGCCTCGACATTCCTTCATCAAGCCCTTCTTCCTCCATTCAACCCATTTCCTTCCATCGAGGTGATCATAAGGTTGAAAGAATAATTTCATTCAAGGTGCACTTGGATCATGGTAAATAGGATCTCGAAACAGGATCGTGGAATGGTGGATGACACAGATTGTAAGGTATAATCTTTGTATGATGAATAAAAGAATCATGTTTTCCTGTCCCAAATGATGGTGTTTTGATTATTTTTATTTATTTATACTTAACATTCAATATCTAACCCTAACTCATGGATAGAATAGCATGCTTGTAGTTCTCGTTTTCCTATCTTTGGATGCATGTCGGCCTTGGGAGGAGACATGCATTTAGTGGAACTTCCAATCTTGAGGAGATCATCACCAAACGTGGGATCAAATGTATAGTAACCCAATATCTTCTCTTTTTTATTTATTTACATTAGTTTTGGTACTTTTTGGGTATATTAGAATTGATTGACTTTTAGACTGTTATTTTCTTTGTCTACCTATTGAACCCTGGTGTAGTTAAAGGGGGGGTTTTCCCGCTAACAATTGGACCCAAGAGTTAGGGGTGGTGTAGCTAAAATATTATACCAGGAATCCAATAGAGATGATGATTCCTTAATCTAAGTCTCCATATTCGTTATATGCCCAGTTGCAAGTCGCATCCCAAACCATTTTGGGGACTCTTGGCCAATTCCTCCTCAGGGCATAAAAGCCTAATTGAGAAACATTTTTGAGTTCCATGAGATGTTGCAATATTGTTTAGGCATGGATTAGGTGACAACATTATCCATCCACTCCTGAGATATGGTTTCATAAATCAGACCCCTTAATCCAAATGTTACATTTCTTCAAACTAAGAAAAAAACTAGTTCTCGAAATCAATGAGTAAAGAAACTTAGGAAGCATGGCACCCGAGAATGAGGGGTGATCGAGCTAAAATCCTATCCAAATAATCCATTGGATATGATAGTTCCTCAATCTGAGTCTTGTTTTTTCATTTTATTCCCATTTGCAAGTCGCATGCCAAACCATTTCAGGTACTCTTAGAAAATTCCTCCTCAGGGCATAAAAACCTAAAAGAGAAACATTTTTGAGTTCTGTGAGATGATACAAGCTTGTTTAGGAATGGAATATGTGATTAAATTTTCAATCCACTCCTGAGCCATGATTTCATAAATTGGACCCCTAAATCTAAATGTTGCATTGTGTCTTACTGATAAAAGCACTAGTTCTCAAAATTGATGAAAAAACAACTTTCGAGGGATTGGACTCGAGAGTGAGGGGTGCTCTAGCTAAAATCATATGATAGGAATCGAACAGAGATGACATTTTATCAATCCGAATCTCTTTTTTCATTATATGCTCAGTTTCAAGTCGCATCCCAAACCATTTCAGGGAATCTTGGCCAATTCCTCCTCAGGACATAAAATCCTAATAGAGAAGCATATTTGAGTTCCGTGAGATGTTGCAAGCTTGTTTAGGCATACAATAGGTGACCAAATTTTCCATCCTCTCCCGAGGAATGGTTTCATAAATTGGACCCCTTAATCCAAATGTTGAATTGATTCAAACTAAGAAAAACACTAGTTCTTGAAACCAATGAGTAAAGGAACTTTCGAGGCATGGTACCCAGGAGTGAGGGGTGTTATAGCTGAAATCTTATCCTAGTAATCCATCGAAATTGACAGTTCCTCAATCTGAGACTTGGTTTTCATTTTATGCCCAGTTGCAAGTTGCATCCCAAACCATTTCAGAGACTCTTGGCCAATTCCTCCTCATGGCATAAAAGCCTAACGTAGCAACATTTTTTACTTTCATCAAATGGTGCAAGATTTTTTAGGCATGGAAAAGGTGACCACATTTTCCATCCGCTCCCGAGGCATGGTTTCATAAATTGGATCCCTAAATCCAAATGGTGCATTGCTTCAAACTGAGGAAAACACTAGTTCTTGTAATCAATTAAAAAAACAACTTCTGAGGGATTGGACCTGAGAGTGAGGGGTGATTTAGCTGAAATCCTATGCTAATAATCCAAAGGAAATGAGGTCTCCTCAATCAAAGTCTCAGTTTTTGTTATATTCCCAGTTGCAAGTCACAACCCAAACCATTTCAGAGACTCTTAGCCAACTCCTCCTCAAGGCATAAAAACCTAATGGAGCAACATTTTTTATTTCAGTGAGATGCTACAAGATGTTTTAGTCATGGAATATGTGACCTCATTGTCCATTTTCTCTAGAGGCATGGTTTCATAAATTGGACCCCTAAATCCAAATGTTGCATTGCTTCTTACTGAGAAAAACTCTAGTTCTCAAAATCGATGAAAAATACACCTTTCGAGGGATTGGACCTGAAAGTGAGGGGTTCTATAGTTTAAATCCTATGCCAAGAATCCAACGGAGATGATGGTTTCTCAATCCGAGTCTTGGTTTTCTTTATATGCTTAGTTACAAGACGCATCCCAAACCATTTCGGGGACTCTTGGCCAATTCCTCCTGAGCGAATAAAAGACTAACGAAGCAACATTTTTGAGTTTCATGAGATGATGCAAGATTGTTTAGGCATGGAATAGGTGACCACATTTCCCATCCTCTCTCGAGGCACAGTTTCATAAATTGGACCCCTTAATCCAAATGTTGCAATGCTTCAAACTGAGGAAAACACTAGTTCTCGAAATCAATCAGTAAAGCAACTTCTGAGGCATTGAACCCGGGAGTGAGGGGTTCTCTAGATAAAATCCTATCCCAGTAATCCATCGGAGTATATGATTCCTCAATCTGAGACTCGGTTTTTTATTTATGACCAGTTTCAAGTCACATCCCAAACCATTTCGAGGACTCTTGGCAAATTCCTCCTCAAGGCATAAAAGCCTAACAGAGAAACATTTTTGAGTTTCCTGAGATGCTGCAATATTGTTTAGGAATGGAAAAGGTGACCACATTTTCCATCCTCTCCCGAGGCATGGTTTCATAAATTGGAGCCCTAAATCCAAATGTTGCATTGCTTCAAGCTAGGAAAAACACTAGTTTTCATAATCGGTGAAAAAAAAAACTTCTGAGGGATTGGACCCAGGAGTGAGGAGTGATCTAGCTTAAATCCAATGCCATGAATCCAAAGGAGACAATGATTCCTCAATCCAAGTCTCTTTTTTCATTATATTCCCAGTTGCAAGTCGCATCCCAAACCATTTTGGCGACTCTTGGTCAATTCCTCCTCAGGGCATAAAAACCTAACAAAGAAACATTTTTGAGTTCTGTGAGATGCTGCAAGCTTGTTTAGGCATGGACTATGTGACCAAATTTTCCATCCTCTCCCAACGCATGGTTTCATAAATTGGACCCCTTAATCCAAATGTTGCATTCCTTCAAACTAATTAAAACACTAGTTCTTGAAATCAATGACAAAAGAATTTTCTAAGGCATGGTACCTAGGAGTGAGGGGTGCCCTAGTTGAAATCTTATCCCAGTAATCCATCGAAGTCGATGGTTCCCCAATCTCAGGCTTGGCTTTTTCATTTTATTCCCAATTTTAATTCTCATCCCAAACCATTTAAGAGACTCTTAACAAATTCCTACTGAAGGCATTAAATCCTAATGAAGACACATTTTTGAGTTCCGTAAGATGCTGCAATCTTGTTTAGGAATGGACAAGGTGACCACATTCTCCATCCTCTCCCGAGGCATGGTTTCATAAATTGTACCCCTAAATCCAAATGTTGCATTGCTTCAAACTGAGCAAAACACTATTTCTCGTAATTGATCAAGAAAACAACTTCCGAGGGATTTGACCTAGGAGTGAGGGGTGCTCTAGATGAAATCCTATGCCAATAATCCAATGGATAGAATGGTTTATGAATCAGAGTCTTGGTTTTTTTTATAGTCCCAGTTGGAAGTCGCATCCCAAACCATTTTGGGGACTCTTGGCCAATTCCTCCTCATGACATAAAAACCTAATGGAGAAATATTTTTGAGTTATGTGAGAAGATGAAAGCTTGTTTAGGAATGGAATATGTGACCACATTGTTCATCCACTCTCGAGTCACGGTTTCATAAATTGGACCCCTAAATCCAAATGTCGCATTTCTTCTTACTGAGAAAAGCCCTATTTCTCAAAATCAATGAAAACACAACTTCTAAGGGATTGGACCTAGGAGTGAGGGGTGCTCTAGCTGAAATCCTATACCAGGAATCCAATGGAGACAATGGTTCCTCAATATGAGTCTCAGTTTTCATTATATGCTCAGTTCCAATTCTCATCCCAAACCATTTCGGCTCTCTTGGCTAATTCCTCCTTGGGGAATAAAAACCTGATGGAGTAGCATTTTTGAGTTCCGTGAGATGTTGCAAGCTTGTTTAGGCAGGTAATAGGTGACCACATTTTCCATCCACTTTTGAGGCATGGTTTCATAAATTGGACCCCTTAATCCAAATGTTGCATTGCTTCAAATTGACAAAAACACTAGTTCTCAAAATCAATGAGTAAAGAAACTTTTGAGGCATGGAACCCAAGAATGAGGGGTTATCTAGCTGAAATACTATCCTAGTAATCCATAGGAGTTGACGATTCCTTAATCCAAGTCTCATTTTTCATTTTATTCCCAGTTGCATGTCGCATCCCAAACTATTTTGGGGACTCTTGGCCAATTCCGCCTCAGGGCATAAAATCATAACAGAGAAACATTTTTGAGTTTCGTGAGATGTTGCAAGCTTGTTTAGGCATGGAATAGATGACCACATTGTCCATCATCTCCCAAGGCATGGTTTCATAAATTAGACCCCTAAATCCAAATGTTGCATTAGTTCTTACTGAGAAAAACCCTAGTTCTTCGAATCGATGAAAAAAACAACTTCCAAAGCATGGGATCTAGGAGTAAGGGGTGATCAAGCTGAAATCATATCCCAGGAATCCAACGAAGTTGGATATTTCTCCATATGAGTCTCTATTTTTTTTATATTCCCAGTTTCAATTCGCATCCCAAACCATTTCGGGGACTCTTGGCCAATTCCTCCTCGGGGCATAAAAACCTAACAGAGAAACATTTTTGAGTTTTGTGAGATGTTGAAAGATTGCTTAGGCATGGAATAGGTGACCACATTATCCATCCTCTACTGAGGCATGGTTTCATAAATTGGACCCCTAAATACAAATGTTTCATTGCTTCAAACTGAGAAAAACCCTAGTTTTCGAAATCAATGAGTAAAGCAACTTCTGAAGCATGGCACCCATGAGTAAGGGTGCTCTAGTTGGAATATTATGCCATGAATCCAACAGAGATGAAGGTTCCTGAAATTGTGTCTCGATTTTCATTATATGTCTGGTATCAAGTCGCATCCAAAATCATTTTGGGGACTCTTGGCCAATTCCTCCTCAGGGCATAAAAACCTAACAGAGTAGCATTTTTGAATTTCGTTAGATGCTACAAGATTATTTAGGAATGGACTAGGTGACCAAATTATTGATCCGCTCACAAGGCATGGAACTTGGGAGTGATGGGTTCTCTAGTTGCAAGGTATGCAAAGGAAAGGCATGACATATCATGACAAGGAAAGGTATGATATTGAAAGACATGGTATGGAAAGACAAGTCATGGAAAGTGAATGCAAGGCATTGCATTGCAAATCATGGTATGGAGGGGCATGGAATGTAAAGGAATACTATACAATAGCAAGTCATGGCATGGAAAGGAAAGACATGGCATGGCATGGCAAGGCATGGAATGGCATGGAAAGGCATGGAATGACATGGCAAGGAATGGAAAGGAAAGGAATTTAAAGGCAATCCATGGAATGGCGTGGAAAAGTATGGCATGGAAAGGAAAGGCATTTAAAGGAAATCCATGGAATGGCATGGAAAAGTATGGCATGGTATGGAAATATAAGGCTAGGCATTGGAAGGCATGGTATGGAGGGGTATGTGGCATGGAAAGGCATACCATATGATAGCAAGTCATGGCATGGCATGGAAAGTAAATGAATGGCATGGTAAGGCAAGGGCATGGCATGGAAAGGCAAGGCATGGCATTGCACGGTAAGGCAAGGCATAGAAAGGCAAGGCATGAAAATGAAAGGCATGGCAAGGCAATGCAATGCATTGCATGGAAATACAAGGAAATGCAAGGTATGGCATGTTAAGACATGCAAAGGAAAGGCATGACATGGCATGGCAAGGCAAGGCATGATATGGAAAGGCATGGTATGGAAAGACAAAGCATGGAAAGTAAATGCAAGGAATGGTATGGAGAGTCATGGAAAGGAAAGGAATACTATGTGATAGAAAGGCATGACATGGCATGGAATGGAACGACAAGGCATGGAATGGCATGGAAAGGCAAGGCATGGGAAGGAAAGGCATGCAAAGGTAAGGCATGGAATGGCATGGAAAGGAAAGACAATACATGGCATGGAAAGGGAAGGAAATTCATGGCATGACAAGGAAAGGGATGGCATGGAAAGGCATGCAAAGTCAAGGCATGACATGACATGACATAGTGAGGAAAGGCATGGAAAGCCAAGGCATGGCATGGCATGGTAAGGAAAGGAAATGCATGGAAAGGAAAGGAAATTAAAGGCATGGCACTGCAAGGCATGCAAAGGCAAGGCATGGAAAGGAATGGAATGACATGGTAAGGAAAGGCAAGGCAATACACCTTGACACCTTTTATTGCATTTTTGTCATAATTTTCAACCCTTTAGGGCTTGATGTATTGAATTTTTTCTTTGGAAGGATTGACATTTGGATGTGTTCTAGTTGAATGAGTATCAGGAGCATATTCACAATTAACGATAAACTAGTTAATTCTCAAAGGACCTTTGAAGCATATTACAATGGGCCAAAATGTCCTAGAAAAATATTCATTTGCGAAATATAAGAGAAGAAGACATATAGACCAATTAACTCTCAAAGTATTATTATAGGAAAACATAATAATATATAGCACAAAATGGAGAGGATTGGCACTTACAGTTATGTAATAGAATTTACAGTTGATAGTTAAAATGTATAACACATTTTTTACCATCATTACTAACATTTATTGGAATTGTTGCATGTTTTACAACATTGGAATGACCTCTTATTTTTAACTTATTTGAAATTTTATTATGGTATGCGCACTTTGATATGATGTAATATGATTATGATTTCATTTCATATGTTGTAATATTAGAATTATAGGACAAAAATTACATATTACATGAAATAAATAATAACTTTTCATTTTGAATGTTCTTATTTGCAGAACACGGTTCTTCCAGAAGATCCAGTTGATCCTCATGAGATAAATCCATATTATAATGGGTCTGATACAGACACGAGAGATGATGATGATGAGGAAGATGAAGAATACACTATGAATGATGATGATGATGACCACATTGATGATTATCAAGATAATGATGATGACCTAGTTGTTGGTAGTAGCCAATGACATTGATCATATATACGCCATCATTGATCATTGTTGATATATCGTTATGATGCCTATTTTCATGTTTACTATTATATGTATCATTTTCACCTAAAATACCATATTATTGAGTTTTATCATTTTGACTTATATCATTTGGACATATATCATTTTAACTTACGTCGATTGTTGGCCATGTATAATTCTGACATGTTATTGATCTACTGTCATATTTGAATTTCACTTGTTGTAGTTATATATGATGATGATCTTATCATTATTAAAGATATAAGTTGTTTGACATGATACTTATCTAATATTGATATATTTGACTAGTTTTAATTATAGATGATGATCATGTTATAATCATTATCTTGTTATTATATATACACTGTATGTTGTAGATTTTATTTAGATGGAGATTTAATAAGTATAATGATGTTGTTAGTTTGTATGGATGTCCAGTTCCCTAAAAATTATTTATGAAATCTATCATATAAAATACATCAAATGCAATATGACTTACTCGATAATAATATAAGTTTATTAAGATGCATGATATATTTAACTAATTAAATTGAAATAAAAAATGTTAAATTACTAAATGGATTCTAAAAAGGACACAACATGAATTGTTAAAACGAAAGAAAAATGTGGCCTTAAAATGGAAGTAAGACTCAACATTAAATTTGAATCCATACCTGGAGCTATTTCAAGTAGGAAGCTAAATTGGTTGCTTAACAAGAATCAAAATTGAATGCTAATTAAGAAGAAAATCCCAACACTAAAAGGAAGAAAACCCTTGACCTAAAATAGAAGAAAAACCAGACGCTTAAAAGGAAGCAAACCTTGGAACTAAAAGGAAGAAAACCATGGATCTAACAAGGAAGCAATTTTGTAAGCAAAAAAAAAAGATGCAATAATCGAAGCACATCTTGGCATTAATTTGGAAACCAGACTAGAAGATATTTTTGATGCTGCACTAGAAGAAAAACAGGAAGCATGATTGGGAGCTAAACTAGGTAGTAAACTAGGAGCTAAACCATGTGTTAAACCAGGAGCTAAATGAGGAGATAAATTAGGCACTAAACCAAGAGCTAAACTAGGAGCTAAACCATGAGCTAAACTAAGAGCTAAACTAGGAGCTAACCCAGGAGCTAAATTTGGCACCACACTTGGAGCTAAACTAGGTGTTCAAATAGGAGCTAAACCAGAAGCTAAATTAGGCATCACACGTGGAGATAAACTAAGAACTGAACTAGAAGATAAACCATGAGATAAACTAGGTGCTAAACTAGGAGCTACACCTAGAGCTAAAATAGGCAATAAACCAAGAGCTAAACTAGGAGTTAAATTAGGCACCACAACTAGAGATAAACTAGGCGGTAAACTAGGAGCTAAACCAAGAGCTATTTTGGGTTTTATTTAGGGAGATATATCTCAATTTAGGTTCTAAACTAGGCGCTAAATAGGGAGCTAAAATGGGCACTAAATAGGGAGTTAATTTGGGCGCTAAAAAGGGAGCTAAACTAGGTGCTAAAGAGGGAGAAAAAACTAGCACTAAAGAGGGAGTTGAACTGGGCACTAAAATAGGTGCTAAATCTAACACCCAAGTGAACATGTTGTTTAGCGCCAGGTTTTGCGCCATACCATCGAACCAATTCATGTCCTCAAATGCACTAAAATACGACGCTAAATTAGGCACTAATGGCCTGTTTTGTTGTAGTGATTGTTGATGCAGGAGCATCACTCCACCTCAACACACGCTAGTCATATTTCACACATGGTGACCATTTAAGGAAGGAGAGGCGTCACCCTCTCATTTGTCCTCAAGAATCCAATGCGCGATCCAGACATTTAATGAAGAGAAGCTAGAAGAGACAAATTATTCTTTCACACAAGCTAGAGATAAGGTCGCCATTAAGTGGGTGATGACAGAATGGATCTACA
Source organism: Picea engelmannii (assembly GCA_009831015.1). Lineage (NCBI taxonomy): Eukaryota > Viridiplantae > Streptophyta > Pinopsida > Pinales > Pinaceae > Picea > Picea engelmannii. The sequence continues at coordinate 120,540 of ML780372.1, read as the reverse complement.
TTCAATTTGGAGTAGATTTCCATCATTGTAACTTTCCCTTTCGATAGGCATTTTGAATGGTGATTTGATACCACTAATTTAGCTTGCGAGGGAAGCTTATAGAGCCCCTCTTGTATAAATATTTATATTGTAAGAAAAGTAGAGGTTGGGTTGGATAGGTTGAGTCGTAAGGAAATAAACACAGAGAGTTGAGACTCAGTTGTGGCTCGGACTCCACTATTGTAATTTGACATTCCACCATTCATAGAAAATGACAATTTTTCCTGTTCTACATTTCTATGTAATGGGTGTTGTGTTATGAATGTCATTTGCATGTTTGCGAATTGTAGATGAATGTTAGAAATTGTCTGGAGGGATAGAGATATAGTTTTTTGTCAGAGAGTGTGTTGAGTTAAGTCTGTTTCTCTAGGCTAAGTGCAAGGAGTGCACGACAGAGAAAGAAAACTTTGCGAGACAAAGTAAGGAGTGTGTGTTGGAACTTAGTGGAATTAAAAGAGAAGTTGCAAGGAGGGCACACCAGATTGATTTACAAACTTAGGAAGAAATTTCAAGAAGGGTAAGTACCTTGGAAAGAAATACTGTGTGGGAAGAAGCACATTTCAGAGTTACTGAACACTTTGAAACACTCTTCTAGGAGGGCATCGAGATAGTGTGAGAGAGAATAGAATCAACACGGTTGGAGGTGTTTGAGAACCCTAGAACTGTTGAACATTTTGGTGAAGGAATGCCTTGAAAGAAGTGCATCGACAAAGGAAAGGAGATGACTTAAAACTTTCCCTAAGGCTAAGGGAAAAGTTGTCGAAGAGTTGAGCCAAGCCCAAGGAGTGCGCCTAAGGTGTTGTAAGTTCACCTTACAAGATCAAGAAGAAGAGAGAGAGATTGGTAGGAGGGAAAGAAGAAGTCCATTGAAGGACCCAAAGGAATTGGAACCTTGAAGGTTTTCAAGCCAAGAAAATTCGTAGAAGAGCCTGCGTAGGACTCTACAAGGAGTACAAAAAGAGTTCGATAACAACCTAAGTCTCAAAAGGAAAATTTGTGCTAAGTGTGCAAAGGAGTCGAGGGCTTGCCGAAGTCCTGAAGATAGTGACATCATCCATCGTCGAGGAGGAGGCAGGTGGAATTGAAAGGTTCAGGAGTGAGAACTTCATAAGGTTTGCCAAGAGAAAACGAAGATCTTCATGAAGTCATGTAAAGGGATTTCAGTCTAGACTGTTGGATCTGGAAGGGCATGTGGCAGATATCCACACATTTCGAAGGAAGAAACCTTCGGAGAAAGTCGAGGAGAGAATACCCGAAGAGCTAGGGAAGCTGAAGCAATCCTAGCCATCCAAAGGAAAGGGACACGTGGAACTGGGATCAACACATCATTGGTTCGCAAGTCGGGAAAACTAGAGTTGGGAGAAGGAAGGACCCACGAGTTTCGAACTAGTGAATTGATCATAGTCGTTGACCACGAGAAGAGCATGGATTTTAGATCTAGTCCCTCAGAATTCACCGATTCGGGAATCGGGGAAAAGAAGGAAACAACTCGCAAAAGTTCTGAAGTGCGGAATCACAAAGGGATTTGGCCCACGGTTGAAGTCCTTGGTCACATCAAGGAAGGATCTTAGCATTGAGAGCTAAGGTTGTTGGTGCAAGAATTGAAAATCACTAAGGAGAGGGTCCGTAGGTGCCACATAATGGATGTCGAGGAAGAAAAAAGGGCATGTGTCAAGTTAAAACGGTTCCAAAAGGAGCCCGACGAACCATTCGATTCAATGACTTGAACGATCCTAGACTGGGAGGTTGAGTCAACCCCTCATGGACAAGAGAGAAGGGGGAGGTTGGCATCAAGAGTGGTATCAGAGTAGGGTTTTTGTCTGTAGATTTTAGGAGAAGGAGAAACTGAAGATGCTCTCAGTTGCAGGGTGAACAACAAACTTGCCAGGAGGGCAGGTAGAAGGTGAAGATGGCCATTGATGGTCATAAACATGGTCAAGGGGGGGTCTACCTGCAGAAGAGAAAGGAGGATATGGACAAGGAGCTTAGTGAAATCCGAGCACAAATGGAGAAACTTGCATTCAAGATGCAGCAGAAGTCAAAGGTACATTGGAGGTACGAATGGCCTTTGAAGAGGACAACTCGATGGCCTGTTCTGAATTTGTTAACTAGAAGGTAGAAATAGGTGTTAAAATGGTGGCTGAGGAAGGTTGAATCCCTCAGTCATAAAGGAAAGATATCTGGCAAGAATATCATAGGTTTGCAGGTGGGAAATGAGAAGGGGTCAGGGGATCTTGTAAACTGCTAGGTAGGAAGAGGAGACATCCCATATTTCTAGGTGGGAAAAGATGAAGAGATGAGCTCAGCTAAGAGTTCACATCAGAGGATGTTGACAGACGAAGATGAAACATAAGGAATACCTCACTCAGATAGAGATTCAGTGGATTTACGAGCTGTGTGAATGAAGATGATGAGAAGTTTCAAACTTCTACCATCGAAGAGAAGTATCAGGGGATAATTTTGATCATTGGAGGAGTCAAGATATTCCTACCAAGAGGCTGAGTAGAGGCTAGCACAAATGTTGCAGATGAGACAGGAAGACAACAAGCTGAGACTATCATGGAAGAAGAGGAATATATACTAATGTCTATCCCAACAAAAGGAGAATGCTCAATTGAGTTACTCACTCAGTGGGAATTGGATTTAAAGGAACTAGAGGATTGGTTGGGAAATCCAAAACGAAAAGGTGGATTCCAAGAAATAGCCATGCTAGAGGAGATACACCAGCACAAGTCACAGTTGGTGGAAGATGGAATAGAACCAGTCGAGAAAATGATAGGGGTCAATCTGTCAGAGGAAGTAGCTAAACGACAGTTCAGTATTGAGACTGCAGAAGTGAAGGATGAAACATAATGGAAAGTGAAGGCCACAAGAGATGGATAAGATGACTTGGGAAATCAACATGATTTTCCCATGAACAAGGGAGGAATGAAATAAGCTAGTCTACAGAAGGAAAGTCAGTCGATAGAGTAGCTAGATGAAGTAGTTGAGGAGATAAGGAAATTGATGTTGGATTGAGCAGAGGAATTGGTTAGCACAAGGAAGCTGAGCAACAGGAAACTCGCACAAGAAGTGCAGATGATGCAGGAGCAGAAGCAACAAAGTAGAGGAGCTGAGAGACTTCTCCAAGAGAAAGTTTGGGATCCAGGAGGATTTCAACCACGTTGGAAAACTCATGAGAAGGAGCTCATGATTTTCGTAGTCATGGAGTATGATGCAAGAGCATCGCTCCACCTCAACACATGCCCATCATATTTCATGCATGGTGTGCATTTAAGGAAGGAGAGGTGCCTCCCTCTCATTTCTCCTAAAGAATCCAATGTGTGATCCAGGTATTTAATGAAGACAAGATGGAAGACCCAAATCGTGCTTTCGCACAAGATGGAGATAAGGTCGTCATTAAGGGGTTGATTAAATAATGGATCTAAATATGATTTGGAGCATATTTCCATCATTGCAATTTTTCCTTTCGATAGGAATTTTGAATTGTGATTTGACACCACTAATTTATCTTGCGAGGGAAGCTCATAGAGCCCCTCTTGTATAAATCTTTGTATTGTAAGCAAAGTAGAGGTTGGGTTGGATAGGTCAGGTTGTAAGGAAAGAAACATAGAGAGACGAGACTCAATTGTAGCTCAGACTCCGCTATTGTAATTTGACATTCCACCATTAATAGAAAATGACAGTTTTTCATGTTCTACATTTCTATGTAATGGTTGTTGTGTTATGAATGTCATTTGCGTGTTTGCAAATTGTAGATGAATGTTAGAAATCATCTATGGGGATAGAGATATAGTTTTTTTTTCAAGAGTGTGTTGAGTTAAGTCTGGTTTTCTAGGATAAGTGCAAGGAGTGCACAACAGAGAAAGAAAAATATGTGAGTTGAAGCAAGGAGTGCATGTCTAAACTCAGTGGAGTCAGAAGAGAAGTTTCCAGGAGGGCACACCAGATTAATTTACAGAGTTGGGGAAAAAATTCAAGGCGGTTAAGTACCTTGGAAAGAAAGACTGTGTGGGAGGAAGCACAGTTCAAAGTTACTGAACACTCTGAAACACTCTTTCAGGAGGGCATCGAGCTAGTGTCAGGGAGCATAGAAGCAACATGGTTGGAGGTGTTGGAGAACCCTAGAATTGTTGAACATTCTAGTGAAGGAAGGATTTGCAAGAAGTTCGTCGACAAAGGAAAGGAGATGCCTTAAACCTTTCCCTAAGGCTAAGGGAGAAGTTGTCGAAGAGCTGAGCCAAGCACAAGGAGTGAGCCTAAGGTGTTGTAAGTTCAACTTACAAGCTCAGGAAGCAGAGAAAGAGACTATCAGGAGGGAAAGAAGAATTCCACTGAAGGACGCAAAGGAAATGGGAACCTTGAAGGTTTTCAAGCCGATCAAATTTGCATAAGATCCTGCATAGGACTCTGCAAGGAATGCAGAAAGAGTTTGAGAACAGCCTAAGTCTCAAAAGGAAAAATTGTGTTAATTTTGCAAAGGAGTTGAGGGCTCGCCAAAGTCTCAAGGACAGTGAAATCATCTATTTTCGAGCATGAGAGAGGTGGAAGAAGATCGAGAGGTTTGGGAGAAAGAACTTCGGAAGGTTTTTCGAGAGAAAACGAAGATCTTCGGAAAGTCGTGAAGAGCGATTTCAGTCCAGACTGTTGGATCTCGAAGGGCATGTGGTAGATATCTGAACATTTCAAAGGAATAACCCTTCAGAGAAAGTCGAGGATATAATACCCGAAGAGTTGGGGAAGTCGAAGCAATCCTAGTTGTCCAAAGGAAAGGGACACATGGAACCGGGATCGAGACATCGCTGGTTCGCAAGTTGGGAAAAGTATATCTGGGAGAAGGAAGGACCTGTGAGGTACGAACTCGCGAATTGATCACAGACGTTGATCGTGAGAAGAGCATGGACCGTAGATCTGGTCCCCCAGAATTCACTGATTCAGGAATCGGGGAAAAGGAGAAAACAACTCGTAAAAGTTATGAAGTGCAGGATTGCGAAGGGAGATGGCGCATGGTTGAAGTCCATGGTCACATCAAGGAAGGATCTTAGCATCGAGAGCTAAGGTTGTTGGTTCAAGAGTTGAAAATCACTAAGGAGAGGGTCTGCAGGTGCCACATAGTGGGTGCCGAGGAAGAAAAAAGGGCCTGTGTCAAGTTAAAATGGTTCCAAAAGGAGCTTGATGAACCATTCGGTTCAGCAACTTGAACGATCCTAGACGGAGAGGTCGATTCAACCCCTCATTGAAAGGAGAGAAGGGGGTGGTTGGCATCAATTGCATAGGCACTAGTAAATGTGAAAGGAGATAAACATGACATCCTCCACTCCCTGCACATATTTGAAGGGAATTTTGAGGTTGTTTGTCGGGTGATCTTTGGGTTTAAAGTCACTATATTAAAATATCTAGTGGAATATGGTAAGGGAAAAAGGGAAATGGGGTCGACTAGATTGGCTATAATGAAGTAAAATCCAATTCAAGTGGACATTTTTATAGCACAAAATGCCACACCTTTGCATTTATGCCATGGCATAACCCTTTCCCTTGGCTTGCTAGAAATTTTCCCAAACTTGCCTCATGCAAATCATATAAAAAATGCCTTTTTCACATATCTGTGGGATCCTTTGATGCAAAGTGCAGATATCTGTGACTTCTTAGTTTGCAACCCATGGATGCACTAAAAAAAGGAAAAAATAAAATAATTTCGAGTTTTTGGGAGGGTTTTTCGGTTGGGCTCGTTTCCCAACGTCCCCATGCCCATTTCCCAAAGAATTTTTGTGCAAGGTTATGTTGTTGATATATGGTGATCGAAACGTGATCCAGAGAAGGCTAAGAATAACTCAAAACTCATAGAGGCATCTCAGAATGCTCAGAATGGCTTCAGTAGATAGAGAAAGGGAAAAAATTCAAAGTTCCCAAAACTTAGTGATAACATGATGATCATAAATAGTGCATCACAATATTTCTAATGGCGCAAACGGCTTGTCAAACAGAGTTACGGTTTGAAATATATTTGCGGTCAAAGATGTGGTCAACCAGGACCAGTCAGCAAGGGACACATCATCGTCCATATTGTTGATGTCAGCAACAGACATGGCAGGGTGATGTCATCGTACAGATGATGACATTAACATGCCACATGGAAGCACCACATGCTGCCATGTGTCACCCACCAGTGGACTTTTCAGGGGTCCATATAGACCAATAGGAAAGTGCCACGTGGCACCCCCAGGAGATGCCACATGGCACCATCTAGGAAGCACCACGTGTTATTATGGCGGTGAAAGGGCGAGCCACATTAGCATATGAGTAGGAGAATTAGTAGGATCCATGTGGCCCAATCATGGGGGGACACGTGGCATCCCAAGAATGTCCAATGTTAGTCCGTGAATGATTTTTGTTTAAAAAAAAAGAATCGGTGGGTCCACCAGATCTGGCGGACCACGCCAAATCTATACAGTCGTTAGCAGAGTTACTAGCAGACCACTAAAAATAGCAGAGGTTTAAACAATGGACATATATATATATATATATATATATATATATTAACCACTACCAAAAATAGAGTCCAACGGGTTCGACCCCGGAACCTTTGGCTAGTACAAAGCCTTTAAAAATCTGCTCTAACCAATGTGCAAAGGGGTGTTCCTTGGTACATCCGCCACCATTAGTATTTAAGAATGTGTGTTTGGCCAGAGCAGGGGGAAAGGCACGCGAACATACTATACAATCTGACATGGATTTTGAGATAGATGTTGTCATAATTGCAGGTGCAGAGGGCACGAAAATCGAGACAAGATTTCTCTTGGGCTTGGGAGTGTCATAACCAGATTAGAGTGTGGAGACAGTCATTTTTGGGTAATTCGATGCCATGAATCCAATGGTGATGTTTGTTTTCTAATCTGAGCATTATTTCTACATGTTGATTTCAAAATGAGGTATATTCATGTATTTACCAAATTCTTTTATTGAGTTAATAGAAGAGCCTACCCATTTGAGAGTAGGACCCGGAGACGTAGTCCACCAGAGACAAACTCCGTTATCAAGTTTTTGTGTTCAGATTTCATGCGTATGTCTCTTCATTTCTAGGTTTTCCCTTCTTTAATGGTGCACATTAACTTATGATCATTTAATACAATTCTTTATAAGTCACGATGAAAAGATCTCAGATCAGCTGGCAAGCCTCCCTATCCCTATTATCCTCTAAGTAACATTCCCCAATCTTGAAACTTCTTTTCCAGTGCCTATTTCCTGTCTATATAGCCACATAGTGTCTCCTTTTACCTATATTGGGTTATCCAAGGAAGAGTATTGTGGTTGAGTTGATTCTTAAAGGATTCGTGGAAGAACCCGGGCAGTTGGCTCCAAAGTATTGTCGAAAGTGAGTCAGGTTGTAATCAACATCTTTATTTCGTGCTAATAGAAGAGATTGTTTTCCCTCCAAATTGTGTATTCAATGCAACATTATGTGTCTTTTCTTATCATATTTGCTTTGAATATAGTACATGACATGTATATTGTTTGATCACATAACTGCTTCCTAGCAACACTTGTCTTTGTTCCATTTTGCAGGATGGTTCTAACAAAGGATCGGGAGCGCTTTGAGAAGGAGCAGAGATCGACATCAAATGGGAGACTTAAGGTGCACTCTTTCTTCTCTCTTCTTTCCCCACTTTCTCCTAGCGAAAGTAGTTGTTTTTTCATTTCTATATACTTTTCTATCGAGGAAGACTTTCAGTCTTCTCAATACAGTCTTTCTCTTTCGTGATTTGACCCAAAGTCACGGGAGAAATATCCCGTCAAAAGACATGGATGTTCAACAAATGAAGTAGGGTTGCAAGGATTCTGAGAATGTTGATTTGATCCTGGAAGTGGACTCAGAGGAAACTCTCCCTCCTCCAAGCATTGGTTGTCTGGTGTGATCTTTCTATAGACTTAGAATGTTAGTTACCAGTGTATAGTAGTATGAGACAAAAAATCAACTTTGAGACTTATCAATATTTTTATGAAAAAATCTGGTGGAAGCTTTCGTTTCCTATGTTAGTAAGCCTCCACCAGGAAATGACCATATAACTGTAAGTTTAGTTTATATATATATATATATATATATATATATATATATATATATATATATAATACAAATATACATCTAACAATTTTTTTTTTAATGGAAAATTCTATGTAATAAATATAAGAAAAAAATTTATTATTAAATTTACATAAGGGAAATGATATTTTTCAAAAAAATCCAATAGAGAAAAAAAAAATTGTTCTTAATGAAAAATTCAGTAGCTAATTGAATAATAAAAGGAACCATAAACTTATTTTTTGAAAAAAAAAAAAAGAGAAGAAGTGGAAAAGAAATAAAACAAATACATAAATGATTCACTTAATTTTGAAGATAATTATAAAATAAAAAATATTAAGATAATATTTTTTAAATGAAGGAAAATATTATTAATAATTAAATAGATAAAAGAGATTTTTTTCATAAATTTTATTAAAATATATAAAATTTACATATTAAGACATGCATTTAGTCTTCTTTCTGCCAAAAAAAAAAAAAAGATTAGAAAAATTCAAAATACAAAGTTCACTCTAAAACCTTTAAATATATATATATATATATATATATATATTTAAAAGAATCAATAATTAACTAATTAATAAAAAAAAATCATTTTTTTATTATATAAATAAAAAATAAAAATAAAAAATAACAAATAACAAATACATAAATAATTTTAATAATAATTTAAATACATAAATAATTTTAATAATAATTTAGAAGATAAAAAATATTGTTAAACATGTTAAAAATAATTATCTAATACAAATTCTAATTGATTCTTGTCCAATAGATATGGATATGGTTTGGAGATTGATGATTCCAAACAATGTCAATAAATCTTGAAAAAATGTAAAGCCCTCAAATAATATCAAATAAAAAATGTAAAGACGTCAAATAAACTTTAAGCCTTGTCAGATCTGCACACCTTTAAAAAATGACTTTAAGATATTTGTAAGAGTCGAGATCTCAAAGATATGAACATATGTTATTGAATTAGCATATTTTCATAACAATTAGTTGCGTACAAAACCATTATTTAATTACAAATTAATTTTCAAACAATTAAAATCAAGTAAAAATACTATGTATTAAGAAAAACTTAATTGATAAACTTTTTACTAAATAAAATAGGGTAAACATATGAATAAGTCTAATGGTTAAGAATAAGTGTTTCTTTCTAACACATAAGTGGAGGGAATCTTATACACCAATTTAATGTCTGATTTAGAGATTATTATTATTATTATTATATTATAAATTTATGACAAATAAATTAGATTCTATTAACTATTAACGATCTATAATTTTACAATTTTAATATAAATAAAAAAAATAATAATCATTTATTTCTGAGCCGTTGAGAATTCACGATTTCAAACACAAAAAAAAAGCCGGACAAAAGCTGAGAATCCGAGTCAAGTCAAGACTCTCTCCTTCTCTTTCACTTTTAATTCGAATATCTGCAAGGCTTCGCTGTCTATTTTTACCAACCAGAGAAAGTACGAACTCTGGATAATCGTTCGTCCCCGGCTTTTTATGTACAACCAGGGTTAAAATATCTTACGACTTTTGACTTGTAAACTCTAGAACAGAGCGGTCGTATTCAAAATAGCCATCTCGGCCTAACACAAACGATAACCGACTCCGCCCGCCTGCCGAAAGCTTGGCATTTACTGATCGTTGAAATCTTTATATTTATATATATATATATATATATATATATATATATATATAATTTTAATTTTTTTTATATGTAAGAAGATATTTAATTTATTTTTATTGTATTAATAATAATAATAATAATAATAATTTATTTTTAAGGTCACGGTCAAGCTAGCACATCAAATTGGTGTATGAGACCCCCTTGTTTGTGGGACAAGGGACTCCCTCCGCTCAGCGATTTGATTGGTAAAGTCTACCCCATGTTTGTGGGACAAGGGACCCCCTCTACCAAGCAATTTGACTGATAAAATCTATATAAATATATATACCCTACCCCTTCTGGATTTGAACCTATAACAAGAAAACACATTCTTAACCATATATTATAACTTGTCGAGACAAAATATTGAAAAACACTAAAACCACGCCTCTATAATTTGTAATTCTAATGAGTTTAATGAAATATTAACATACTTTATTGTTCGTATATATCATTATTCATATATCTTAATGCGTTTAAGCTTCTTGCAAATTGATAATTATATAAGTTTTGAGCATGTATAGCGTTCTTATGTAGATATGGAACTTTGAATAAATGAGTATGATTGAGTTTTTCTTTACCAAAAGAATAGGGCATGATAAAATAGAATGTCAAATAAATGTATTTATGTTTAGTGGTAGATTTGATGATAAAATAGAATGTCAAATAAATGTATTTATGTTAAATGTAATTATGTTTAGAGGTAGATTTGATGTTGTGGTTTATTGGTGTTTAGAGAGTATTTTTGTTAAATGTAATTATGTTTAGAGGTTGATTTGATGTTGTGGTTTATTGGTGTTTAGGGAGGATTTTTGTCTTCGGGATTAAGGTTCCATCACTACTTAAAAACTTAAAATCTAGAGATTGAATAGAAATTATATTTTAATATGTTCATATTATTTTCACAAATTTAATATTACAGATGAATGTACATTTCATTCTATCACAATGAAAAATAGTCCTCTTTGGAGAATGTTTGATAGTGATAGGCGATAATTTATAAATAAGAGGTTTAACAATGACTCACGATAATTTAGAAATTGGATGGTCAAGATTTGCATGAGAAATCAGAGCTCTAATGTGCCAAATCCTTATTCGAATCATAATTGTTATGAGAATAAAGTCTCTTCATCCCCCCTGATGGGATTTCATTTGCAAATACCACAATCATGGTATTGTGGTCTTCTTCTCTATCTACCATAGACGGTGCTTTCAAAAAACAAAGGTTTGACAATGACTCGAGATAATTTAGAAATTGGATGGTCAAGATTCACATGAGAAATCATAGATCCAGCATGCCAAATCCTTATTCGAATCTGAATCGTTAGGAGAATGACGTATCTTCATTCCCTATGGCGGGGTTTCATTTGCAATTACCATAATCAGGGTAGTCTGGTCTTCTTCTTTATCTACCATAGATGGTGCTAATTCCTCGACTTGTACTTCTCAGATGATTTCTATGAATTGGGTTTTGGTTTATGTACTTTTTTCCTTTTAGGATAAGCTCACGCTTAAGGATATGACTCCTACAAATGTCCTACTTATTGAAAAATACAAAATGATAAAGCTATATTTTCATAATCAATTTCCTAAGTCTATTTGGAGCGTTTTATTATTTGTGTAATCTCATTTCTAGAAATACAAGATGAATTTATATAAACTTATTAATATTATTTGTGTCTAGACAACGCCTTTCAAAATCTTAAAGGTGGCAGAAAGATGAATGAAAATGACTTACAATGGTTGTGTTGGATTACTGATGGGGGGGTGGGGGGGGTGAATCAGTAATAGAGCAATTTAATCATTTTTAACCATATAATCCAAGTGTTATATCAATTTAGCATTATCATCTAATAACTGCAGAGTAAATAAACAATGAACAAATGAAAAATCATACACATACACAGTACACCAGTGTTTTACATGGAAACCTGAAGCAGGAGAAAACCACATAATGTTTTTTCTTATATGTCTTGAAGAATTGCATTCATTGGAAGAACCAACTTCCTTTGTTTTCTAGCTGCAACTGGAAGGAGGCTCTAACCCCCTAGTTTCTCAGGCTACAAGCTGAGGGAATCTCCAACTCCCCAATTCTCTAGCTACATCCAGAAGGAGGCTACAACCCCCTATGTTCTCCGACGACAACCGGAAGTTGGATACAACCACTTGTCCTTGCCACGTCCAACTTCCCTAATGTATAAGTAGAATGATCGAACCACTGTCACACTATAACTGTGAGATATACTGATGTAAACCTGTACCAATCATCTTGTAATCAACCTATACCATAAACAAGTTCATCAACCATGCACCAATATGTACCTCGACCTTTACCATAAACAAGTGCATCAACCATGCACCAACCTGTACCTCAACTTGTAATCAACCTGTACCATAAACAAGTGCATCAACCATGCACCAACCTGTACCATGAACAAGTGCATCAACCATGCACCAAACCTGTACAAATAACCTGTCACAGTGGCCTATCCAAAGAACCTATCACAACAACTTGTCTCATCAATCTTATCAACTAAATCAGATCTACTCACCAAGATCAATCACCAATACAACTCTCAAAGATGTGCATCAAACAAACATAACACAACAACTCATAATCATCACCAAGATCAATATGTTCTAATAATTTACCAATGCAAGTATGCTACATCATCCATAAACCATGTGTCAATAGAAGTACTAACAAGTGCCTCCAACCATGTACCAAGTATGTACCAATCATGTATCAACTACTCATCAACTATGACTCATCAAGATGTACCAACATCATCAACTATACACCTCATTTATGTGTCAACTCATCAACTACTTGTCTCAACCATGTACCCAACATGTACCTCAACCAAAAGCCCTCATCAATTTCATCATCCAAATATGATTTGTAACTCTGTAATAGACCTGGTGTATATGATCACATACCTGCAAACCTTCCTTGACTTTAACAACAAGAGACTATCATTTTCATCAAACTTTACTTTAGTCTCACATGACTAGTTTTGGATTAGTCAACAACCCTAACTTGAAATAATCATAACTATGTACCTGTAATGAATAAATATATAAAAATAGTACACAATGTTCTTAAGTGTTTTTATGTAATTACTCCAGGTGTCACTACTTGGAACCTCTCAGAAAAGGAGTTATAGCAAAAATGACATACCTTGTTGAATTTTGGCTTATTCTAGAGAGCGACCTTGTAGAGTGTGCCCCGCATGGAATATTTGTTGAATGGATATGGAAATGTTACAAAGAATACTAAAGACTGTACTATAACCAACACATTTGGTATTACTGAATTTGGATCTGTTATGAATAAGTTATGACGTTTTTATTGGAAACACCTCTTTTAGACTAGTTTCAGGACTGGCCACAAATCCTATTTTCCACGGAGTGTAACTCCAAAAATAAAACGACCTACAAGCCGAATTTTTTACCACAGATACTTGGATATGTTCCCTTAATGGACTATCAATTTCATGGTCTTAATCATTATAGAAAAAAATTTATTGCGAAAATAGTGAGATGACCTATAAATAAGATACCTTAGAAAGCATCATCAAAAGAATTTATCCTCCCTTGAATTACGGCCTTCTTTTATACACCTTCCCTCTGAAATTAGGCTTAGGTATCCTTTGGTTACCTCATTCACCTTTAGATATTCAATATGCTCAAGTGTGGTATAAAATGAGAGAGTCTCGCCTCTTATTTATACTTTCCAAATATCTTCCTTAGAAGCATCTTCTAGGTCACTTAACCCATTTCTAGGTCACTTAACCCATTTATAAGTCATTTAACCTATTTCTAGGTCACTTAACCCATTTATAGGTCACTTAACCTATTTTCCTCATTTTTAGGGTTAACTACTTTCCATAATTAGAAAGTTCTCCATTACTTTATCATTTAAATATTCCTCCATGACTTTGTCACCTCATTTTATCATTTAAATAAAAAAAAATTATTTTGTCACTTCACTTTATTTTTTAAATAATCCTTCTTGAATTTGTCACATTACTTTATCATTTAAATAATAATTTCGTCTTTGCAAGGTCTTTGACTTTTTTTACCTTTTGGGGCTTCAAGCAAACACATGAGGGTCCTCCAACTTCGTAAGGCCATCACTTTCAAACCGTGAGGAGTTATGTGACGTTCCACATACCACCGAAAATGGCATGAAATGTACTATCAATATAGAATAGTATTACCTACAAATATATCAAAACACATACCATTATCCATCAAACAAACTTGGGTTCTCCAACTTCTCATGACCATAACTCTCTAACCGTAAGGAGTTATGTGACGTTCCACATACCACTGGAAATGGAATGACATGTACTATCAATATAGAATAGTATTACCTGCAAATATATTAAAACACATACCATTATACATGAAACAACCTTGGGTCCATTACCCAAACCTTTGTGCTATCGAAAATCGTTGTTGGACTTTCTTCAAGGGTTGACATCAATCACTAAGGGTTGACATCAATATACAATATCACTCTCAAAGGGTTGACATCAGTGACAAACAACAATCCATACCAACTATCCATCAACCTAATCCAACTTTCTAACAATCTCCCCCTTTGGCATTGATGGCAACACCAACATTGATGGCAACATTTAGTCATGATAACATTCATGATTATACTCTTTATCAATGTTTCTATCTCTCCCCCTTTGACATCAATGGAAAAGATTATCTCCCTTTGGGGCTGCTCCCCTTGACTGAACTCTCCTTGGGGTTGATCCCCTTGTCTACGTGCCTTTGATTTTGCTTTGTGTTTATAATCCTCTGATTACTCTCTTTCCCTTCATATGAATAATATCTTCCCCTTTGACAAACGATATCACTCTGAAGTCATATCACTCATTATTCCCTTGCGACAATCGTTCCCCTTGGAGACATGCATCTATGCTCTCTCTCCAAGCATTTACCTTTGCATCTGATAAATCTCTCCCCCCTTTGTCCTATTTATGGTGCTTCCTAGTGTACATCTAAGACATATAAGATAAGCATTCAAAAGAATTCATTTTGGAGTAGAAATTACTCCTAGTCTCTGGCGAAGATACTCAAGGGCTTACTGTGGAAGAGGTTTTGTAAAAATGCATGCCACTTGTTCTTTTGTTCCCACATGTTCAACTATGATGTTCTTCTCTACAACTTGTTCTCGTAGAAAGTGATACTTGATTGGAATGTGCTTCATCTTGGAGTGCATCACCAGGTTTTTTGAGATACTGATGGTGCTTGTATTATCACAATAGATTGGAATGGAATCATCATACTCAACCTATATATATGTCAAAGCTTGTTTCATCCATAGAACCCATGTACAACATGTTGTTGTTGCAGTATACTATGCCTGAGTTGTATATAACAATATTAATGATTGTTTATTTCTTAGCCAAGATACTAAACACTCACCCAAGTAGAATGTTTCTCCACTAGTGCTTCATCGGTCAACAATGCAACCTGCCCAATCTGCATCTGTGTAGGAAATAAGTGATAGATCCTTTCCTTTTGGATACCATAATCCAAACACTTCTATTCCTTTGAGATATTTGAAAATCCTCTTCACTTCTAATACATGTGATTTCTTTGGTGCTTCTTGAAATCGTGTCACCTATCCAACTTCTTGCATTACATCCGATGTGGATTTTGTCACATATAGTAAGCTACCAATCATTGACCTATATTTCCTCTGGTCTATAGACTTTGAATCATCATATTTTCTCAACTTTCAACTGGTTTGCATAGGAGTGGTAACTAGTTTTCAATCTTCCATTCCAAACCTCTTTAACATTTCTCTGATGTACTTAGTTTGAGAAATAAAAATTTCTTGGTTTCTTTGACATATCTGAAGACCCGAAAAGAAGGATAGTTCTCCAAGTAATGACATTTCAAGTTCATTCTGCATATCCTTTGCAAATGTCTGGCTTAACCTATCATTAGTACTTCCAAAACAATATCATCAACATAAATTTCAATTAATAAAATATTACCTTGAGTTACCTTGATGTAGAGGTAGCTTCCTTTCCATAGTTCGTAGGGAGTTTTATCATTGTTGTTTCTAAGAATTACTCTGTTTTGAATGTGAACTGGTGTATGCACATATCTGTCAATTTGGAATCCAATAACATTGTTTTAGCCATTTGTTGTGTAATTATCATTCATTATGATAATGTTCCTTTGTATCGAAACATATCTATGAATCCATGATCTTGTCCACTATCATATATCTGTCCAAACTAGCTAATTGTTCTTACGAATCCATCTCTGTCCATATTGTCCAAGACTCTACTTGCACAACTGTCCATAATGCTAACCCATTTATCACTATACTATCATGAAGTCTTGATTAATCTATCAAATTGTACTTCTGTTAATTGATTGCTTTGAATTTTTCTTCTCAAACTCTGCAAGTTTTTCGAAGGAAGGTTCTTTGGTATGTCATAGCTATCGCATAAACTCCCCCTATCTAATATTCATATTACTTGGGAGTCTCTAAGACGGATGGATCGAAACAATCTCTGCTCTGATGTGCATTCAACATCATCTTCATTGGTAGATTCATCATCTCTCTCAGCTCTGACTTATTTCTTTTTGTATGTGGATTCATCTTTCACTACAATGCATGAAAGTACAATCTCTTGAACCTGTTCCTTATTTACCTGTCCTCCTTTTCTTTCAGTTATTTCCCAAACCTTTATATATCTGACATCTTTATTTTTCTCTATAGAATTTTCTTCATCTCATTTTCTTGCCAATCTTGCGATCTCTTGGACCTGGTATTTGTTCACCTGTTCTTCATTTTTTCTTATCCATACTTTCTTACATCTAATATTAGTGTTCTCTTTCATGGAAGTATTGATCATGCTTCTACAATCACTAGCTATGTGTCCATAGTTATGACATTTGTAACATTCAATGTTACGTGGGGCCACATAGTCATTTATTGCTTGAACATTTCTTTTATAATCCCTGCAATCTGCAACCTTATGTCCAAAGTTAGTACAATAAAAAAAATGACCATAAAATAAATTTTCATACCTCGGAGTGAATGATGTTCTTTGTGGCGTAGTCCTTCTAAATTTTTTCCTTGAATAATCACCATCATGATTGAAGCTTCTTTGTGGCTTGCACATGGATGGTATTCTTGAAGAGGTATCTTCAATAGTATTCTTAGATTCTGGTTGACCATGATTCCTTCCTTTGAGTACTTATGCATAACTCTTTCTATTTTCTTCATTCTTCTTTTCTAGCAACCTAGAGTGCTTCTCTTCATTCTCTATAACTGTTGTGGATTTTTTTGTCTCTTCAATGTTCTTGTTGAGTTTGACAATTTTACTTTTCAATGTGATGACTTCTTCTTCAAGTTTCTCAAACTCTTCTTATTTATTCATTATCTGAGACTTCATGACCTCTTTTGTTCTCTTTGCTTCTTCAAGTTGGATTTTCAATGTAATTATTTCTTCTTCCATTCTTCTCTCTTCATGACCAAACTCTTCCTCAAGTTGGTTTAAGTCAATGGTTCTTTCCTTGAGATGATCCATCAGTATATTTTCTCCCTTTCCTGCTTCTTCCTTTTGTGTTGCTATGTTGGCTTCTAAACATTTCTTTTGATATTCTAGAGTTTCTTCAATTCTTCTGGCCTCTTCTAGTTGAACTCTTAAATTCTTGATGACCTGCTGATCCTTTTCAAAACCTTGAACACTTTCCTTTTGGTTCATCAATTATTTCTTGGATGACTTTTTTTCTTCTCTTTATTTATTTATATATTTAATTGCATTCATCAATTTTTCTCTATTATCAACTTCTGCTTCTTCATACTCTTCATCTTTTGAATTTGCCTAACATGATGAACGTCTTTCTTCTTGTTCTTTATATTCATCATCATTGGAATTTTTTGAATCTGCAATGGGTGAAGAATATATGTCATGTAACTTATCCCAAATTTATTTTTCTCATGAACATTCACCAACCTTTTCTCTTACCGAATTAGGTAATCCTTCCCAGATGAAATCCATTGCTATTTTGTTATTCCTCCACAATTCCTTCTTGGTTGCAGTCTTTCCCCTTTTTGAACTATCATATCCTATAACAATTGATAGCCAAATATAATGTCCCCGTTCCTGTAAAAATACTTCCGTCCTTATGCTCCAGATCTCATACTTAAAACCATTTTGAGCATTAAACATTGGTACTCCATTCTCAGAATAATCCATGATCTCCTTCCAGTGGTTAAACTATTTCTTGAAGGAACCGACTCTGATACCAATTGTTGGATTACTGAGAGGGAAGGTGAATCAATAATAGAGCAATTTAATCCTTTTTAACCATATAATCCAAGTGTTATATCAATTTAGCATTATCATCCAATAATTGCAGAGTAAATAAGAAATGAACAAATGAGAAATCATACACATACAAAGTACATCAGTGTTTTACGTGGAAACACAAAGTAAGCGAAATCCACATAATGTTTTTTCTTATATGTCTTGAAGAATTGCATTCATTGGAAGCACCAACTTCCTTTGTTTTCTAGCTGCAACTGGAAGGAGGCTCCAACCCCCTAGTTTCTCAGGCTACAATCTGAGGGAAGCTCCAACTCCCCAATTCTGTGGCTACACCTAGAATAAGGCTACAACCCCCTATGTTCTCTAACTACAGCAAGAAGGTGGCTACAACCACCTGTCCTTGCCCCGTCCAACCACATTGACGTATAAGTAGAATGATGGAACCATTGTCACACTATCACTGTGAGATATATTGTTGTAAACCTATACCAATCAACCTGTACCATAAAAAAGTGCATCAACCATGCACCAACCTGTAACTCAACCTGTAATCAACTTGTACCATAAACAAGTGCATCAACCATGCACCAACTTGTACAAAACCTGTACCCTGAACAAGTGCATCAACCATGCACCAAACTTGTACAAAACATGTACTATGAACAAGTGCATTAACAATGCACCAAACCTGTACAAATAACATGTCCAAACCTATCACAACAACATGTATCATCAATATTATCAACCAAATCAAATCTACTCACCAAGTTCAATCACAAAGAAAACTCTCAAACATGTGCATCAACCAAACATAACAAAAGAACTCATAATCATCACCAAGATCAATATGTTCTTCTAATAATATACCAATACAAGTATGCTACATCATCCATAAACCATGTATCAACATAAGTACCAACAAGTTCCTCCAACCATGTACCAAGTATGTACTAATCATGTATCAGCTAATCATCAACTATGACTCATCAAGATGTACCAACATCATCAACTATACACCTCATGTATGTGTGAACTCATCAACTACTTGTCTCAACCATGTATGCAACATGTACCTCAACCAAAATCCCTCATCAATTTCATCATCCAAATATGATTTGTAACTCTTTAATAGACCTGGTGTATATGATCACATACCTGCAAGCCTTCCTTAACTTTAACAACAAGAGACTAGCATTTTCATCAAACTTTACTTTAGTCTCACATGACTAGTTTTGGATTAGTCAACAACCCTAACTTGAAATAATCATAACTATGTACCTGTAATGAATAAAGACCTGAAACTAGTACACAATGTTCTTCAGTTTGTTTTATGTAATTCCTCCAGGTTTCACTACTTGGAACCTCTCAAAAAATGAGTTATAGAAAAAATGGCATACCTTGCTAAATTATGGCTTATTGTAGAGAGAGACCTTGTAGAGTGTTCCCCTCATGGAATATTTGTTGAATGGATTTGAAAATATTACATGAAATACTAAGGACTGTACTATAACCAACACATTTGGTCTTACTGAATTTGGATCTATTATGAATAAGTTATGACGTTTTTACCGGAAACACTTGTTTTAGACTAGTTTCAGGACTAGCCACAAACCCTATTTTCCATGGAGTGTAACTCCAAAAATACAATAACCCTCAAGCCAAATTTTTTACTAGAGATACTTGGATATTTTCCTCAGTGTCCTATCAATTTCATGGTCTGAGTCATTCTAGAAAAAACGTTATTGCCAAAATGGTGAGATGACCTGTAAATAACATAACTTAGAAAGCATCATCAAAAGAATTTATCCTCTCTTGAATTCCAGCCTTCTTTTGTTCACCTTCCCTATGAAATTTATCTTAGGTATCCTTTGGTTACCTCAGTCACCTATAGATATTCAATATTCTCAAGTGTGATATAAAATGAGAGAGCCTTGCCTCGTATTTATACTCTCCAAATATCTTCCTTAGAAGCATCTTCTAGGTCACTTAACCCATTTATAGGTCACTTAACCTATTTTCCTCATTTTTAGGGTTAACCACTTTCCATAATTAAAGATTTCTCCATTACTTTATCATTTAAATATTCCTCCTTGACTTTGTCACCTCACTTTATCATTTAAATAATCTTCTTTGATTTTGTCACTTCACTTTATTATTTAAATAATCCTTCTTGACTTTGTCACTTGACTTTATCATTTAAATAATAATTTTTTCTTTGCAATGTCTTTGACTTATTTGACCTTTTGGGGCTTCAAGCCAACATATGAGGGTCCTCTAACTTTGTAAGGCCATAACTCTCAAACCATGAGGAGTTATGTGGTGTTCCACATATCACAAGAAATGGCATGAAATGTACTATCCATATAGAATAGTCTTACCTACAAATATATCAAAATGCATACCATTATCCATCAAACAAACTTGGGTCCATTACCCAAACTTGGGTTCTCCAACTTCTCATGGCCATAACTCTCTAACCCTGAGGAGTTATGTGAAGTTCCACATACCATCGAAAATGGAATGACATGTACTATCAATATAGAATAGTATTAATTTCAAATATATTAAAATTCATACCATTATACATGAAAAAACCTTGGGTCCATTACCCAAACCTTTGTGCTACTAGAATTTGCTACCAAACTTTCTTCAAGGGTTGACATCAATCTACAATATCACTCTCCAAGTGTTGAAATCAATGACAACCAACAATACATACCAACTATCCAACAACCTAATCCAATTGTCTGACAGGTTGAGTATAATTTATAAGTATTCCACTAAGAATCCCACCCTAATTTCTTAGAGTTCATAGCAAGAAATTTTTCCTTCTGAAAGGGGATATACTTCTATAAAGGGAAGAAAATTGAAATCAAAGGATAATCGAATTCAATGATTTTCCACACTTTTTGTTGAGAAGTGTAGCATGGAAGGTATTCCCCATGTGTGGCATCCTAGCATGGTGGGGGACAATGAAACTAAGAAAAGTCAATGGGTTGATCTCTTTCCTAAAGTTTTACTTAGGAAAAAATACATTAGATGTGTTATATTCTCTTGTTGAATTTATGAGTACCTTTTCTAAGGTTAGAGAAAATCAATTTAAGTGATTGGTCTTTTAATATGCACCATTGATCTTCTTAAAAGAGTGAGGGTTAATCTTGTCCCTTGATCTCATTGGAGATAGGGTTTTTTCTAGCTCATGGAGATAAAGAGAAATCAACTTGATGGTTGGGTGTATTGTACACTTGAGAGAGAGTGATTTGGAGCTAGACCGAAGTGAATTGCTTAGGGCTTGTTGGAGAGAGATTGCAGTGGACATAGAGGAAAGATTCTTGCAGTGGATCGACTTTATTTATAGTGATTTGTAGAGGTCTAAATTCAACACAGAGACAGGGCCATACATGTGACTTAAAGACAATGCAACTAGGTCATACGCACTATGTAGAGGCTGCGTTTGCTGGGGAAATTTATGTGTTGTTGGTGTCAATTAGGTTGGAGAAAGGTCATACACTTGCTGGGAGGAGAAGCATTGGAGTTTCCTCATCTCACTAACATAAATCGATCTCATTGTAAGATGTTTCCATATCTATTGTTGCATAATAAAATTCCATAAACTGAAGAACTCTTTTTCCCACATCTGTTTATTCCAGGGTTATTTTACCCAAAACTTTTGGTGTCTCTCATGTGTTGTGATTATTGTTATCTTCTACATTG
Organism: Picea engelmannii; assembly: GCA_009831015.1. Classification (NCBI taxonomy): domain Eukaryota; kingdom Viridiplantae; phylum Streptophyta; class Pinopsida; order Pinales; family Pinaceae; genus Picea; species Picea engelmannii. The sequence continues at coordinate 98,702 of ML780372.1, read as the reverse complement.
ATTCTCAGTTATATTTCAGTTGTGCATTATTTTTGTAACAACCCCAACCACCAACAGTACCGAGAAATGCCACTACTGCGGAATATACACTTATATATAATATGCATTAAATCAAATTATCACATCTAACATAGAGTTACTGCCATCATACAGACTTAAATAGAATTAACATTAATTCATACATGCAACGAAAGACATGAAAACATACAAGCATCAAAGACATGCATTTTAATTGAAATTAAACACATGATGATACTTATCTTTGAAACTGGAGTAACTCCACCAACTACGTGTATACCTTCCATGAACCTCCAAGCCTTAGACCACACTACTCATCACGCTCAACAGTGGGTCACCCCCGAGCTGGGACCAAGCTCCACCCAGGGAAAGGGAATCCTAAACTAGGTTGAGGTTACAGGAAAACTGCATAGAGAAACTAGAAGGATTCTCTCCAGGAGCCTTCTTATGCCCACTACTCATGGAATCTCATTCCCCACATGCATGTTCCACCCGGGAGTATACACCTTCACCAACATAGTCCATTGGTACTTCACCTCCCTCTCTGGGTCTCAACAACACGTCAAATCAAGAATTCTCAGAGATCTGTAGCTGGTGTTGGACTCTCTCTCGGAGAAAACCACTTCCCAACATACTCTCTCACCTGGAGAGAGCTTCTCACAGGCCTAACAACCTGCCTCTTCAACTACAACAACCTCCCTCACTTGGAGAGAGTGTTGCACATAGTCCTAACAACCCTCTTCTTCAACTTTGTTCCCAAACAAGGAGGACAACAACACGACTCAACAAAGAACAGATGATGGAAACAAGCCAGAGTCAGCCAAGGGACTGCATGGCCACAACAACCCATAGTTATAACACACACGACATAAACAATTACGGTGTGCTCAGGTTTCATATAAGACATCCACCCAAAAACAACTCAGGTAATGACTTGGCTCTACAATGGTGGATATACTGGGTTCATGGACTTACAGGTCGACTTTCCCCTCCCGACCAATTCTCTCAATGGTGTATGGGTTTGAAAAGGACAGATGTCTGAGGTTTTTGGGTTTCAGACTGCGAATGGAATTATAGAATCCAACCACCTTCCCAACTATTTTTCTCAACTACGCATGGGTATGCAGAGGGAAGACACAGACGCAAAACAATTCATAAGGAGGTTGCATCAGATTCTCAGGAAAACATCACGATTTTCTAGTTTCAGTGTTACGTGAGGGTATGCAGAGATTAGACGTTGACTCACACGGTTCATACAACGAATGGAAGAATGGAGGATGATAGAATGGGAAGCAAACACCCAATACAGCTCAAATCCTGAGCTTTAACTACATGTGCCCAGGTCGACACATGTCTTCCTGGAGCTACATGCACTACATTTGCATTTGTTCCCCTTTCTTAGGAACTTAGGACCACACTCATCAATTGTCCACCTTGGTCTTTAGGAATAATAATAAAATATCATCCCCTTAGAGGTAAGCCCCTTAGCTTAGTCCCTAGGCCCAAACACTTAGCCTCTTCCCTTACCCAACCTTGTGGAAGTTTAGTCCCTCATCACTCTTTCTTCGTGGTCGGTCTACACGCAATGATGTTTATATTTTATTAATGATCTGCATAATTACATTTACAAAATCAGGGTCCTGGCCTTTAACACCTAGGATCTCCGACATAATCACCAAATAAGCCTCCTATCTTATTATAACTCAGCTCACCAGCCTACAAAACATGTTTACAATACATAATATAACTCGGCTCATCCTTGGGGATATTACAATTCCCTCCCCTTATTTTTTCACTGTCCTCAGTGCAACTCTTTACACGACATCACCAAGATTTCAAAATCTTCAAAAATATGTGGGTATTCTTCTTGCATAGAATCCTCATGCTCCCATGCCACGTCCTAGATGCCTTCTTGCTCTACCTGAATCACATTCCAATCAATAACATGATTAGCATCAGGTATATATATGTATATACAGGCAATTCTAATAACATTATAACCTGTATACAATATACACAACATACAATAAATAGAGAATTGATACTTATCTTTTCATTGAGAAGACCTTCCACATCAACATGGTCTAGGCCAAGGTACCAAAACTCAGAAACACTCCAACCAACGGTCTCTCATTACCCACATGCTTGTCCCACCCCAGGAGTGTACACCTTCACTGTCACACAGTCCATCGGCTGCTACACCTCCCTTTCCTTAGGCTTCAGGAACAGGTCGGACCGGAAGTCTCAGAGCACTGTGTCTCCTGGAGTTCCAACTGCCCTCAAATATTTCCAATCAACATCTTCTCGAGCTACTCTTTGTAGTCAACATTCTAACTTTAATCAACATCATCTCATCTGCATCACCCACATGCAGTTATCATGAGAAAACATAAAAGAACTCATTTAGAACTCAAACTTAGTTCAAAAGGAATTCATCTCTTCCCCAAAACATGAAATTATATTTCATAATTTGTCTTGGTTGTTTCCATATTATGAATGCAACCATCCTTGTAGTTTTCCATAAGCACCAAAGTGCGTACCATTTTTCTTGTAATGCTTCATCTTGCATACAACCAACAAATTGTCAGTATTTTCTATACATCATAATTCAACATGTAGAACACCTTATGCAATGATCTTAGAATTGCCCACAACTAGAAATTTAATCACAATTACCAAAAAATTTAACCAAATAGAATGACTCATCATTCTATGCATATGCATGTTCATAATTAATAACAATAAGTTTATTATTTCAATTTTCTGAACATAAAATTTTATGTAGTCTCTATTCCCGTGACTACCTGGCTTGCAACTTTCCTATTGAAATGTTTAACAATTAATGTTATTATTGAAGTAATTATCTACTCGAAAATATTTCTTCAACCCAAACAACCATGCTTTGGATTATTCTTCTTTCTTTGTCTCTCCATCGAAGGTAGGTGACTTATCCTTATTGAATTCCTCAGTTAGAGAACTTTGGGAATTCTTTTTATTTCTCTTCGTAGGAATGATATACTTTGTGTTTCCATAGGACTCCTCTGTCGAAGTAGTCTTTCATCTAGATGGATCTGTGGAAACAATTCCACTCGATTTTACTCTCTTGGCATTCCAATGATTCTTTTAGGAAGAACTCCTTCCTGCATCGCTATGAGCCAGTCCATGCTTCTGAGAATCCAAAGGGGTTTTCAACCACTCTGATTACTACAATTCCACATTTCCAGGGCCTTCCTACATATGTTTCTAAATTTCAAATTGAATCTACAGTAGAACTACATTCAACTATGACTATTCAACCTAGGTTTTGACAAGCCTCTTATTGTATTCCTTCAAACTTCTAACGATGTCCATCAAATCTAGAGGGGTTTCTTTATCCCTGTGACCATCATATTATTCATCTATGGTATGTAAGGTGTCATCTATAATGCACTCCACCATTCAATCATATGGTCTTTCAATATGTCCTATGTGTTGAAACAACAACCATCATTATAATTTTATGTCAGCATTTAGAACATTCATTCTAGGCAACAAGAAAATCTTTCTTAAAACTTTTTTAAGCATTCTTGGTGACCCATTCAAGCATAGATTTTGAACTCTTCTCTGATACCACTCTGTAACACACCCAACCCCATAATCCTTACTTAGGTTGATGGGCTGTCAAAAATTTATCTTTCACCATGTGCTTCATTTCTCTAAATAAAACTCATAGATTGACTCTACTAGCCGAGAAATTTCTAACCATTGTAACAATGTTCAATTTTGATCACTAGATTCAAAGCTACAACCTCCCAAATTTTTTAAGACTTAATTTTTCAAATCCACATCATCTCCATGTGGCACTCACATGGTTCCTTATCACTCATACCATTCGATGTGGTCTTGATGTGGCACCGATGTGGAATCTGCAACATGTTCCATTGATTTCTCTTCCTCTCTAACTTTCCAAATCTATGGCTATGATCTATTTGGAACCCTTCTTCATCATAAAAGTGATTCCACTCTTCAATTCCCTACTCCCTCTGACACCCTTAGTGCGACGACATCCTACTTTGATGGATATAATGCTCCTGGGAGTCAGGAAATCAATGACTCCAATTTCGTTGGTGCCTTTAACTTACAGGATGCTTAACGTACAACCCATTTTCCCCTCTCCTTACTTAACTATACGGGACCCATGACAAATCAATGGATGTCATTCCATCACATCCACCCTCCAATAAATGTTCCAAATCATTCCTTGGAGTACTCCCATTAGAGTACATCCTCCTCTAGCACCCCACTCACTTCGACCAACACCCTTTCGATGAACAATTGATATTTTTCAAATTACAGATATAAGGATTAGTATTTAAGGCACCTATCCCAAGGTTTAAATCCGATAAGGATCACACTAGGTTATATCTACAAATTGTGAGTGGACTCTTATCAACCTATGGGACACGCTAGCACTCTCTGTCATCATGACACCACCCTCCCTCATATCCTTTCTTAAGAGAGATCTGCATTGATCTACGATATAGGTTACTTCTCAACTACTCACTAATCTACAACCGAAATTGCTTCTCAAGGTTTTTCCCATTGGAGTACAGCCAAAATTACTCCTCGCAGGGATCTCTCCACATAACCAGACTCTCCCACACATGTTAAATGATGTTTTTTTTCCATGTCCTACAAACTTTCCTCTAAAGTTGTAAGTTCAATAAGAACATAAGCCTTCCTTACATATTCATTTTCATATTTCAACAAGTTAATAATGATCACATTGGTCTATCATAATTATTCATAGGTTTCATGTATCAATTTCAAGAATTTACATTTCCCATTAATCATGCAATTACCTCCATACAACACTCATTCACAATTTACCAAGTCAATTTATATACTTATCTGATGAGGGAATTTCCAATACCAACTGACCGAGAGAGGATGCCTTTCCTCCCAACCTTAGTCCATACTATAGAGTACCATCCTATAGTATGTCACCACCATGCCAAGCCATGATACCACAATAGGAATTGATTCAGTTGGTTTCCAACACATATGATCCAATAAGGTTAATCTACTTCCTCCTTTGACACAACATAATGTATCCTCTTCCTACAGAGCTCAATAACTCCATAGGTTTATTACATATGTTTTCAACTATATTTTGTCTGCACAAGGGATTCCCTTCTCTTATAAATAGTCCCTCAACAATCTCCCCTTAACAATGTCTTTTTTTTTTCTGGTAAGCACCAAGTTGTGGTCCTTCTTTCCCAGTTTGGGTTTGGGTCTTATCTTCTTTAGGGTGATCAATCTTAATTTAGACAAGCTTCCTTTTTTCCTTTCTGAAATATTTCTATTTTCTCCTTTCCCTTTCTCTACTAGTCACTAGTACATTTGGGTCAAATTCCAATGGCCCGTTCGACGCAATTGCCACTTTATATTGTCGGGAGAACAAAAAACAATGGACCCCCTCAAATGTCATTTCACATGAAGTCTCTTTTCTGACGACATAGATTTCGTCATTATTTCGACATCTTGGAGGTGGCAAGATCGACGTCTTGAACGTGGCAAGACCGATGTCTTGAACATGGAAAGAGAGACGTTTGGAACGTGGCAAGACCGACGTCTTGAACGTGGCAATAGAGACATCTTAAACGTGGAAAGAGAGACATCTGGAACGTGGCAAGACTGACATATTGAACGTGGCAAGACCGACATCTTGAACGTGGCAAGAGAGACGTCTGGAACATGGCAAGACCGATGTCTTGAACGTGGAAAGAGAGACATATTAAATGTGGCAAGAGAGACATCTGGAACATGTCAAGAGAGACGTCTTGAATGTGGAAAGAGAGACATTTGGAACGTGGAATGATCCAGGTGGATATCGGTGGCCACCCACCTTCTCCAACTGGCCCAAAACATGTTTCTGACAATTTTGGTAATTTACTATTTTTAGCAGTTTTTAACTTCCGGGGCCATTTTGAGGCCTTAAATGACGTTTTTTGGGAAAACGGGGAGCAACATGGATCGTAGATCTATGTTGCTCCAACCAAAAGTTGTAATTCTCGGATAGATCTTTCCAACGAGCTATCATACGCCTAAAACGGAGATCGTATGCAAAAGTTACGACCCCGGGAAGTTGATGCACCAACTTACCCAAACGTGGCCCACAGTCTCTGTACATTTATTTCATTAATAGAAATCGTGTATTACTGTATCTCTTATGCCGATGGCGCCCGCGGGATTGAGTGGGTTTGTCTGTCGGTTTTTATCAATGGTGGTGTTTTAGTGGATTCTGGAATATATGGGGCCGAGCCCACTTGGGAATTTTTTGTGGATGCGGTAAAGGAACAGTACTACCCTGTTGGCAACTATGAGGACCAGTACATGAGATGGACCACACTGCGGCAAGAGAGCGGCCAATCAGTTCCGGAGTTCACCAATAGCTTCCATACCTTGCGCACTAAGCTGGGTATCAAAGACTCCGAACGACATTTGGTTCTGAAATACCGTGGGGATCTACACAGATACATCCAAACTGAAATGGATTTTCTGGACATCTCATCACTCGGTGCTGCCTATCGATATGCTGTTAAAATCGAGCAGAAATTTAAGCACCAGAACAAACGGGAGTTCGGGTCTGCAAATCCACAACAATCAAAGTATGACAAAGAAAACCTGAACAAACAGTCTCCCGAAAACCAGTCCAAGCCACAGGAAAAGAAGGGTCATGGGAAGACAAAGAAGGACACCGAAAAATGGTGCGATTTCCACAAAAGCCCCTGGCACAACACCGATGAATGTCGCTCAAAACAGTCATTGGT